>JAUMHI010000058.1:19212933-19243716 GCA_032359435.1 Enteromius unitaeniatus | reverse complement strand
ACGTGGTACTATATCGTTTCACGGAAGGATGACAATGTTAATCTAAAACAAATACGCCAATAAAATGTTTCAAATTCATATTCATGTCCAGTTTTTTTTTCCTTATGTGCCAAGTAGCTGTATAATAAGCGGGATAATGCAGAGGCAGCCGGTAGTTATCGCCAAATAAGCCCCTTCAGCGTGATACAAGATCCTGATCACAGTGTCAGGGCTTATTTCTGCCATAACTACCAGCTGCCTCTACATTATCCCTTACATAATAAATATACACGGTACACATATACTATTGGAACAAAAACTTATTTTGGAATGCAATTAATTGTGTTGACAGCACTAATGTAATGTGTGTGTGTGTGTGTGTTTACTTTTCAACCAATTTTTGGTAAAAGTTTGTCCCCTCTGTTCAAAATGGTTGGACTTGAACCAGGAAGTTAGATTATTACTGTTTAAAGTATATTCATACCTAGATCACAATCTAAAATGCTTCATCTCTCTCATCCAGTGACGGAAGTCTGTCCACCAAGCAGATCGTTTTCCTCCAAAGACCAATGTTGCCTCGCAAGAAGAAGGATTCCAAGGTGCGTGACCTCTTATTCCAACCGCATTACTGACATTACTGCTGTCAAAAACACACACACACACACACACACACACGCACACGTGGTTTGTGTTAGCAGCCAAAGTCACACACCAAGTGTTTTTACAGGGTTCAGTGCAGGCGTCAGGCATTTCCTTAAAGCACCACATAAAATGGGGCAGAAAGCACAAGACGCTTGAACAGAACAATGCATAATTTAAACAAAGATTTAGCTCCATGTCACTTCAAAGAAAACCAGAGCGAGTGTGTGCTTAGTGGGTGTTACTGCGTGTTTGGCTTTCCTGATGATATTTACTTACACGCCAGTGTTGACTTTTTAAATTTTTTGGGAAGAAAGGTCCAATGCAAATGAACTGAGCTAAGCTTTAATCAACCTGTCACACTTGTCATCAGTTGTATATATAATTCGATATGGGAATTCACAACCATAACAGAGGAGAGAATCTAAATGAACCTTTTCCGAAAACAAAAATGTAATGTGGCATGCATGCAAGGCCTGAGCTTCCTGCCTCATATATCTCATGGTTGCATGAGGATACCGCAGCTTTGTATGTACTCTTTTTATGTAAGCATCATCTCTCGTATTCATAAGTGTAACACGGCCATTGTTTTGTTTTTGAGTACATATACATTGCAATGACCTGTGATATACTCCACATGGTTAAAAACTAAAGTTAAAAATACTTGAAAGACAGAAAAGTGGCAGTGACGTCTGTCATAAACATTTCTACTGCTGGAGTTTCAGTGATTAAATGGATAAACATGGATTTATTGTCATTTTGTTTAATAATGATGATGCCGGCTTGCATTTGAACAGGTTTAGTAAAGATTAAAAAAGCATAAATCGAGTGATTATATAGTACTATATTTAATTCAGATTTGAAATGCACACACACCCACAACTATTGAAAGAAGTCTCTTATATTCACCAAAGCTGCATTCATTTCATAAAATCCTTGCTGAATAAAGCTATTGACTTCTTTTGTATTACTCATCCAAAACCTTTAAATGGTAATCTATCACAGCGTCCACAGCAAAAACCGCGTTCAACATCCATGATCATGATAAACGTTTCTTGAGCAGCAAATCAGCATGTTAGAATGATTTCTGGAGGATCATGTGACACTGAAGACTGGAGTAATGATGCTTTGATCACAGCAATAAATTACAGTTCAAAATAGAAAATAGGTATTTTAAATGTAATATGTGTCTTGCTGCTTTACTGTATTTTCTAATCAAATAAATGCTGCTTTGGTGAGCAGAAGTGGCTTCATGCAGTGTTTATACTTTCTCTGTGAACCGTTCATGCTTCATCAGATTGTTTATCAGTGATCAAACATTATCAAAATGATCTGGGTGAAGCTCTCCTGACATTAGATTAGCTATGGTGGAGCTTGACAAGTTTTTGACACTTACTTCACACAGTCCTAACATGACAGCGGCACAAACTCATTCACAGGCGGCGTGACCGAAGGTGCCAGTGTGTCTGTGTGAATGCACCTGCTGAGGCACCATAACAAGTTTAACCATCCTTATTACATGCTTCTCTGGAGGTTTTGTCTTTAATTCATCAATCGTGGCATTTAATGATCAGAAATTTCCTAATATGTGACACTCGGCCACAAAACCACTCTTTAATAGCTAGTTTTTAGCCAACAATACACTATATGGGGCCAAATTGTCCAATTTTTTTATCCAAAAATCATTAGGATATCAAGTGAAAATTATGTTCCATCATGTGAAGATATTCTGTGTATTTCATACATATTTGTATGTATGTATATATATATATATATATATATATATATCCTAACAATCATATATCAATGTTCTAATAATTCTATAATACTTCTATAATAATAATTAAAATAATATAAACTCAAATCAATATTACATTTATTAAATCAATATCATATTTGTATTCATAATTTATGTTTAATTCAGTTAGAAAAAATTTCAAAAAAATGATGTCAACAAGAATCTGTCAAAATGTACACAAGCTATACATTTAAATACATATATAGGCTTATATATTTATTTGCACACTATTGCATTGTTGATTTCTGAATCTCAAAAATTGTTAAAAAGTACATTTTAGCAGCGATTCATAAAATGATGATCAAATGAGAAAGCAGCATTACAACCAAGCATGCTTTTGTTTTTTAAAAGGGCAATTCATTAAATATTTATCTGCCTATCCATAAAAAAAAGTTATTAAGACTATTCTGTCGACATTTTCTGTTTCAGAAAGTCATCTTTAAAGCACGGAACAAGTCCAACAAGAACTCAGTCAAAGACGCACCAAAAAACAAGAAGAAGAAAGACTCCACACCCACTGTAGAGAAAGAGATAAGTGATCAAAAGCCCTGTGATGGAGCTGAGAAGAGCGCTGAAGAGACAAACACAAGTGTGAATGAACGATGGGAGGAAAACCAGAATAATGAGAATGATGCTCAAGTGCAGAGTGAACAGAAAGAGGACAGAGAGGAAGGGAACGAGACAGAGGAAGGGACACTAGGAGCAAGCAGCGAAAAACAAGAGGCGGTAGACGGAAATAGCAAGACAGACAGAAATGCTAAAGATGACGTAGATGTTAAAGAGGAAAAGCGTGGTGTGAAAACAGAAGCTGAAATGGGCTCCTGTCAAGACAAGGCCTCACCTACTGCACAAGAAACTGGGCGACAGGAAGAGGAGGTGGACAAACAGGAAAACAGCTCAGCCAATCAGGATTGAGGACGCGCTCAGACCCACCGAGCCAATGGAAGTGGACCTTCTGAATGTTATAAATGCTATCCTGCAAAAAACCCCACTTTGCTAATCAATATTTTGTCTGGTATCTAAACATCCTTAAAACAAGTTCGATATACAAAGCAAGAAAGCAAGAGGTGTTTTATTGATCTTTAGATACTTAAGACAAAACTACTTGTTGATGTCGCGTAGCTTACGGTTTAAGGCCGGTAAGCTGTCGTGCAAACACCTCACCTGACATTTCCACCTCTTGTAACCAATGCTGAACATTTAACTCTCCGCTGGTGAGCGGGCGATAACATCCCTTCCCCATCAATGAGCCGAAAGGACTTCGGTATCCAGGAAGAGGGAGGAGATGGGAAGAGACTGTTATCGGTAAATGCACTGGATGGGAAAACCACATTAATATTTACTCAATGAGCCCAGAGGGCCGAGACAGACTCAAAGACGGCATCTCAGACGCACTCCGAGGAGAAGGTTACTGCTGCGAGAAGCAATCTATTGTGCTGTGAGGTGCATATGTTTGTGTATGTTTTGTTTACGTTTATATGAATATTTCATGTCACCGTCCAAACAAAAGAGTCAGATTCTCGCACCTGGTTGAGAGAAACATACTGGGGTATTTCTATTAAGTTTGTTGTGCGGTTGTTGGTTTGGTGGTTAGCATTCAGAGCCGATCCACCACTGTTTTAAAGGAACAACTCGCACAGAAAACTAAAATTTCTGTCATCATTTACTCACCCTCGCGTTGTTTCCGAGATGTATGACTTCATGGGTAAAGTAGAATACGTGATTGAAGACTCAGGCTGATTTCTAACACATAAGAAAAACAATAATGCATTAGTAAAAACTAAATTCGTAATTCTCAGATAAAAAGTCTAAATTATCACAAATGAAGTCTATGAGACACTGTGAGATAAAGTGTAGAAATTGACATAAAATGTCAACACAAAAAATATAAAAAGTAAACAACTTTGACACTCTAATAGTAGAACTTGACATAAAAAGTCAACACAGATTTTAAAAAGCCGTAATTCTAACATTATAAGATAAAACGTCATAATTCTGACATAACATGTCATTATAAAAAAGTCACTTTTTTCATTTCATTAGTATGATGTTATTGTATACCATGCATAGTTGTGATATTATTTTTGTCACAATGATGACAATTATGCAATATTGTATTGTTAGCTTAGCCACAAGCTTAATTATCAAATTGAATCAATTAAATGGTGATTAAATGATGACAGAATTCTCATTTACAGGGTGTATTATTGCTTTTAAAAGTGGAAGATGGTATAATAAGTGTCTGTTTGGGCTTCGGTTTACTTTCACATGGAGACAATCTGCTCTAGCTCTAATACAAACATTTTCAACATTGCTCTCAGAGGCAATAAAGCATCACAAGTGATTGTATTTGAGAAAGTCAACACCAGAAAGATGAGATACGCTCATGAGAGGATCCTTTCCGTTTTAATTAGCAGAAGACTAAGGGGCTGATCACACAGGACCTTTCTCTCGTGTTAAAAACAGCAGAGCACAACAGAAGGTGCGTTTATATGCACATTAACTCCTAGACACTGGCTAATGTTCACCTCAAGATGCTCATTCTGTCCCCTGCTTCATCTGATGGCCTTGCTTTAAAACTGTCAGCGATTTGATTTGTAACTAATGAGTTAACATTTGTTAAAATCTTTCAAATTACAGAAATAAACTTGGAAAAACATGCCACTGATGTGCACATACGTGCCTAGTGCACAGACCCAAATTAAAAAGATGTTTTTAGAATAGTTCACTGCACAGAATTCATAAAGATGCTGACAGTTTTTATTATGAAAATTGCATTTTCCGAGGAGGACATAATACGAGAGTGAAACTTCATGGTGTTATTATACAGACCGCCGCCGATTTTCAATTTGCATAAGAAAATACATTGATACGTGGATAATCCGTAACAGAACGCTGCGATGGGATAGCAGGGTTATTTCATGACAATGATATTATTAGCCTGATCTTCTGGGATGTTTCAGATTTAAAGTGAACAACAGAAAATGAGGACGGTCGACGAGATAATGCGGTTACGGGTTCACACGGTTCTGTGGCATTCATTAATGAAGCAAATGTCTTGTATTTTAGAAATCAGATCCCTTAATCCAGCAGAATCACAAGACTGCTTTCAGAGAGAAAGTGTTATCCTGTCTAACTTGTGGTTTAGGTTTTTCATAGAAATTACTATCACAGTATTATTTCACGTATTATATATGACGTATTATTTCCAATAAATAACATCTGGGTAACACGTTGTGTTTTTATACCAGAATAGGCAAAAATAGTGGGTTCACATTACATTTCAGTCAGCATAACGTATCAACCAATGACACCCAGTTTACACAGAAGTCAATTTCAAACCAAGGAGCTTGGTCAAGGTAGAAAATCTGCATGGGGAAATCTTTGGCTTTCACACGAAATTCCTGATTGCGTAGAATCCTGTTGACAACAGTGAAGATGAATGCACCTGAAAAGAAAAACGTTAAAAAAACAATAGAACCCTGCCCTAAATTTAATGGATTTAATGGTTATAATAGGAATTGTATTGGTCTTAATGGAAACTAGAATGGTGTCTACTGGTATTTGATGGATTCTATTGGTAGGGTGGTAAATCCTATCGGAAAAACGCACAAAACACACTACAAAAAGGATTTTAATGGAAAACATTTGAATTTTTGTGATGTCTTCAATTGGGCAATTCAGGTGATGTCTTTGCATTAGTTAAAATATCGAACTAAGTGACATTTATTTTAAACAAAAGAGCCCAGCTAACAGGGAATGCTATCAAAACATATGAACTGACATTATTCCAGTAGCATTAATAGAAGTTATTTGGTGATGTTGTGTTCTCAAATGTTAGCACAAAAGCATTATATATTGTTTATGGATCTCTTTTCATGAATCTTTTTAGTTGGACATTAATCTAGCATTTTTAAATGTTACTACTTGTTTCAGAATGTTTAGAGAACGTTCAAAAGTAACATTCCAATAGTGTTTGTAAAATTCTAAAATGTTCCCTTAAACATGCCCCTTTTTTGAAAATAGGCTTAGTTTCCAACTTTTAGCTGCAGCTTAGCATAGATATATATATATTTTTTTTTTTTAACTTAACTCTTCCATAGTTACATTGTGTACTAAGACCGACGGAAATAAAAACAATATGTGGCTAGAAGCTATACTCTCATTCCAGTATAATAATCAAGGAACTTTGCTGCTGTATCATGGGTGCAGCAGGCAAAATGACATTACGCAGTTTTGATAGCATTCCCTAATCCATCATGTGCATTGAGAATTGTGTGTTTAGGTGTGGTCACAATAAATTTCTCAAGTGAAATAAAGGAAACTGAATAACCGGCTGTTTCGAGCAAGAGATTCCCCGCAGATTTCATGATCAAAATGCTTGCTCAAAAGTTAAAGTGACTTCTGTGTAAGCAATAATCCATACTCGCCTCTACGCTACTCACAACGAATGAACCCCTTTTCACACACAAAATTTCCCTACTGCACCTTAAAAAAAGGACTTTTCATGATTTCATGTCGATTTTTGAACCTCACCTGAGCTACATCAGTATTTCCATTAAGTCAGCATTGTAGTGTTGGCGTCTGGCCGTATTTATAATCTGGGTTCACAATGTCAGGGTTTTCCTGCATGTGGTCTCGAGGGACGCTGTGTGTGCGGTTCTGCATTAGCTCTAATGGCCAGAGGGGTCACGTTTAAAATCATAATGGCTTTTCCGTTCCCCCCCTCCTGCTGAGACGAACCTCTGAAGCACTCGGCCTCATCAGAAAGGACGTCAGCTTCCCAACTCCCTAATAAAAGATGCCGTTTTCAATCGCGTACGCTTTCAAGAAATTCATTTTGCACTTCCCTCTTACACAACGGCGGTTCTCGTTCTGCTTCTGCGTGGTGTGACACGTTGTCATTATAATTGTGCTTTGTCACAGTGCTGTTGTTTGACTGTAGCTGGAGGGGAAAAGCCTTGTTTATTGTTTTAATACAGGGGAAAGAAAGAGCTTCTCTGACGCTTCAACTAGAGACGAAAAGACATTCTGATCGTCCTATTTTCAGTTCAACATGTTCAATCTCAGCTTGTATTTTTCAAACATTACTTGTTGTGGGATCTGTAGGCTTTTTGAGGAGGTTAACTCTGTGGATTGTGTTAAACTATAGCGGAAATGTCTACAAAAAACATTCAAAGTAGCATAAACACTTAACAAAGAAAAAGACAATGTGTAGAAGTTTGTGAATGACGGGCGTCCCGATTCCTGTGGACGTCTGTGGGCGCTGATTGTGTGTGGGCCTGCTTATCACTGACGGATAGCAATTATGTTACTGTATGTGCTAGTATGCATATTGCTCTACTGTCAGCATCTGCTCTGATAAGCTTGGCTTATCTAGATTGAGTCCCGAGGCATACTAGTGTACTGCATACTGCATAGTATGCCATCTACTGTTTTAATATAATGTTAAAGAGCATCGAATAAAGCTGTAAGCCAGAAGCTATAGTGCAAAACTGCGGTAAATCACAGTAATACATGGCCTTGAGTGACTTACTGCTTTCATATGAGCAAAAATCAAATCACATCTATTAATCATGCATCAAGTTAAATGCATTGCATGCTGGAATATGCATTATGTACACTACTTTTCCAAAGTTTATAGTCAGTAGAAAGACTTTATTTTTTACTTTTATTCAGTAAGGATGCATTAAATTATCAAAAGTGACAGTAAAGGATGTCACAAAATATTTGTATTTTTAAAAAAAAAAGCTTTCTTTTCATCATAAAATTCAGAAAAACTTAATCGATCATGGTTTCTATGAAATTATTATGCGGCATAACTGTTTTTAATTATTGATTATAACAAGAAACGTTGATTATAGCAAGAATGATTTCTGAAGGATCACATGACACTAAAGACTGGAGTTAAGCAGCTTTGAATCACAGAAATATACTTTCAAATAGAAAAAAACCCTTATTTTGAATAGTACAAAATATGACTGTTTTTACTGTATTTCTAATCTAATAAATTGATGCAGACGTAATAGACTTCTTTAATAAGCCTTTTTTCTGTAGAGTAGTATCCCATGCAGTACATGTACATGTATATGCACGTGCATCCAGATAATTATGTACAATTAGTACTATAATAGTATGCTTTCTCAAACACAGCCTTTGTTCCTTTTTCAAACCCTGTTAAACAAATACACACATCAGCTCCACAATTCTTAAAGACTTTGAAGGTTAAATTATTTCTGTGTAGACACACTTTATGTGGTTTAACTAATGATGAATGGTTAGTGTGTGAAGGTAGCACGCATGATCTTTACCGCCCCTGTTCACTGTGTAGATTGAAATGCTCACAATAGCAGGCATGACATCATTGAGTTCATGGACGTCAGGTCCGTTCTGGGTTCAGTCGGATCAGTCCGTGGGTTGGCGAGGCCACGTCAAACGAGCTGTTAGGGAAAAACAAGGATGTGGAAGAAAGTGAGGCAGGATCAGTGAAATGTTGCTGAGTAATATTTACCCTCCCCTTAGCATTGACAGGGTGACCCGTGACTCATGCCGCGGTTGACCTCGTCCGCTGTTGTTTTTTTGTGTTGTATGCTAAGAAATGTGCCAGTTTATTAGTTATATAATGGATTTTAATGTCCCTCGGCAGCAGGGGAGGATCAAAGTAGCTACTAACGCACATTTAAGCACGTGCACCTCATTTTGTGGTCCATTTACTGACGGTTTTCTTGCTTTTCAGAGAATAAAAGAGTCAAAGATGCTGCATTTCCCCTCTCAGCCAAGCACGCTTGTATATCTCAAAGGATTTTGCCATTTCTGCCTCAATATTTTTGCAGGTCGTTTCTTTGATTGTCAGTCACTGTTGTGCCATTGTGAACATTGATCAATGTTTTTCATCGTTTTAAGGACAAGCAACATGATAATGTCATCTGTACAATTTGTATGATATAATAAATATGATTTATATTTGATTTGTTTTGGAGGTTTTATTTACTGTACTATCTGTCAGCTTCTTTATTGCTTGCCTAATGAAGCAAAGTCTCGGGATAAAACTGCTGTTTCTAATAGAGGCATTGCACAGGTCATATTTCATTTAAAAAAACTAAATTATATTTTGCATTAAGAAAATGAAACCTTCTGTTCAGGATCATTAAGATATTTTTTTAAACATTGAAGCACTAATTTCATGACAATTAGGTGCATTACTTCAAGTGATAATCTAATGAGAATCATCTTTGAGAAAATTGTTAATTACAAAAAACTTAAAATGCCAATGCCTGGACACATTAAAGTAAAGGGAATGTGCTTAATTGTTACCAAAATACTTTTGCTGTGCTGGTCCTAAAATATATATTTTTTTTTTTTCTTCCTTCATGCAAGTTGTAATTGCATCATTTTTGAAGAGCGTGTTCATTACAGATTTCATTTATAGCTCAATAGAAGTCGTAATGATACATTAAATCAATTTATACACTTGTTTACTAGAAATATGATTTTGGTCTGTACTTTAAAAACACCATTAATGGCACACAGCATCAACTTATCATATACCTGAACCAAAATTAATGGAATAGTTCGCATAAAAGATGCAACATAAAAATGCTAAAAGTGTACTCACCCTCAAGCCATCCAAGACGCAGATGAGTCTGTTTCTTCTGATTTTGGAGAAATTTAATTTTTTGATTACCAATGGATCCTCTGCAGTGAATGGGTGCCGTCAGAAGGAAAGTCTAAACTGCTGATAAAAAACAATAATTCACACCGCTCCACTTCATCTCATGAAGTGAAATGCTGTGTGTTTGTAAGAAACAATCCCTCATTCAAGAATTTTAACTTTAAACCATTGCTTTTAGACAAACTACAAGTCCATAATCCAAAGTAACACATCCTTCTCATCTTGTCTTGAGCATATTTCTCTCCTGATTCACACGAGATATCATTTTCACTGAAGAAAGCAATATTATGGACAGAGCACTACTTTAGTTTGAAGTTAAAATGTCTTAACGATTAATTTGTTTCTTCCAAACAATCATCCACAAGATGTTAATATTGATGGACTGGAGTTATGTGGATTATTGTATTGTTTTTATTAGCAGTTTGGACTCTTATTCCGACGGCACTCACAGTTTTGTGAGTTTAAAAAATTTTAATTTCAAAATTTAAAAGACATTATTGCTTATTAGGAAAATCTGACAAGCAACTTTGTTTCTTTATTGACGTTCGCCGTATTCTCCAGTACATTTATTGACACTCTGTCTGCTCGAAGTTAACCAGTGCAATAATAAAGAGCTGTAGCGTAATTTGCCAATTCATCGCCTCACTAGAGAAAAATCACAAATAAAAAGAAGTCGCGTGACAATGTAAGCAATGACCGTATATACTATATACGTAGATGCCTCATTAGTAACTGTGTCCCAAATGACGCACTATGTACTATGCACTTATACACTATGCACTCAATTGTATTTAGGATGCTACCCAATGGACTGTTTTTTACTAACTAGAAATTCCAACAGTCTCACAACCAATCTGTACATATTCGTACGAGGTGCATAACCGTGCTAATTCGTACAAATTCATACGACCTCACTCGTACAATTTTGCACGATTTGTCTAAACCGTTGAGTGCACTTTTTCTCTTCTGAATTCCAGTGTGAACACTATTTATACTACAAAACGACAGAATAGCGCACAAGTACGTAGATGCCTCATTAGCGCTTTATGATACGTAAGCTGTCCGCCATACTGTTGCAGCTTTGACTTGGCGTCATTCACCATAGTAATCACAGGATATTCAAAAGATGCCACAATCCTGCCACTAACCCAACTGCTCTGTGCTAACCTACAGTATGTTGAATGACATCAAGTGCACCATTCCAAGATGGCGGACACTTCTCTGTGCTTGGAGCAGTCGAATGAGGTGTCTATATAGTTCTATGGATGATAGGAGGAGTGGGATGTAATGTATTAATTATCACTATCCTAATATTAAAAGTAAATACATTTGGTTTGAATAGCCTTTTTTAAGGTGATAAACATGTGACTACAGATCCCCTACTGAAGTTCTTGTGTTTTTCTCCTCTTCCATCAGTCCAATTCTATTCTGCTCACATGTGATTGGAGAATTTAATTGCTATTTTTTGTAAAATAGCTTTAAATAGTACGTGTTTTCAGTTTATATGTTGCAGGCTCATTTATTAGTAATAAATCATTGATTATAAGTAATAGAAATGATAATAAAAAACCGTGCTTGTTTGTGAAGCTGTTTGTCTAGAGAGAGTTGGCAACAGTGACGGCACCCATTCACTACAATAACGTGAAACATATCACATTACGAAAGGTATCAGGTACGCAGGGGCACCATCCTAAACAGCTCTTTCAGACTAACCAGAAACATGTGTGAGTAAATCATCGGATAGTGTGTAAATGACCTCCGTGAAGCTCTTTGGGACACAAATACGCGGCACGTGAACTCAATGCCGCGTCCATTACCACAAAACACTAATGAAACTTCAGTGATGTAAAGAGACGAGGACGATGAATAATGGATACGTTAGACGTTATTTCATGTGCAACATCAGAGAGAGCTTCATTAACTTACCGTACTGTCTTAAAACAGACAGCACTTTAGGATTTAAATGAGGAAAATATACCAAAACGACCGTATAACCTTGGTTTATGGACTTTGTTTACTCAGGTAAAACCAAGTATGCAAACCTAAGTATGTAAACCTGACTGAAGGAACACAGTGCCATCTAGTGCTTCGTGCATGTCAGCACTTAACCTCAGACAAAAACAGCTACTCGTGTAAATATAACAGTATATGAATATGATGGGAATCATCCGATATCATTTATAACAGAAGTACCACATTATTTCCATCTAATGCCACCAGTGTGTAATTGTGCATGCGTAATACACAATAATTTCACTCGAATCTTCTGCTAAATTGTAGTTTTTGCTCTCAAAGAGAGCAGCACTTCACATCAGGAATCACTGCAAACGTGAACACGGTCTAGGCGGATTATCCAGCCCTCATTTAATTAATGCAATTAAGCTTTGCTCTCCCCACATGCCTGCTTATCTGCTGATGTCAGAGCCAAAACTGTAAATGAATTAATTACCTCGATCTGCTTAGTTCATAACTGCAATCTGAACTGAAGGATGAATATGCATCAGCATAGCTGCGATGCACCACAACAAAACAAACTGTTTGCACATCAGTGATGATATGAGATGTGTTATAGTAATTAGTAAAGGAGTCTTCAAATGGGTTATTCTTTCTATTTTTTCAAGATGGAAATATATAAAAACAATGTGAAAAGGGGAATGAAAAAATGGAGTTTATAGGCTATGGGATGAATTTTTACTTTACTTTTTATGTCCTGACAGATGCTATAAACTGGGGATTTATTTACGAAGTAATATTTTATTATTATTTTTTTCTATAATGTAAACATATAAATAAAATAGATTCAAAAATGTTCAATTAATAGGTTATTCCTGTTTGCTTAATATTACTTTCTATTGTCAATTTTTGCAAGGTTGTCCTTGCTTATAACACCTAAAAGAGCTAGAAGAATATTAGCAATATAATATAAATATATATATATATATATATATAAATTGCATATTACACCTGACACTTTCAAACAAATAAAAACAACCAATCTAATCAAATCAAATATAATGTAAGATACAATTAAAATAAAAATAAAACTAATAGATACATAATTATATTAATAGGGAAATATAAAAAGTCTCAATATTAAATAAATAGTAACATTTATTATTTTACAAAATCAGAATAAACAAATGATTTACAGTTGGGTGATTTACAGAGTTTGTGCTAGAAGAACAGAAGGCTGTGAGAGTTTCCGAGGGCAGATGTTGTGAGAGATCATATAGCCCTCAGCTCCGTCTTGGTCATTACAATTATAATGATTCCCACCACAAATCCCAAAAATCCCACAAGAATTCCTATCACAAGCACGGCTGTCTCGACCTCCTCGTCCTCCGGCACATCCACCTCTGAGGGACACAGACAATAACACATCACCAACATGTGTTATTTAATACTGATAAAGCAATAATTACTATTTAATAGTAAAATAAATAGTAACATTTTAGTTTTATTATTTAAATCATTATTTAAATGCAGCAAGAATGCATTTTTATCCTTTGTTTGGATTCTGTTAATTAAAAAATAACATTATAACAATAATAATTTATTCCATTATTACAAGTAAGAGTACATTTTATTTAAATAACGTACCATAATAATAATAATTTAAAAAAAAAAGTTATTCAACATGCTATTAGTTTTTAAATGTAGAATTTCATGTAGACTTGATTCTTTTGCTTCCGCTGCATAGAAACACTAGAAAAACATTCCTTTAAAAAGTCAGTTTCACTAGTTTAACGAAAGGATCTAAGTGTGGAAAATTCTCACACACCAAGATCAGTGTTCAGACTGACCGACTGCATGCGGCTGGAAATCTTTCACAAACATCTGATCTCCCCACAAAGGAGAAGTGCTCACCCCAGAACCTGGTGATGTCCTGCTCCAGCCCTCGGTGTCTCACGCTGCAGGTGTAAACGTCTCCCCGTTCAGGACGGAAGCTCAGGTAGGAGAACACACGAAAGCTAAAGTCCGGGTTGGAGTAGTACTGCGTCTCGCTGATGTCCTGCACACTCACCGGCTCTCCGTTCCTCGTCCATGAGATGTTCATCGGCGGCGGGTGGAAGTTAGTCACTGAGCAGATGAGAGTGTTTTCAACACCAAGCTTCACGTCGCTCTTGGCATACAGCTGCATGGACGGAGAAACTGTGATATAACACATGAAATAACATTAGCATGCACTTAAAGTGTTGTTTGTGTGTTTGACCATCACAATCAGCAGGGCTCACTCAACCAATCCCGCAAGTTTTGGGGCGGGACTATCTGCATCTTCCATCCAAAGACACGAATTACACTTTTGCACAAAATTGAACTATTGCATAGGACATTTGCAAATAGCACAGTTTCCATCCAGTGAGTTCAGGAGAACAACTCCTTCATTATTTAGAACAAATATATAATTTGCTGCAGTAGGAGAAGGCACTGTATATAATCATTTTGGTTGGTATAGTTTGTTGCTGTCCCATCACAAAGTCATCTGTCTTTTTTGATGCACATTAAGGAATTTATTCTGCAGTTTATGTGCACATTTTCTTTGGAATTGGATATGAGCACACAAGTTTTTTTTCAATGCTGTGTCCCAAAATAGGTGGATGGGAACAGTCATAACTCAAAGTTATAGTTGATTGAGAAACGTATTCTAAAACATTTTTTTTTATAGATTTATGAAAATATTGAGCTTTTACATCTTTACTGTTTGAACTTTTTACATTTTTTACTTAATAAGTAATGATAATGTATATGTATTTATTACAGTTTTAATAATTCAAGTTTTTAATCTCCTGTTATATTTAATTGTCATTTTAATGGTAATAATAAGCACATTCCCCTTCAGTTTCCATTACCAAAATGAATTTAGGTATTTTACTTGAGTGTAATTCTGAGGGTGATTTAATTCCATGGTGAGTCTTATTAAAAGACACAAATATTATTACTTATTAAAAAAAAACTGAATAAATTAAACCTTTTATATTGCAGTAATTAAATATAATAAAATTTACTAAATGTCTTTAATGTCAACTGAGCTACTGTGTTATTTTAGTATTATTTTTATACTATTACTATACTACTATATATTTTAAATTAGCTTTTATTTAATTTTATTTGATTATTGTTATACCCTTTTGTAACTTGTATTTCATTTTAAATAGTAGTTAGGGTTCATTTATTTCTATTTAAGTTTTTTCTCAGTAATTCTGTCTAAAGTATTATTTATATACTTTTATATCCTTTATCTCTGCACTTTTTTATTTTTAATGTGGTTTTGTCCTTTTAGTTTTTACATTTTAAATATTATTATTTATGGTTAATTTATTTCGTTTCAGCTTTGGGTTTAGCTCAGTTTTTTATTCCAGTTTTTTGCACTACATATAAAAGTAATTAGAATTTTAGAGCAATGTTGTGCTTAATTACTGTGTAAATCATCACAATACAAAAAATAGGTTTCATTTTCTATTTAAATTTTAGGTAAAAGTTGCCATAAACGTATACTTTACCAATGGATTCAGGAGGATTTTTTTCTCCTGCGATACAGCGAGGAGTATTAAAGAAGCAGGTGCCGATGGAGTTATACGCTAGAGAAGGCAGATTGCGCTCAAGGGTCCAGTCATCTGTGAACTCTGGCAAACGCTGCTTTGCTGTGTAACGTATAGGGTCGACGTGCCAGAGCTCCTCACCGTCAAACTCCAGCTCAAAACCAGTGTCCATCATCTCTATATGACAGTATGTCAGCTGAAATACTTGACACCTGAAGGAGAAAAACCTTCTGTTTAACCATCAACATACAGGAATAGAAACCATAAACACAATGTCAGCAGGTTCAAACTAAAATATCAGTCCAAGCGATTTAAAAAGTAGTTTTAAAGAAGATAAAATCATTACCTTACGCTCTTGAAAAACTCCAAAAAATGTCAAGCGTGCAGAACAGAGAGGAACAAGCGCACCATTTCAAGGCCAACAGCTGAATGCCATGACTGGAGCATTTACTGGTAATATTTACTTCTTCCTCCAGTCATTACTGCATACAATCAGATTTCCTCATGCCTGCTAGAAACTAGAGCACTGAATTCAAGCAGCCAAACCGGTTTAGCTTCTTTTGTGATGCATGAAACCACTGTATTTTTTTCTGTCATAACCATTCTGCCCTGAACAACAGGACCAATGATAATTAAAACATATGGCATACAAGTAATTTATAATATGCTCTGACCAAGAAGTAATATATAAATATAATTTAATGGTTTGTTCCACTTTCGATGAGAGGAATTTCTATGCATGTATGGATGTATGTACATACAGAACCATGTAAATCATGTTTTTGAAAATGCATTTTTTAAATCTTTTTTTTCAAACTAATTTTTTATTGTTATCATGTTATGTTTTATAGTTATCTTTTTTTTTTTTTATCAAAATCTAAATAACCCAACCGCATCTTGACTGAGATAAATTGGAATGCACAATGAGAAAACTTGATTTTTTAAATATATATATATATATATATATATATATCCCAACAGTCTTATTAAATTTGGCAGGATACTTGCCAGTTGGACTGGTTATGTAAAATGTAATGGAGATATATTTAAAATTTCCAAAAAAAAAAAAAAAAGCTATTTAATTGTTCTTTGGGACAATAGGAGCCTTGCGCTCATGAAATACCAGCAATCAGAACTTCTTCATGCCCTTGTGCTAAACCGAAAGCACTCGGGCCATTGTGTGTGTGTGTGTGTGTTGATTTTATTTATTTTTTTTAGTCGACTTGTAAACGTATCAAAAACGTATCAAATATAATAAAATATTGAAACACCACTTCACACCATTCACTTGTTGTATTTGTATTTCCATCCAATTAAAAACCAACGTATAATCCAGAGCGCATAAACTCTTAATTATACTGCAGATAGGGATTATTAGGTCACAATGGTCTGCCATTTGTCTTATATATTCAAAAAAGAATAATTCTAGAAAAGAGAGGTTAGAGCAATGCAAATAAATACTAAGTACTCTATATACAAGAAATAAATGACAGTCTATTGCTTAAATGCGATTCCTCTAGTTTCATCTACAAACCAGATGTCTCCAGTTAACATTCAACTTAAATAACTAATTCAAACCACTCGATCTAGCAGTGTTTCTCTGGTGCTCATGAACCAATTCCAGTCCAGTGAGGCTTTATGGCTGTTTTTTTCAATTAATTTTATCACTCCAATTTCACAGATGCCTAATCAGACACATTTATGACAAAAAGTGTCACTTGACATTGATTCAATCATGGAAAAAATGTCAAACTGAATCAATTTCTTACAAATTAAAGCAATAGCAAAATGAAACCAGAGAGCAAATTGCGAAGCCATATGGAAAGTTACTGGACTGTTCTACATAAAAGATCTTCATGCATTACAGCATGAAAACCTAAACGTTTTAAAGCATTTTTTCTGTCTCATTTCCCCATTGAAGGTCCTTTATGCAAGTTTTGGTTGCTCAGAAAGATCTAAATACTGGCCCTGATCTTTAAAGCAATGCAAAAAGAAGCAAGAAATGTTTCAAGACTAAATCAAACGGTCAAAATGGAAGCAAAAACAAAACAACAAGCTATTTCCATCAACTAAGAAAAGTAGTTATGATTGCGCACTCCTTCCCATTATGGGCATCTTGGTAAAAGTCTTCTTTATAAAAGAAACAAAATCCTAGTATATACATTTTTTTTACACTGAAGTAAACATAGTTCCTGGATTCAGGAGTCACGGAAAACAAGGTGTTTGGAGCTCAGAGCCCATTTCCTGTGCCTTCCCAGAGTCCTCTTCACCTGGAGTCAGAGTCACTGGTGTCAGACGAGGAGGAGGAGGAGGAAGAAGAGGAAGAGTCTGAGCTGGAGCTGCTGGCGCTGAGACGTGACGCCATGGCATGAGGCTCCACGCCGCTGGGCTTCTCTGCTGGAAGATTAGAAACAAAACCGGTTTACACTCGTGAAGGAAACTGGTTTTGCAGGGGTAACCCAGCAAGGCTTGACAACAGTGAGATTAGCTGTTGACATATTGTTAAAAAAAATGACAACAATGAAAAATATTTTTGAATAGGCTACTGAAAGTAGGTTTTGTATTTTTAGACTAGACAAATGACCTACATTAAGGTTTATAATAGATTGAGATAAATATATCTCAAGATACCTTGACAGTAATTCAATATTATATTGAATATCATACTGAAGAATTTGTAGGGCTTAACTAAATTTAATTGCAACTGATCTAATATAAAGTAAATAAATAAATGTGATTATGATTTAAAATGTGATTTGTAAAACAACAGTTATATATCAATATGACTATAATAACAATTATTGTTGTTGGCAAATAAATTATAAAACTGGTATAAAAACACATAATTAAACCAAAGAAGAAATTACTATTGCACTACTGTATGCAGTTAACAAAAATGTATTTTAATTATTATTAATATATACTTTTAATATTTTTAATATTTTGGAATACAATTAAAATAATAGTTTTTTTTTTTAATTACTTAATTTGATTATTATTATTATTATTATTATTAATAGCAATTTACAGTTTATTTTATATTACTATACTATTATTTATTGCTGCCTTAATTTTTTCCGTTTTCAAATGTTCAATCATCAAGCTTTTTTCTATTTTGCTGTAAAATGACAGGAAGCCCTTAAAGCCTTTCCTTTTGTTGACAACAGCTGGTTTCTAAGCACTTTTCATTATAAGAGAAGACTGTTGGCGCATGTTTCGTTCCCAAATTGCAAGTTTGTGTGGAGTGGCATTAATTTTAAACCAAGCCGCTGTTAGCTCTCGAAAACACCATAATCACAAAGCCATACTCATTGCGATTTGGTTTATTTTGATTAATCATGCAGCCCCAAGTATCTTGCAATATGTCCGTTGCATTTTTTTCCTTTCTAGTAGGTATTGAGCATAAGATCTTGGTTTTCACTTGTGCTCGTTCTGTTGTTGTCTGCTTGTTCAACATCAGCTCTATACACTAAATAAAACGATCCCATAAAGGCAACACTGGCCTGAACCCCAATTGAACCAGCCTCGGGCCATCAGACCGTGATTACTGTTGAGTCCTGAACACCAAGACATGATAGAGCAACTGTAGAGCTCTTCCTACTTTCAACTACCTTTGGGTTTCTGGGGTTTCTTGGCAGAGTTCAGCTGTCCGCTCACATCCTGTAACCTCCTCTCCAGTTCCCTCTTCTTCTCCAGAGCCAGCTCCTCTCGGCTCTTCCCACCTCCTTCCTTCTTCACCACTGCACACAGAACGGATCTAGATTACCCTTGACCCATCACACAACAAATAATTCTAGCTAAAACATGCATATTGAAAAATTATTCTTAAATATATACATGCATGTGTGCGTATTTATATACACATAAAAAATATATACAATAATAATTTCAGAGTCACTGAATATCGTTCTTGCTTAATGCTAGTACTGTATGAGGTAGGAAAGTTATTCTTCCTTGGCCAGAAAAATAATATTTTGCAGAAATGGACAAACAAATTAAATCACTGTCACATTGATTCTGCTACAGTAAATTCTGAAAGCTAAATATTTATTATTGTTATAAATATTTCCTTTTTTGAGCCAATTTGCTACAATATATAAAAATGTAAATACATTTACATATAAACGAATGAATATGCAAACTAAAAGTTAGAAACAGAACACATTTAAAATATGAAAATCTTGTGCAAAACTATAAAGTAACAAAATGTTGCATTTCTGTTTTGATAATGATTACAAAAAAAACATATCGCATAACTTATTAAAATAATGTACAAGTAGAAAATGTATAAATATGAACTACACACAAAAAGACCAGAAACGTTTATCTAAGGGTTTAATTTAGGGATAAAAAAAAATGGGGAAATATGATTGTTTTAATAAAAAAAAAAAATTATATATGATATTAAAAAAATGTATTATATAATTATATAAAATAAAAAAATTAATTATTAATAAAATCACCACTTAAAAAAAAAAATGTATACATATTATATAATATAATATTATATAATATATATATATATATATATATATAGACATAGACTAGCTGTGTAGATATTTTCCTGGATGTCATAGGTAACGAGCATGAAATCTCTGCTCACCGCACGGATTGCGGGGCTTCTTGCGCAGGCAGGTCATAACATATCGCTCCAGCTCACGCAGCGTGGAAGGCTTCAGCGTCTCAAAATCGATTTCAATCTCCTCGGGGTTG
The DNA here is from genome assembly GCA_032359435.1 of Enteromius unitaeniatus. Lineage (NCBI taxonomy): Eukaryota > Metazoa > Chordata > Actinopteri > Cypriniformes > Cyprinidae > Enteromius > Enteromius unitaeniatus. The sequence continues at coordinate 19,223,375 of JAUMHI010000058.1, read as the reverse complement.
GTGTCGCGCAGCGAGGGCTCTCGTGACTGGATGATGTGCACCACACGTCCCAGTTTCTCCCCGGGCAGCTTGTTGATGTCCAGGCTGAGCTGCCGTTTATCGTCGTAACTCATGGGAAGTCCGTCCTCTTCCTCTTCAGAGTCGTAGTGAGGTAAGGAAACGGCAGCGGCTGCCGCAAAACGAGATGAGGACGATTTCTTTGTGTTCCTGCCAGAGTAAACCAAATAAAAGAAACTTGTAACGCTGAACAGAGGGAGCGAGAAGCTACTGGTTAAAGTGAAGATGTGCTGATCCTTATGAAAATGTTTTAGTTACCAGTTCTTCAATTAAATTATGATACTTCTACATCTGAGGTTATTGTGTTGAATCTACTGAATTAATCTAACAAATCAAACTGAACTGGTCAGAAACAGTGTAAAAAAAAAACTGGTTGCTTATAATATTTAGCTAAAATATTTTTTGTTGCAATAAATGGTACACTTTAGACAAAGAATATATTTTTATAAAACATGATTTTCTATTCATTAAAAAACGAATTTTTAATTCAGTTTGAATTTTAACCATTTTATCATGTCTTTTTTTTTTTAAAAGATATTTCCATTAGTGCTGTCAAATGATTAATCGAATTCAAAATAAAAGTTGTTGTTTACATAATATATCTATGTGTACTGTATATTTATGATGTATAATTTACACATACAGCACATATTTAAAAATATTTATAATGTATATACATTTATATTCTTATATTTTATGTTATATATAAATATATTTAATACATATAAAAACATTTTTCTTAAATTTACACATGTATGCTTTGTCTTTATATATAAAATGAATATACATGGTATACACACAGATATTATGTATAAACAAATCTTTATTCAAGATAAATAATCAAATTAATCATTTGACAGCACAAATGTTTTACATAACATTTTTTGTTTCAGTTAAAACAATTTTAATACTTATTTCAGTTAGTGACAAGGCAACATTTAAAAAAAAATTCATCTAATATTTATTTTAGGATTGTATTTTAGATTTATTTTTATTATGCGTGTTACTTCGAGTCTTAGTTAAGTAACAACACTATTTCAGACAAACTCTTTAGGGTGGAATAATTAATTTCCCAATAAGAACAAGAGAAGTGAAAAATACGAACTTGTTCTTGCTGCTTTTCTTCGCAGGGCCTTTCTTGCTCTGTGTGGATGACAGTGAAGCACGGCTGGATTTGTTTTTAGTCAGTTTGGCAGGCTTGTCCCGCTCATCACTCAAAGTTCGACTTCCTCTGCGTTTCTCCGGCTTCTTTTTCTTCTTCTTGTCTTTCTTTTTCTCTCGTTTCCTTTTGGGTTTGACAATCGGGCCGGAGGAGAGAGCTGCCAGCTGCTCATGTACCGCTCTGAGCTAAAACACAGAGATATACTACAAGTTAAAAGATCAAAGCTGCTATCACATAATGACAGCCATGACACTTCTTTAGATTAACATGCGAGTTATTATAAGGATGTGTGAATGGATGAATCGTGCGCAGTAACACTACAGAGATTTATCAAAGTAAAAGGGTCAAAGTTGTTGATGTGAACGTTTGAAGTAGATCGTAAAAGGAAGGTCTGTGTACCTGAGTACACACCTGGTCCTGCAGCTGGGCCAGGCGCTGAGCTCTCTCCTCTTCGCTGTCAGAGCTCGGGCTGCTGTCGCTGCTTGGCTCGCTGTCGCTGCTCGGCTCGCTCTCCGATGAGGAGGATGAGGAGGAGGAAGAGGAGGAAGAGGACGATGAAGAGGAGGAGTGGTGCATTCCCATCATGCCCATGTTCCGTCCTAATGGCATGGGAGACAATTCCTCCTCCTCTGAAACCTCGTCAGGCATCTTTGCGAAGCGGAACTCAAACACGTCCTGTGGAAAGAGAAAAGGAAGATTATTAAAATGTCACATGTGTAGAAAGATAAAAAAAATTATTATAAAAATACACAACTTTTTTCAGAAACGTAAAGTTTTTTGGTCATAATAGTAAAATATTTTATTATCTAGTTACTTTATCTTTTTAACAAAAAAAAATAAGCTATTTATTTGCTATTTTTATATTTATTTTAAAATTATTTGACTAGGCTAATATTAAATTGTTTTCTAATTCAAAAATATTTTTCATGATCTTAAAATACATATATTTTAAAATAAATAAGATGCAATTTATATAGAATAACTCTATAATAACTCTTAATAAAAATATTTAAAATATTTAAATGAGCAATAAAAATAAAAATAACTGACATTATAAAAAATAATAAAGTTTTCAGTAATATTAGAAAAATAATATTAGTTATCTTTTTCTGCAATCAAATAGAAAGAATAATTTTAAAGATAATATTATAATAAGCATAATAATAATAACAACTGATTTTATCTAAATAAAAAATATTTCAAATTGTATTTAAAAAATGTTTTAACCACTAGAATCAAATAAAACCAGGCTTAAATTTCTTCAATGAAAATAAAAATGTAATATTTAATACTAATACAACTACTAATATAACATTTAAAAATATATATATTATGAATATATAAATCATTCTAGCTAAAACTATAGGTTGAATGTCAAAAAAGCAATCTCTAACATGTCCAGGATTTGTGTAAACAGCATTTTACACAAAAACAGAAGCCCATTTTAGGATCAATTTGGATTTTGCATTTTGTTGGTGTCTGTTCATATAAAACAGCGCTTCATCTACCTGCAGTTTTCGTGCCATGGCCACCACGTCATGATCAGGTGGGTTGTACTTGTAGCAGTTGGAGAACATGAGTCTGACGTCAGCGCTAAACTGCTGGGCATCTCTGTACTCGCGCTCATCCATCTTCCTCTGAGGAAACAGACCGAGTATTACATCAACTCAGATTACTTTACTGCTACCAGGACTTTTTCAAAACCTAAAACCTGCAGCAGAACCCTGTATTCATAACCATCCAAACAGCACCAGTACCGTGCGTGTGTTGCTCACCTTGATGGTGCTGAGGTCCATGGGGTGTTTGATGATGTCGTGGTAGTCGTGCAGACCCAGCGTTGATGCATCTACAGGTTTGTAGAAGGGCCAGGCGTACGCCGCGTGTTTTTTGGACAGCAATTCTTTAAGGACGCCACTGCAGTAGCGAAGCTGCTTGCTTAGTTTCCCCCGCCGCGAGGGCTGATGGGGCCGCACGGAGTCAGGCAGGTCTTTACGGGGAGGTTTGATTGGGCGACGGGACAGCGCTCGCCCTAAGACGGGCTGGAGGTGGGTGGGCTCGTTCACGCCCATGCTGGGTGAACAGTTCACAGGCATTGAGGAGAGCGAGTGGGGCATCTCTCCGGCGGACCCGTGACCTTTCCCCATACCTCCCATTCGAGCAGCAGAGGGGAAGCCCAGAGTAGTGGGAGTGGTGGTGTCTGCTTTACGCTTCACGCCCTTCTTCTGCAGAGAGAACAGAGACATACGGCTTTCAGTTAGTGCTAGTTATGACTACAAACTCAACTGAACCTCCCAGCAGCTGGAAATGTTTGAAAGCACTGGCAGAAGGCAACATCTTTTAGTGAATAATTCCAGTCTGCTCCTCATAAATGTATAGCAAAAACCTTTAAAAATTTTAAATAGAGCGCACAGGTAACTATGTATAATGTAATCTCTAAATAAACTAAATACGAATCATGTGGATATTTAAAACACTAGTTGATTTATTATAACAATTAATTCAATAAATAATACATTAAATTATTATTATGTGCACAATACACAATTATTAATTACATACACAACACACCAAAAGTTTACATTTAGAGACAGAAAATGTGATGTTTTTGAAGGAAGTCTCTTCTGCTCACCAAGGCTGAACTTATTTGATAAAAAATACACAGCAAAAATAGTAATACTGTGAAGTATTACAATTTAAAATTATTTTTTTCTTTTACTTTTTTTATATATTAAAGCAAATTCCAAACAATGGACTAAACATTCCTTGACAGCAGCGGTGAAGAAATAAGAAGAGCAGAAGGAAAACACATACAATCTTGTCAAATAATACAATAGGGAATAAATCAAGGTTCCTTACTGATCAGTTCATTTTCAAAGCGTCCAGATAGATAGTAACAGCTTTCCACCTTTGTATAAAAATGTCCAGTTTCAGTTGGAGTTGAGCAGTCATATATTCCATTCTATAAATAGATTCGAGTTTGCCTATCCACTGGGCATTTTTGGGAGGTGTGGCTTCATCCAGTTGATTTTTATGGTTTTTCTTGCACTTAATAAGAGTATATGCAGTATATATCTCTGGATTTTACTACATAAATCCTGGGGTATCCCTTCAAGCAAGAAAAACAGGGGAGTAAAAGACAAACCTATAAAGTAGAATTTACCTAATCTCCTTTACTCTTCACCAAAATGTAGATATTTTCACAAAATGTGTATGTGATCTCTCAACTTCCCACACCCCTCCAACATTTCTCTGCCACTGGACTGTTAATACATTTTGGTATTACCAATGGTGTTCTAAAAAAAAAATATTTTCTAATTTTCAACCTCATTCCAATTATAACTGCCGTAGGATACATATGTCTTCCCTTGAATATGTTTTAAAACATCATTTTAGACTGTGATTCAAAGCTAAATTTCAAGAGGAATTGCTCCAGTCTTCTGTGTTACATTGTCCTTAAGAAATCATGTGCCCATTACCATATTGATTTAGTGCTCAAAGTAGAGTTTTTTACTTGTTTTCTGTAGAAAACAAAAGGTTTTTCTGTTTTCTGCAGAAATTCTGCTTTGTATTAGTTAGTATAGTTGACTACTGAAAGCATGTAACATACACACACGTATATATATATATATATATATATATTTTTTTTTTTTTTTTTTTTTTCTCTCTCTATGTAATATAATATAATATATAGTGGCCCAACAAGTAAATCCAGATGAGCCAGATGACGATGATAATGATGAAGGCTCAGACATGTAACATATCTCTGAAGCGGGTGTGTATGTACCTTTGCGGTGGGTTGGGTGGGTGGTGGCGTCATCAGTGGTGGAGGAGGACCGCTGTTGCTCAGCAGGGTCTGTGAAGGGGTGGAAAACCGTGAATCTGGTGTGTCGGGTGAGGAAGGAGAGTACGCTGACTGAGACACAGCAGGCACCTGGTGAGCTGATGTAACACTTCCTCCTCCTGATGGAAAAAAGCATAGATTTAGCAAAAGTGACAGTGTTTCTGATCGCTGTACATGTCAGTTTAGGTGACATCTTCCGGTCTGAATAGGCAGAATTAGCTATAAATGTGACACTAAAGACTGTATCACTGTGTAACTCACCTCTGCCTTTACGTCCTTTGTTGGTTTTTGTTCCTCTGCCTTTAGGGGTAGGAGGGGGCAACTCAATCTCTTCCTGAGGCATCTGGGCAACCTTCTGTAAGAAAACCTTCTCCAGAGACTGTGCCATCAGCACAATGTCATCTGTGGGCTGAAAGACAACTCACATTATACACTTCTGTAGAAGACTAACAGCGCCTTCAGTCGATGGACTGATGTTGATATGTAAAAATATTTTAAAATATATATAAAATACCATTCAAAAGATTGGAAGGGTTTTGGAAATTCTCACGCTGCATACAGTAAAAATGCAAAATATTATCATTTTAAAAAAAGGTTTTCAATCTGGATATATTTATTTATCTTAATGATACAAAGCTGTATTTTCAGCATCATTACTCCAGTCTTCATCACGCCACTTCATATTTGTGTAAAAACCATGACAATTTTTTTAATCATTCTATGGTAAATAGTAAATTCAAAAGAACACCATTTATTATTTATTTCATATTTAGTAGCATTATAATTTTGCTCAATTTAATGCATCCTTGCTGAATAAAAGTATTAGTCTATTATTAAAAACCCAAACTTTCAAACCTTAGTAGGGTTGGGTATCGTTTAGGGTTTTTTCGATACCGGTGCTAAATCGATACTTTTAAAACGGTTCCGGTGCCTAAACGGTGCCTGAATCAATACTTAATAAAATAAAAATTAAAATTGTAACACTTTATAATAACTGCACACTATGAATCATTAGTTAAGCATTAGTAAACAGTCAGTTCATCCTTTATGAAGCATTCCAACATTAATAGTCATTAGTAAACAGTTTATAAATACAGCTGTAAATGCCTTGTTCTTGATTTATAATCATTTCTATTACAAAGGAGATTTAAAGGCTCGTTATCATCCAAAAAGAACAAATAAAAACAGAGGGATAAAAAAAAATTTACTTTATCATGAAATTGCATGAAAGATTTAAAAAGTCAATTCATAAAGTATCTAAAAAAAAGATCTGAACAATGCATAAAATTACATTAAATAAAGACAAAATCAATAATTAATTAATAAATAAAATAATCTTAAACAATAACTAACATATGATCCAATGCCATGTCTCAAGTCAAGTGAAGGAATCCTCTTATTACAGGCATCCAATACTGACCTCCGGAAAAGAGGAATAACCAATAACATTTGAGATTACAACTAAAACAGCAAGCCCCGCCCCACGACTGGCAAAAATAAACATGTTCGCACGAGCAGGTGAGAGAAGATCTAGTGCAAGAATAATCGCGCACAGATAACATATCATATGTACGCGAGGGTTTGAAATGAGCTCGCGGGCTCCAGTTTCTTCGCATATAGATCCGTTTTCCTCTCGTGGAAATGATTGAGTTTGACGTTCAGGTACGGCAACCGAAATCCTCGTTTTGATTGGGTTCGGTACATACCAGTTACTTAGCTACCGGTGCCGGGTTTCGGTACCCAACACTAAACCTTAGTGTCAATGGATGTATATTAATACATTCATGGTTCTCATATCTGTGTAAACATCATATGTCTATTTCAAATAAGCACTAAATGAGGCATTTTCTCCATATGCCACGTATAACCATTAAAAACTCTCATATTTCACTTTCGTGCTTAATAACACAGCAATTATATGAAATGACTATGTTTCTGCTCTAACCTTTTTTAGAAAAGCCTAACGAGCACTGCGGGATGTTTCCATGGAAACACACACCTTATTGTAGATGTAACAGTTGGTGAACATGGTGTTGAAGTCCTGCAAGCATTCACTGGCACTGCGGTAGTAGTTATTCTCCAGTCGTTTCTTGATCGAGCCCATGTCCATCGGCTGTTTGATGATCTTATGGTAGTCCTGAAAGCAAAACATGAAATGGTGTCATTGGAGATCATATTATCTCTGCATGTTTGTAGACATGCTGACTACTGGTAATATGAGATGATCTGTCAGAAAAGAACAAGCTGGACTTGAACAGACTTTTTACATTAATAACAAATAAAAAAAATATAAAGCAAAGGTTAAGGCTGGTTACAGTTGTGAATTTAGCCCAATGTCACTGGGCCATATAGGGTCTTACAAATTAAGATACCAAAAGAAGAGTAATTAAAATCCAATGTCTAAAAGGGCATTGAGATATCTAATGCTTATTACATTAATGGCCTGCAAACCAGAAAAAAAGTGCTTTTTTCTACATTTTTGAAGCGCACCATTGACATTTCATGTAACCAAGATCGCTAAAGTCGACATGTTTTACTAATATAGAAATATCCATCTCTGTGTAAAAATAAAGTTTGCAGCCATGTTTCTAAAGCTTTTTTTATCCCTCTGTAATTACAAAATAGTGGATTAAATATATTAGTTTACCTGATTTGACAAATAAAGACCCATAACATTTGAACGGGAATTATTTAATTCATTTTGTCATATCAATGCAAAGCAGAAAACAATGTTTCCACATAATAATTAAAAACTATTTATCAGTGTTGTCTACATCAAAGTGATATCCATATAATAAAAATATACAGTTATTCTCAGGAAGTAAGCATTCACTCACAGGTAAGTTGAGTCGGACCGCGTCCACAGGTTCATGGAAAGGCCATGCGAAATGATGCCGCCACAACGCTTTCACCAAGACCTTGTGGAGGAACTGCAGCTGATTGGTGGTGCGCCCCTGTCGACTGGGGTCTGTCACGGGGGGCTGCTGCGGTGGAGGAGGTCTGGGAGGAGGCACGTGGGGCGGAGGCACATGGGGCAGAGACGGGCTCTCGAAGCCCTCATAGAGCAGCGAGGGTTTCCGAATACGCTTGCCCGAACTCTGCTCCATCCCACCCAAGACAGACAACCCTACTCCCACAGAGCTGCTGCAGAAATCACCAACAAAACACAGAAGATGCAGCATTTTAGGTTGAGTTTGGAGGATGAGGAGAAATACATAATAATAATAATAATAATACATATTATTTGCATATTGGACATTGCTTTGATTTGTGTCTGAAGAAGCCACATACACATAATATACATTAGATATATAAAACATAATCCACAAGTCGATTAATAACCAAATATTTAATTTTATAAAGCTGTAATTCATGATAATAATTACTTACATTTATAAAGTGCATTAGTCATAAACTTAAACATTTTAAATGAGTGAATACATATATAGATAGATAGATTTTTTATTTTATTATGCCAAAATAGAGAAAGCAGCAGCATCATACTATAATATATATATTTACTATTTAAAATAAATTATATTTAATATAAAATAAAAAATACAAACATTAATTTATTAAAAAAGAAAAACCTTTGATTATAAATGCAACTGATTATATAAACACAGACAACACACGTGCCAGAAATAAATACTTATATTTTTACATATATTTTTCCTTTAAATGCAACAACAACAGTTTCTAACACGGTCAGAGCAAATATTGACAAATGCATGACAATTATGTTTGAACTCGGGCAGAAATCTATTAAAATGTATAAGTAATACTACAACAAGTAATATAAAAAAACTCAAATATGGCCATGCAAGCTCTACTGAAAAATAATAATAGCATTCACAGATGGTTTGTTTATCGATTATTATTCTTATGCAGTATCACAATATTTACAAGTATTTAAAAGTCAATTCTTCTCATTCGGGAAATTGTGCAAAAACATAACTGCATAGTCAAACTCGACCTTCATTCAAATGTCATTCAGTCTCTGTTTGTAAACAAGCGTCCAGTGCATTCATGCCCAATCAGCACAGGACAGCAGCCACATCAATCATCTACCCCTCCCTATCCTGCACACATATTTAATAACACTACACATCGCTCATTCACACTGCACTCACGCAAATGAACTGCATGCACAATCACAATCAGACAGAGGCAAGCCATGCAAAACACTTGCACGCATGCCGGATATAAAACTGTACCACAATCAAAACAGTTTGCATGCAATTAGTACATTTGCTGATTTATTAATACAAGATGACAATGCAAAAGTGTAAACATCAGTTGCATGCCTGCTTTTACCCATAACTAAAGTAAATCTTGTATTTTGACAGGAACTGTGGTTACCATGGTGAGTGTGTGTGTGTTATAGTGTAGCCCTTTAAATGCTGAAGATGGCGGAGGGAAATGATGCAGTACAGACCCACAACACAGTGATGCTCGCTGCGTGCTGTTATTTTAATAGCTGGGACTCATTTAAAAACACGCAAAGCAGTTTTAATATTAGTTGCATTCCATATAAACGAGCTGGTAAACGAACTCGTTTGCTCATCCTTTGTGTAAATGGCCACACAGGATTAGTTTATAGGCACGCTGACAATACCTGTCAAGAGACGGGTTGATGGCCGCCTCCATTCGGATGGACCGGGGTTGTTTTGCGCTGCGGAATCCTGCGTTTTCACCCCTGTTTTATTGTTATTCGACTCCTTATGCTTGAGCTACCCCGCGCCGTCCAACGAGCAAATGGCGCCTTTCAATTTCCGCTCCAGGGTTTTTATATAGGAACGCCACCGACCAATCAGAATTAGTCCCGCCTCTAAAGCTGGGTTCTTATTGGTTTAGTGTCAAGTCCTTCCGCAGCGCTAGAACCGCCCATGTCCAGCGTATTCGATGGAGTTTATTATACATGACTCAATGTTACCCTCTAGTGAGGATTTTCTTACTATAAAACTAAACTATAAACTTAAACAAGTGTTTATTTCAAAACGTTTTGGATAAAATCCATTATTTATTTAGCATGTTAATTAAGATTCTGACTGAATGCATGGTCAATCACTTCAAATATTTTCTTTATTATATTTTGAAAGAAATAACAACTGTGCAAGAACCTCCAAGATTCATATTCATAAGCAAAAAGTTCCCTTCATAACCTTTAATTTCCTAAAGATCTTGAACGTTTCTTTAACCTTTAAAACCTTTAGACAATACACTTTAATAACCTCTGCACAAAGACACTTTGTAAAAAATGTACACTATATATTTCCATTTCTATTTTTATGCACTTCATATTTCTATGTACAGTATATTTCTATTTTTATGCACATCATATTTCTATTTTTATTTTTAGTTCTATTTTTCCTAGCACAT
>JAUMHI010000058.1:19188952-19212890 GCA_032359435.1 Enteromius unitaeniatus | reverse complement strand
GCAGTTGTATAAGGCATTTCACTACATTTCGTACTGTGTATGTTTGTGTATGTGACAAATAAAATTTGAATTTGATTTGATTTACATTTCTTTCTGTAAAAAAGTTCACTTTGGACAAACACATAACATAATCAACATCTGTTAAGCAATAATGTTTTAAAATGTTTATTTACAAGTACATATCAGACATAAAATACACAAATAGCACAACCACAGACATGGTGGAAGCACTTTGCTGGGAAACTGTATTGCAAGTGATTTACTTAGCCCTGGCTAACAGTCTATGGGTGAGTCTCAGGAAACATGTCAAGAACAGGACATATTTTATCCAGAAATAAATTGAAAACATTTAAAAATACACCTGTGCAATTTCATGCTACTGGTTACATAAAACACAAATACAATACATGTCCAATAGATACTCTCGTAAACCCTATGGAAAGTAATCTTTGTCCAGTAGTTTCTTTTTGTGCATGTTACGCATTTTAAGGCTGTTTATTAAATAGGGTTCCTTCTGTGTAATTAACGAGAAGCTCAAAAGTTAACAACATTTCAGTTATGTGAGTTGGGAAAATACACTAAATAAAATAAGTTCCCTAAAAATAGTTTAAAAACTATTATACTAAAAGAATAATAAATAAAAAAAAACTTAGTAGGAAACCTAGACATATTTTAGTGAGATTCACCCATATCTTTTTTGATATTTACACCTAATTTAAAAACACTAGTTGCATTTACATAAAGAACAGCTGAGAAATATGCGCTAATGGAGAAAAAAATGCAAATATTTATCGTCTGATTTGTACTGATGTTACATGCTAGCTCAGATTAAATGCGGAGCAGCTGATCCAGATCATTGTTTGGAGTTTTTAACGACATCTGTGTTACGATGGATTGAAGTATTCTGTTGTTTCACAAACTCTGCATAGAATCCATTATTGGCCTTCAGTTCAACATGGTTCCCCTCCTCTGCCACTTCCCCTTCTCGGAGGAAGATGATGTGATCTGCTTTTTCTACGCCGCTCAGTCTGTGAGAGATGAGCAGCACAGTAGAGTTCTTCAGCTCCCTCAGAGCAGTGTGCACCTGAGAAGAAGTGGACGAGAACCCAAAATCAGGGAAAATCACATCCAAGGAGACAAAAATCAAAGACACAAAACAAAAACTTAGTTGATGTTCGGTATAAATACATAATCATTAATACTCTCTTTTTTTTTTTCAGAGGAGGCATTATTTCAACCAAGCAGCCATTTCATCAAAATAGATTTAAAATTGTGTAGCTGTAAAAAAAAAAGAAAGAAAAAAGAAACTTGAAAAAGAATTCTAAATGAACATAGTTTTTTTTTTTTTTTGCTAAAAAGCATTTGAATAATTTTATTTTATCAAAATGAATAATGAAAAATTAATGAACAGATTCAGTGTAAGAAATAAAAAATACTTACCTACATACATTTTACTAACAATATTGTGCAAATTCACCATTCAGTTTTATTATTTTTTAAACTAATATTTGGTATAAATACATTTACAATGTATGCATTTACTCTTAAATTTTTATTTTATTTTTTCAGAAGAACCGCCATCTCAACCATGAGCCCATTTTTTTGCAAAACTGATTAAAAATGATCAACTACAAAAAATATATATTTACCTATATCTATTTTACAGACATGTGGATTTAATAAAATGGATATTACTCAATAAACAGAGTTTTGAATTGATTCTTTAAGGCAGTTTGAACTGATTCACAAAAATGAATGAATCTTAGTACTACTGAAATTAAAATCAGGCGCAAATCACAAACATTTGTTAATTTTTCTAATTCACTTCAATCAGGTGTTTTTATGGTGGCAATAATCATGCCTCTTACCCTGTGTTCACTCTCAGTGTCCAGTGAACTGGTAGCATCATCAAGCACCAGAATCTGTGGTTTCTGAATCAGAGCTCTGGCGATGGCGATACGCTGCTTCTGACCTCCAGAGACCTGACCACCCTTCTCTCCAGCATCTGACAAACACAGCATGTGTTACTTTCTCAAACAACTTTCCAAACAAGCTGATAAAAACATCACATTAATACACAAGTAATCCACTCCAGTCTATCAATTAATGTTTTGTTAATAATAACAATGTTGCTTCTCTATCCATAATATTGCATTTTTTAGAGAATGTGCACAGATAAAGCATAGTTTAGTTTCCAAAATTGTTCTAAACAAATATGTTTGAGGACTGAGGATGTGAAATCACCAAAGGAAATTAAATTTTTTAATGGATGTAGTGTTTTTATGAATTATGGATTAAATATTGACCAGCACCAACGGTTTACAAATAAACAATTCTGATGGAGCACATTCACTGCAGAGGACCCACTGTTGAGCAAGTGATGTAATACTGAATTTCTCTGATGAAGAACCAGACTCATCTACATCTTGGATGGCCTGAGGGTGAATTACATTTTCATTTTTGGGAGGACTATTACTTTCAGACTCACCTGTGTCATATCCTTTGGGTAAACTGGCAATGAAGTCATCCGCATTGGCCAGCTTGGCAGCAGCACGCATTTCTTCATCCGTGGCATTTTCTTTGCCATATTTGATGTTTTCTCGCACTGACCGAGCAAACAGAACTGGCTCCTGTGACACCACACTAATCTGAAAGAGGTGGAGATTAAACAAGGTCAGCAAACAAAATTTCCAATCAAAGAAAATGTCACTTTTATTTATTTATATAGATGCTACTAATAGTACAGTCTCGGGAAAAAAGCTGTCAAAAGTTACCATTTAGGTACTAATTTGCCCCTTTAATGTACTACTATGCACCCTTTGTCCATAAATAAGTGCACTTTTTCAAAGGGTACCACTCCAGTGACTGCTATTGTTCCTTTTTTCTGAGTGTATATAGAAAAGAATAAGATTACCTTCTCATGTAGATATTGGTCCTTGTACTTCAGTAGTGGCTTCTGGTCCAATAAAATCTCCCCATTCTGAGGCTGGTAAAATCTCTCCAGCAAACTCACAATAGTGCTTTTCCCAGAACCTGATGGACCCACTAGAGCTGTGATCTGGCCTGGCTTCAGCTCAAGAGAAATATTCTAGAACAACCAGCAAAAAAAATATATTTATATATATAATAAAATATAATGTTTATAACTGTTTAAATAATTTTCCATACATATATTTTTTTAATTTATTTTTGCCATTACAGTGTGAAGAATGAGATTTTTTTACTGCAATAAAGTAATCTTTAGCATCTTTTTTTTTTCTTTTTAGCAAAACATGATTTCTTATTATTTCTTTTTTTTATTCTATAAAATAAAATAAAATAAAATAAGATATTTTTACTGAGAGTTTTACTGACCTTTAGCACATCTGTGTCTGGTCGCTTTGGATAAGCAAAGGTGATATTTTGAAATTGCACATGTCCTTTCAGTTTTTGAGGAGTAAGGGATCCATCTTGAGGAATATCAGGCTTTCGGTCCACATACTCGAAGATTTTCTCTGAAGCACCAACTGCTTTCTTTACATGCGGCCAGTATGACATGAGGACCTGCGATAAAAGCATTGGTTTAAAGCCACAAAAGTGTTGTTTTCTCTTGCAAAACTCACCACAATAATGCTAGAGTGTTGTGGGGCATGCAGAAAATTTCCTTAAATGTAATACTAAGCCTTAAGGGTTTGTTTAAACAGTAACACTAGTTTAGCATGATGCCTGTGGTCAAACAGACAGCGTCTTACCTCAACAGCTGATGTGAACTGAAGCTCATACAGCACAAAGGACACCAGGTCACCACTACTGACATCACTTCCAGTCACAAGCCGCCCTCCATAGTATAGAATACTGACTTTCAAAGCCAGACTGGACATCTGCAAAATTGCACATTTCTTTTCAAACACTGACTTCAAGATGCATTAGAAATATAGAAATATATTATATGCATACAAGCTGCTTTGATATACAAAACTCTTTTCTTAATACAAAGTCCAAAAATCAACTGCATTATATGCAATTCAACTATACTATTTTTAATGCATTACATTACAAATCAAGGTCATTAATATACAAATAAAACACTTACACTATTGGTCCAAGTTGAGGCAGCATAAGCTGCGGCTTCCACTTTATTCAGGGCATATGTGTCCTCTAAGCACTTCCTGTACCTCTCTGTTTCTCCGTCCTCGTTTGCAAAGCTCCTCACTGTCTTCATGGAGGAAAAGGTTTCCGTGGCAACATCATTGGCCTTGGCGAGAGATTCTTGCACTTGTACAGAAAGTTTCTATGGGAAAAAGATTTGAGATATTTTGCTGTCATGATATGTCTATTTCTCAGACTAGCGTAAAGAAAGCATTAAAAATAAATGCCTTTTTTATTACATTTTCTCTATTTTGTCTGACAATTTCAGCCACTTATCTACACCAATATACAGTTTTATTTATTTTGATTATTATTCCATACTGTGAAGATTTTTACTGTAGATTTTTTACACAAAATGAACCTGCCTTCAGTGTTCATATGTTTGTTCTTGAAATAAATGAAAATTATGGAATATTTAATTGCACAAGGCTCCTTTTGCAAATGTAAATGTAACATTTCAGAGAACTTGTAATACAAAGAATAGCTTCCTTGGAAATGTAGTGATATTGACTCATTAAAACATTAATTAAAATTAAGGGATAAATCTATTTTAATTCTAAAATTAATTATTCCTGTATTTCCGTATTCCTGGAAATGACAATCTTTTGACTAAATTGTGGCACATTTTGTGATAAAAAGATAAACAGCACAACAAACTCAAGCCTACAACCTCATTTATGATTTCAAAATGTTAGTCAACATTTAAAGTGGATAAAAACCTTTCATCAAAGTTTCCTCAGAATGTGTTTTTGTCTTAGGACAACGTTTTTTGATGCAGATGTTGACTACTGTATATCAATCTTACCTGGTAAAACTGGCCAGAAATTTCTGGGATGATCCAGATGATGGGGAGGCCGAGTGCGGTGAAGATGGACAGCCTTGTAGAGAGCAGCAGCATTGAGCCGAACAGGAAAATGACGCGCATGAAGTACCACATGAGCAGACTCAACTTCTCACTCAGAGACTCACTCATGGTGTTGGTGTCGGTGGTGATGCGAGAGACAATGTCCCCTGAACAGGAAACCGTGACAAGCATGCATTAAAACAACAGAGATATAATAAAAGACACCAGTGTTCAAAAACCAGCACTAATGGAATATGTTTTACCTGTGGAAGCTTTATCGAAGAAAGCAATATCTTGCTTCAGCACAGACTGGAAGACGAGTCCTTGGATGGACGTGTGTATTCGGCTCATGGTGATGTTGTAGATGAGGTCACACACAAACTCACACACAGCGCTGCAGAAAAAGTGTGCTTTTATCTTTAATGCGTTTGAGCAGCTGTTTACTATTACAGTATAAACTGTAATATTGTAAAACATTATTACAATTAAAAAGGAATGTTTTATACAAGAATATATATCGTCCTGTGATCAAAGCTGAATCAGCATCACTATTCCAGTTTTCCATGAAACATGATCCTTCAGAAATCATTCTAATATGCTGATTTGCATTTCAAGAAACATTTTTTAAAAAGCTAAATATTTTTGTGCAAACGGTCAATTTTTTCAGGATTCTTTTATGAATAAACAACATGTTTATTTGAAACTTTTTAAATGTGACATTATATAAAACATTCTAAACTTCATTACACGTAACAATATAAATGTGTCTCTTACTGACATGCATTTTTTAACAGTGGTGTAAAAGATTGTTTTTCTTGGACTTACCTCATAATGGTCATCAGTGTCATAACAGTGATAGCATGGTTAAAGGCCTCGGGCTCATCTTCATTCATGATCCAGTCTGTCATTTTACCGGTGTAATGAGGAATTGCCATTTCACCTGCAGGACAATCACATGTTAACATTCATGCCTATATCTTATAATTTGCTTACAGACACAAATTTATGATCAGTGGCCCACGTTATTCTGGATTCAAAGCATTAAAATGTCTCAATACATTGCGGGAAAGTCCTGAAAAGTTGACTGTGTTTGCAAACTTGGCATGATTTTGTGTACTGAACAATTATCGGAGCAATCTCAAACAAAGTGAAACCAAAAGTAACATGAGAGCACATTTAACTTTCTTTCATTCGACAGACTATAGTTTTAAATGACACTGTAGGCTAGATTTTCAAGTTAATTATTTACAGATTGTAAAGCCATAACAAATATGTCATGGCCAGTAAGAGAAAAACTGTAAAAAAAAACAAAAAAAAACAATGATAAAGTGATATATATTGTATATTATTTCAAATAAAATAATATACATTTGGTTTTAATACATGAACAAAAAAATAAATAATACATCTAACTGTACTAAAGTAATCGAGAGTAAATATCTGCCAAATAATATTTTATTATTGTAATTTGTTACTATATTGGGTCTTTATACATGAAAAAATATATAGCTGCATTTTTAATCTTAGGAAGGATCATCATATTTGGGGGTCTGTAGCCTATAAAGGTCTTTTTTGCAAAATTGCCGCTTTGACCACTTTGAACTCGTAGACATGCGTTTATATGTATGACACAACACATGAGCATGTTTTTACCTAATGAAGAAATAACCACAAAGAAGAAGACTACTGCAAAACGTCCACTGAAAGGCTTCATGTATCCCAGCAGCCTTTGCAGTGAAGCCTTTCCCTTCTGCTCTGTTTTCTGCTTTTTGGCTGTCGGGAGGAGAGTGGGAACATAGCGTTTCCACAGCAACAGAGACAAAGCCAACACTGCATAGCCCTGCAGAAGCTGAAATACAAATCGGGTTTTAATGCACACATACAAAATAAACCTGTGATTTAAAACGCTACATCATTTAAACGTGTTAAAACACATCTTACTCCTTGACAGGTGTGCCAGCCCCACACCAGCTCCACTGTAGACCTGTCACAAGCCCAGAGGAAGGAAATATACACTGGATAGAGAAGGCCGTGAATTACAGCCGTCTGCACCCCCTCGAATCCTCTCATCCACGCGGGGCTGCTGGGGTAGGTGAAGGAGATGAAGAGGAGGAGACATGTTCGGGCCAGTCCACCGGCCCACAGCAGGATGAAGGTGTTGTTGATAAAGGACGGAGAGAGTTGGATAGCACCAATGGACATAACGGCACACACATCCACACACACCGCCAACACGGCAAACAGAGGAACGGCCATCTTATCCTTCATCTCCTGCACTGGCAAAGAGAAAACAGCATTGAAAACAAACATCTGAGTAAAACCAATTTGCAATTACAAACACAAGAGTATAAGCACAAAACTGCTTTTATGATATGAGTTCATGATATATGTCCCATGTTCAACGTAAAACAATGGCATTTTTTGTTATTGGTTTCGTATGAGTAATTCACTTTCACTTTCACAATTATGTTAATTTACGTTAAATACGTTTTTGCTTGCTTAACAACAACTACAGCAAAGTTGTGAATAATTCTTGCCTGTACAAAATAATGTAAACATTGTGTAAGATGTAAGTCTTCCCAGCACTGCATGTTGAATATGTCATTGAACAGAGAGAAAGAAACAATACATACCTTGTTAGTTGATACTACCGAAAGTCAGCTTTAAAATATAAGAATGTGACGTGTTCAACGTTTATTTAATACATATAGTTTAAAAACCATAAATAAAGAAGCTAAATAAGAGTGCTGCTCGTGTAATCTACACACAAGGCTCAAATCTGAAACCGAAAGTAAGAACGGTAAGGAAAATCCCATCTGAGCGTAACTTATGAATATTAATTACGCAACTCAGTGGTAGAGACGTAATCGCATCTTATTGGTTGGCAGGCAGCTTTGGTAGCAAACTGGCCAATCAAGGAGAGTTGATCAAATACATATTAATGACGTCCAACGTCTGTAAAAGAACGGCAAAGAACGCGTTTTATGTCGGTTTTGTCACTGTCCTGAGACGTAAATAGGCGTCTATGAACTGTTATCGCTGTTTTAAGGCTCTCGCGTCATAAAGGTTTGTTTTTAATACGCTATGTTGAGTTAAAATAGTTCAGCATTTACCCATCTGCAGCGTCTTCTCTGTACGCTGCGCAGCGCGTTGCGTTACGCCCTTAATGGCTACGTCAGAATAATCTCATGAATATTCATAAATATTAAGCGTAATTAAACCCTCCCTCCCCAAGTAATGCACAGTAAATTCGCTTTTTTGTACTGAATTTATATGAGTAGGCTATTTATTTTGTCTACTATTTATTTGTTTTACCCCATCATACCATCCTGGTCTGTTTTGTGGCAGTTAGGCCAAAAACTACTTTGGGCTAGTTGAGGGTATTTCTTTAATTTCTTTTTTTCTGCCTCTCTTGCATCTCTTGCTTGCATAACAGAAATTACACAAATTAAATACACTAAAAAACTCCTGTGATGCAAAGCCTCCAGTCTTCAGAGTCACATGATCCTTCAGAAATCAATCTAACAGGCTGATCTCGTGCTAATACCTATTAAAACAGTTGTGCTGCTTAATATTTCTACAGAAAGCATTTTTAATAATACTTTGATTATTGTAAAGTTCAGAAGAAAAAATACAAATATTTTGTATGCTTCATTTTGATCAACTTAATGTGTCCTTGCTTAATAAAAGTATTAATTTAATTAAAAAAATGTACAGATCCCAAACTTTATCAATTTTGCAACCCAGAAAATGCTGAAAAAAAGCAACACAAATGTATAGGACTTTTAGGAGGTATATAAAAATGAGATATTATGTCTAGATTGAACACAAGGAAGTAAAGTTTTTTGCGTGTGTGGTATTGTTCAATTGTCCTGTCAAATTTCCTTCAACACAATTCATGCAGTAAAATAATTCATAAACAGGTCAAACTCCTGCGATAATAATGACCTTTTAGACTCACACACACACACACACTCGCTCCTATTCTTTTGCACACAGTGGCAGGAAGTCGTCCAGATATCCGCCGTGCTTCTGAAAAAGAATGAGGGACAAATTCTGGGAGGGAGCTGTTGAGGGTGTAGACATGAACCTTCACACGCTTCACACAGTATTAGTGGACTGATCATGCTGCATCTATCTGAAGAAACCATCCAAGACCCCCTGAAGACATAAGAGCAGCCTCAAATGAGAAGACACCAGGTCTTGGTCTTGGTGATTCATACACGAGGTAGTTGCTTTTTCAGGAACACGACTAACTCCTGACTCGTCTGTGTGTTCAGAGATGCACTTGACTGTGAGATTCTCCTTCATCGTATGGACTCTCTGCAGATTATCTCATGGTGAGTCTACTTCAGTTTTCTGTGGATACAACTGATGGAGGAATGAGTAGACGGACACAGATGATGTGATGACTGCTGGTGTTCTAATGACCCACTTATTATCTAGTACCATTATCTACAAATAAGACTAATAAGAATAATATACAATATTCACTAATTGTTTTTATAACTTGAATTAAAATGGTTATTTTATTAGATATTTGATATAAGATATGTATTACATATTTATTCAATTGAACATTAACAAACAATTAAATTAATTAAACATATTTTTCTAATGTAAAAATATTTCTAAATACAATCTGAAATATTTATTTTTGTTTTTACTTTCAAAGTTTGATCTCAGACCCACAAAGTAAATATATTTTTATTTTAATTATTATAAAAAACATGTTTTTATATACGTGTGTGTGTGTGTGTGAACGTAAACTTGCATGTCTATTAGTATTTTATGTCCATCTATCTACTTGAAAGATGCATTTGTACATAATGTACTTTCTGTATTTATTTTAAACAGAAATCTTTTGTAACATTATCAATAAGTTGTAAATTATTAATAATAAATGAATGAAACTCAATGTAATGCATCCTTCCTGAATAAAAGTAATCATTTTATTTAAAAAAAATACTGACCTCAACTTTTTTTTCTAAAAGGTAATGTATATATAGATCCATCTTCAATGCATAAAATGCTAAAATAAAAAAATACAAATGTAGCAGACATACAAAACTGAGATATTAAATGTGAAACAATGTGTTTTTTGAAGATAAGTTTTTTGTGTGTGTGTGTGATGCTGTTCAGTTGTCAGTACTGGAGTTCTTAAACACATATAATAGGTTTTAAAACTCTAAACAACGTAAAAGTAAACCCATATACATTTTTAGTGTTTTGCATTACAGGATTCTGGTTTATTGCTCGGCTGAAATGACTTGATTTTGCTTCACACACCTGTCAAAGCTATAAGCTATTGTCTCTGTCTATTACATCCCTCATCGCTGCAGTAATGCCCTTCAGCCATCATCTACTCCCATTCCACCCCATTTCCTGTTACTGTTCGTCTCTTGTGGAAACTTCCTGTTTGTGTCATGCCCCTCGTTTCCTGTTTCTCCTGGAATTCAGGTCAAGGCCCCGCCCCTCCAGCCGTGATGATGCTGAACATCTTTAGTGATGTGGGCCCTTGTAATAGCTCAAAAACATGCTTTTTCTACCCCTTTCTACACATAATAATCATTCTTACTTTTAAAAAGGCTCCCCTAGTGATCCATACAGCAGCTGCGGGGCAGGAAAAACGTGCCAGGCCAAGTTTGGGGATGGAGTGTGTGATAAGGAGTGCTCAGCTTCTGACTGTCTAATAGATGGATTTGACTGCCTCAAAGACAAAGGCACATGCAAGTAAGACACCAATATAATATTAAATAAAACAAACCAGGAAAAGTATCTCTAGCTGTGGAAGAAGTACACAAATGTATACTACAGGAATGTTTTTTACAGCAATAAACCCTTACGTAATATTACTCTAGTACACTTGAGTGTTACTGCTCAATTGGAGTAAAAATTCATGTTGGTTATTAGTTATTAGTGCAATGATTAATAATTAAATATATGTAAGTATTTATATATACATAATAAATTAACACAATGCATACACATATATACTGTACACAATATTTCTTATTTTGAATGCATCTAATCAAGATTAATTACCTTGATTTTATATATATATATATATATATATATATATATTGTATACTTTTAGATCTTTTTTTGTACTGCTTAAAATAGGCTATCTTGGTAGACTACCATATCAAAACATATATAGCTAAACTTTTTACTGCATATTTATTTCACAAACAGCTCATTTGTGACCTGAATATGATTTTAATTTACAATAGCCCAAATCCTAATTACTGGCATTAGTAACTTACTTTTCTGACTGGCTGACTTTTCTGAGTGAAGCTTCAATGACTTGTGAAATCTTAACTTGAGAGTCGCTCTGAACGGAATTGTTTAAATCAGCGAGTTGTTTACTAAATCTCAGTTCAATTTGTGAATGAATCGTTCGATTTGATTCGCGAATCGACTTAAAGCAGATGCTTTAATCTAAAGAGACTTACAAATGAGACATTTCACGTCTCTTTCACGTAAAAGTTAAATTTTATGCTTTACTGAGCCTAAACGTTTCTCGAAAGAAAAATATTCAGATAAAGTACAGTAGGTCTACAACGAAGTAACAATACTTTAACCTCGAGAACGCGTTAAAGTATCATTGTCATAATGAGCCACAATAATCCACAAGAATTTACAACTGATAGCCATATGAATTTCTTGCATTGCAGCACAAATATCATTTGTTATATGCATGCTTGAAGTGAAATGCTTTGTTTTTTCAGCTCAGGTCATATTCAGTATTGCCGAAATCATTATGATAACGGGCACTGCGACCATGGCTGCAACAGCGCCCCCTGTGGGTGGGATGGCTCGGACTGCCAAAAAAAGTATTACCCCATCTGGGCCAAAGGAAGCCTCATACTGCACACTAGAATCCCGTTTCAGAGAGGTCAGAACCAGAACAACTCTCTGTTATGGCCCTTAAGCGCTGTCCTGCAGACTAGTGTCAAACTCAGAGGGATAGCACCTCTCCAGCCCACCACAGACCTACTTACAATGGACCCCCGACAGCTCGCCGAGCTCTACGCTCAAACACCATCCTATGACAGCAATGGGTTAGTCATACTGTCTTATATTTTCATTTAAAGAGGCCATATCATACATTTTAACCTTTTATTTTATCTTATTTTTAGTTTTTTTTTTTAAACAATGTTTATTTTAATTTCCATGTTAATTAAGGGTTTATGCATCAAAAGTGTATCTATATTTTATTTTACTTTTTTATTTTATTTGATCTATAAACCCCTAAAATATACTTATAAAATAATGTTAATAATATAAAGTTAAAAGGGCCATTTTCTACAATTCATGTTTTTACATTTTCATTTTATTATCATTATTTTATATTTTATAATTTTATGCATCAAAAATACATACATAAACTGTAAAAGGCATAAAATATAACTAACAATAATGTGAAATAAATAATTTAAAGAGGCTCTACATTATTTTTTAAAACATTATTATTAACATTTTTTTGTTATTTATTTATAGTCACAATATAAATAACCCATAAAGAAAAGACAAAAAAATAAACCTAACGTAATGTAAAAATTACAGTTATTATATATACAATGTTATTTAAAATTTTTATGCACCAAACTTACTCATAATATGAATAAATAATTAAAAAATCTATACCTAAAATATAAAAACTAAATAAATACATTTTCCATTCCTTATTTTCTACCATTTCTGCCTCTCCTGCGTTTGCTTTTAGATTACTTTAGGTAAATTTACTTTTTTATTGGCTAATCTGATTTAACACAATTCAGTGTGTGATTTTAAGGCCATTTGGTTCTACTGATAAATTTTTTTGTGACAGCTCTTCAGTGATTATATCATGCAGGTATTGCCTGTCTTTTCAGTAATCAGTGGTCTGTTTTCCAAACGTGTGCTGACTGCAAGCATATTTTTGTGTTACAGGTCAGTATTATTCCTGCAGCTGGATAACAGACCCTGCTCCCATCTTCCCTCCACCTGTTTCCACTATGCCATCGAGGCTGCACACTTCCTGCGTGCCATCCTGGCAAAGAATCATGCCTCGTTTCCTATGATCCCAGAGATCCTGGCGGCTGTGATCAGTGTACGTGGAGTCGATGAGGAAATAGGAGCCAGAGAGGAGGTGAAACTGCCAAAGGAGGAGCGCAACGGTTTGTTTTCTTTGTACTTTGCCAAAACATAATCATACCATTCAGACACTCACAGAAGACTATAACTTCACTATTATCATTTCAAACCCGTATGCTGTTTTAGTTTACTATGATTATTTATCATTATTCTGAATTAGCGTTTAATTGAGCTTTTGTCATTTTTTCATTTTTATTTTATTTAAAGAGGCCATATTTTACATTTTAAGCTTTAATTTTACTTAATCTTTTTTTAAGCTTCTATTTTATATTTTTTTGTTTTACTTTTTTACATTTGTATTCTAGTTTTATATTTATTGCTTTGTAGTTTAGTTTTATTAATTTTTAATTACTTCAAATTTCAGTTTCCTAAGGCAAAATATTTAAATTTTTGTTATTTTAGTGTAATTTAGGTATTATTTACATTATTATTTATTAATATTTTGAGATTTATGTGTTTATTTTAATTATTCATTAAACATTTATTTTAATTTTATGAAATGATTTGCACAAAACAGTTGTGTTTTTAATATTTATTAGATGCATCTTGGAGACGTTGGCACAGTTCTCTGTCTCAGTGTGTTCTGTTTCTTCATGTGATTCCAGACAGACTGGATGATGATCAGATCAGATCTCTGTGTGGAGCACTGGCTGTTGTCAGACAATAATCTCACTGCATTATTACAATTAATGACAAAAATAATGTTTGGAAATGGAAACTGATATTTCCAACTGACACACTACCGCAAAAGATAGAAATAACCCACTTAAAACCAGTTTTTGTTGTTAAAAATACTAGTGGCCTAAGACTTTTTCACAGTACTTAAGCATTTAGCCGCATGTTCAAGTTTCTTTGTATTCCTGAGCGTTATTTAGCTGCAATATCTCACTTTCTCTTCATGAAGCCTATCCTGTCTGGATGTGGCCTGTGGTCGGTGTGGCGACGGGGCTCGGTCTGGCTGCTGCCGTGATCATCACGGTGCTGTTCCTGTGGTTAAAGAGAAGAAGACAGAGGCGAGAGGGAGGAGAGCGAGTGCGCCACAGATCCACGCTGACCGACAGCAATAATGGCAGCAAGGCCTGGTCCCGCCGCTCTGAAGAGAAAAGAAGCCGATCGGGAAGAGATAAAGACAAAAATGGGATGAAGAAAAACAAGAAAGGAAAGGAGTCAGGAAAAAGACGTAAGGAGCCCCTGGGTGAGGATGCGATCCGTATGCGGTGAGAGTCTGATGTTCAATGGAGCTTGAGTTTCATACTGTGAGTGAGGAAACTGTGGTAATGGGGAGGAATTGTCTGTGTCCTTTACACTGATTATAGACCCCTGAGGAAGGAACTGGACATCGGAAGTGACACCGATGTGACCCAGAGCTCCATGGAGGACATCAACAAGACCATCTGTGACCACAGATCACCAGACCAAAAACACTTCAACCACCAACAGCCCCGCATGCTGGGTGAGACCTGCTAAAACCAGGAGCCATACAGCTAAAAATTATCTTTTATTTTTATCTTAATAATAATTGTGTTATTGGTTTGCTCTAAAATGACAAAAGAGGGTTTTTTTTTTTAAATCTGCAAAACCATCATTTTGGCAAAACAGCTAAACAGATTCAACAGATTACATTAAAATGTAGTTAGTAAATAGTTGGTTTATTTAGTTATTCTCTTTCTCTCAGTAGATATACATATAAATATATATATATGCAATTGTTTAATTTATATTGCTATATAAATTTTTTTGTTTTGGATCATTTGACAAACAGCCAAGCAGATTCAGAAGATTAAATAAAACAATTCAGAAAACAGTATAATGTAAACAATGCAGTTAATGTAATTAATTCAGTTTTATTTTATTTCTAGTAATATCACAGTATTTATTGTTATTATTACTTTAAATGAGCTTATATTTTTATATTTCCCGCTTTTATTTTAAACTTTGTTTTTGTTTTAATAATCTTGATGTGCTTTTGCCATTGTTTCATTCTTGTTCATTGCTATTTAGCTTAATTTTTTAATTCAGTGATATATATAAAAAAAAAGCAAAAAAAAAAATAAAAATATATATATATCTTTTTTTTTGCTTCAACTTGTTTCAGTTTATTTTGTCATTTCAATTAATGAAAGCATAGTTTTTGGATTAATTTAAATAATAGTTATATGAATACAGCATAACCTTTGAAAATCATGTGCATCTGAATAGCATTTGCAATTTTCAATGCATCGTGAATCATAAAGTGCCAATTATAATCTTGCATACTATTTAGCACAGATAGAAGGAAGGGGGTACAGCTGTTGTGCATGAATTGTGTTTCTCTGTTATACCTTTAGCTCCTCCAAGAGGATGGGAAAGAAATGCAGTTCCTACACCTCAAAGACCACCAAGAAATGTGAGCTTTTTTCATTTGAACAATTTGCTTGCACATTTAAAAATGTATTATACCACAACGCTCATGTTATCTGTTATTAAAAAGATTTCTGCATGCTCCAGCATTATGCATTTGAAAAATTGTCTCTGTAGAGCTGATGAGTGTGCTGTCCTCTCTCAGGCCGCTCCGGTGCAGTGGTGCGGTCCGGACGGATCAGTCGTGCTCATCCGAGCTGTCAGAAGCGGGCTTGACCGAGTGGTTCTGGAGCTCCTGAGAGCCGGAGTGCCAGTCAACAACACCGACCACACGGGTAAGAGCAGAATTAACCCTTGCATGTGGAACGAGTCCCTTCAATCAAACTGGTCTTCAAGAATACATTACAGGAATAGTTTTTGTTTCCTTTGCAGTTGGGGAGTAATGTGTTTTGCCCTTTCTGGTTTTGTCTTTGTCACTGTCTCTGTCCTGTCCTGAACTCCCCACTGCCCACTGTCCTCCATCTCCTCCTGCTTCCCTCTCATCGCTCCAGCACCCCTGATAAACACGTCTGATTCAGAACACAGTTAATGTGCTGTAGCACCCGGTCAATGTGGAAATAATGTTCCATGCATCTTGTTTCTCTCTCTCTCTCTCTCAAAAATGTCCCTCTTTTATTGTTGCTTCCTGTTTTCCCTTCTCATAACACACTAGCCTGGATGCTCGCATGTCATGTTTTGGCTTCATCCACTACTGTCTGGGTTCTTCTGTGTGCGCCACAACACGCCATTTCCTGATCACACTTGCCCTGTTTGTTATCAATTACTCCTTCTTGCATCTCTTCTGTTTCTCTCTCTCCCTCTCTCTCTCTCCCGTTCTCTTCATTCAGGGAGATCTGCCCTCCACTGGGCATGCTCAGTAAACCACCTCCCATTGACACGGACTCTCGTTCGCTACGGTGCTGCAGTGGACTTACAGGACCACAAGGTAAAGAACATCAGCCATTTGTGTAACCAACCAAATAAACCAGAGCCATTCAGATTTGAGGAAGATGGACGAATGGATAGAGGGAATGACAGAAATAACTATAGTAGAGAGGAAGATAGATGGACAGAATGATGTTAGATAGATAGATTTTTAGATAGATAGTATTTTTATGTACACAGAATGATCAAGAGAACAATTAACAAATCAATGAATGAATTATCATAATCCTCCAATAATAATGGAATAAAACTCAATCTTTCTCTACAGGGTGAAACGGCTTTGTTTCTCTCGGCTCTCCACGGTTGCTATGACACCGCACGATTCCTGCTGCTCAACGGGGCCAATCAGGATCTGTCTGACTGCAAGGGGCGGCGGCCACTGGATGTGGCTCGAGAGGGATTACATCATCAGGTCCTCGAGCTCCTATTGGCTCACAGAGTTCACAGGGCGCCGGTCCCTCTAGATCCCGCCACTGAGGTGCTCTGGGACGATCGCACGTATGCCTATTCTCCTTGGGTTGCTTCACCTCCATGTCTACCCGGAAGAAGTGCCTCGTTTTCAGGGGTCATCAACCACAGGGGGATGTCATCACCTCCACCTATGTAAGTCACCTCTGCAGAAGTTCCTTCAAAAACCATACGCAACTTTAACCAATGTGATCTCATGATTTGTTCTCAAAAGGGACTGGCAGATGGGAAGAACGCAATGCTCCTCCCCCCAGAACTGGCGTCCTGCGCCCAACCAATCAGCAATGGCGTTGGTCAGCCCCAGGATTCTTGGTCGCCCATCTCGGCCTATCAGCACTCTCCAGGAAGTGACATCAGAGGCAGAGGACGAGGAAAGAGAGATGACCCTAGACGTTTCTCGAGCGGCAACACCTCACTTCCTGTCGCCTCAACCAGCACCTCGACAGCGCTCGTTCTCCTGTACCCAGCATGCACTGAACCGCCGCTCCAGCGGCAACCAATCAGAGCTGTCCGTAGCCATGCCAGCTGAAAAAATAGCCAATGAGCATGTAGAAATAGTGATCGTGCCACACCCGAGAGAAGCAGCCAGCCTATCAGAGAGCAAAATCACAGGTAACAGCCTCAGCGCAGCTCAGATGGACTCTGAGAGAGAGAATATGATGAACTGTAACTCTAAAATCAGTGAAAGGTTCAGTAATGAGCTTCCCGTCATCATCCAAAGCAGCATGTGATAAACAGGAAAGAAATTAGACAACTCCAAAATCCATAAAACCGTAAAACTTCAAAAAATTTAAAAAATCTAGTATTATTGGCAGAATCTCAGTAAAACTTGTCCAAAATCACCGTAGCTCACCCCAAAACCAAAAGCAATTCAAATTTGAACAAAGAAAATCAAGTCTATATAGAACTTTATTTTAGAACTTTTTTTCTGCGTTTCATTTTGCATTTTGACAATAAAACATGTTTTTCTTGTTAATTGTTCCCTCACAAGTGTTATATGTTTGGAGGTTTTGCTTTATAGAGTTTACTTTATTCTTGTACAACATAAATATACAAATAAAAATATATCACTACAGCAGCAAGAATTCTTTACAGTAATAGGACCTTTTCATGAAAAAATAGTGACATAATATTTGTATTACAATACCAATGAAACCTTGATGAAAAATTAGGGTTTTCGGTCAAAAAATAAATAAATAAAATAAAATAATAATAATTGAACTGATATCAGCGAGTCAAAATTTAACCTTTTTTTTTTTTAATTTACACATGCTCTTGACAGAAAATATGATATTCACCCTGGTGTATTTTATGTAGTGCTGTCAAGCGATTAATTGCATTGGTTACCTAATATGTGGATTGTGTATATTTATCACGTGAATATAAATACACATGTAAGCATATATTTAAAAAAAGATTATATATTGAATATAAATAAATATTGTATGAATATAAATATGTACATGCAACCATTTTCAAAATACATGCTGTATGTGTATGTACTTATATATACATAATGAACACATATACAGTATACACATTGGGTTAGCAAAAACTTTTATTTTGGATTCAATTAATCTTACTGAATTGTTTGACAGCACTAATATTGTAGCGTTGAATTGGCTTCTGATCTGCTTTCCATTTAATTGATTAGGGTTTCAAATGTTCATTCATATTTTCCATAAAAGAGAATTGCTAGTAAATTTATTTTAAAAAGATGTACACTTAGATGAGAAGAAAGATCCAGATTCCAGATAAAATTTTATCTTTCACAAGGGTGTCATTAACCGAAATGTCTGAATCTGACTTGACAGAAATAGCATTCAGCTAAATATTAACAAATAACATTTCCCTAAAATGGGCTGCAAATGCCATATTATGTTAAGTCAACATTTTTTAGTGTTAAAAATGTAGGTAAAAACCAAGGTGCAAATGATGAATGTGTACACAGACAGTCTTTATTGTAAAAGAGGTAGAGAATACAGGTGTTTCACTGTACAGAGAAAAGACAGCACTGTTGATATACTCATTCAAACAGTAAATAAAGACAGCAAACACACTTCATTCATGTAACTGATACATACACAAACCCAGTAAAAAATTTAAACGCACACACACACACACACACACACACACACGAAAAGCAAACAAACAAACAGACAATCTTTGGATTTTTCTCTATTGCCCCCTTCACCCAAGCCAATACGATCCGAGCTTCGAATAAACAATATAGAGCAGTGATAATAATAATATAATAATATAACGAAGCAGTCTTAATGCGGTTTAAAAAGTTCCCCTTTCCACACCCAGATATTGCAGTAACAAATAGTGTAAGTTGTAATGTAGTAGAAAGTGATGATAAAACTAAAATAAAACATGTGACGGCAACTAAACACTTACACCATAAACTTATCCAACTCTTCATCCAAATGGAGAATAGGGCCTTATTCATGAAACAAAAGCTTAACAATTGAGTTAACGAAAACGTTTAATGTAAATTGGCATCTTAGCTAGCAGTTTCACTAACACTATATATATTATTATATATGTGTTATATATATATATACCTACCTATGCATAAACTGTGACAAATGTAAATTAACTTTTCACATGTGTGTGATATTTTGACAGAAATCGGGTCTAATCACACTGAACTGAATGCCCCCACCCCCAAAAAAGCGCTTATAAAACGCTTTTTATAAACAATTCACCTAATGGTTCATGAATGTGGCCCTTTCTTATGGAAATTACCGTATTGAATGGAATACGACAGTTGTCATAAGAATAGCTTTATGAGCGGTTTACATGGAACGTCTCTGCTCGTGTTTCATGAATGAGGCTCGATGTCAAATCTGACAATGGGCTTCCAAAAACAAAACAAATGCGAAAAACTAAAACTGCATTTGGGTAGAAGAGTGACCATCATTCGTTCGTCATTCTGAGCGGGACACCAGCAGACGGAGCTCATCAGTCCGAGTTGTCGGAGTGATCACTGCCAGGTGAAGTGGCGGAGGGTGGCGTGTTCTGCTCCTGCCAGTTCCCATTAGTCTGTAGACACACATAACTACTGTTATAACCAGAAAAACACAAGTTGTCCTTAACACAAAAATATTAGCATACATTTAAATTAAGGCATATTCACAGTGAGTAAACAATAAAAATAAAAAATACTCATGCTGAAGATTTTATTTACAATGATCTGGCTTAAAGTTATCATTTGGATCAACATGAGGGAGAAATGTTGATGTGTGTAGATTTTGCTTAAAGTAACACTCATGACGTATATATATACTGATTTCACTGCAGAAGCTATATTGTAAATGCAATCCTTTCTTAAAATAATAAATAAAAAGTTGTTTTGTACAACAATTACATTTATAATTTTATTACTAATAAAAGAACACTATTATCAATATATCAATGCAATTATATATATATATATATATATATATATACACACACACACACACTGACAGATACTAATAATTGAAAGATTTATAACATGCTATATTTTTATTACTAACATTTATATTATATATTATAACTAACATTACTACTAATATATTACTATTATACCAATATATTGCAATTTTACATTACATTGTAAACATTACACATTACATTACACTACTTAAATCCAAGTGAAATTTGATTAAATTTCGATAATTTAATTTTTAACAACACACATTTTATAACATTAACAACTTTATATAGAACTTTTTTTGGTAAAATTTGTTACAGTTTATTATTTTTATTAATGATAATAAACCACTATTATTACCTTTATATAAGACATATTCATATTGCACACTTACACGATTAGTTGGCTCAAAAATTGAAATTCTTTCATCATTTACTCACCCTCAAGTAGTTTCAAACCTGTATGAATGTCTTTGTTCTGCTGAACACAAAGGAAGATATTTTAAAGAAAGTTTGTAACCGGGCTGTTTTGGGTCACTATCGACTTGGAAGCCAATGGTGACTAAAACAAACGTTCTTCAAAATATCTTCCTTCAGGTTTGGAACTACTCGAGGGTGAGTAAATGATAACAGACTTTTATTTATTAATAGTATAATATTATTATTATTAATAGATGACAAAATTATTTTTAACATTTATACAGCACCTTATTTACCATTTAATAAATTTAATACCATTTACTACTTTAATAGGTTATATTTTGTAAGTGAGACCACGTATGTGCAATTCTCCTTTTGTTCATTTGTGTGATTGTTTCAAAAAAAAATTCATGTGCCACTCATCACTCTTGATATGAAAAGGCCTTAATTATAATCAGCAGAGCATGTGAATCCTTGCAAAAAGTATAACTGAGTAAAGATCACAGTCAAGTCACTTAAAAAGCAAGACTGATAGTTGGCAGACACAAGCATGCACGTGATGAGCTCCTCACCCGGCTCTCTCTGGTACTATAGAGTCTTTCTGAGAAGCGTGATTGAGCGTCCTACCAGAGAGAGAGAGGAAAAGGACCTTTAGGCAGAGCTGCACAGCAAAGCAAACACACAAAACCACATCGTTCCCTCTCTGAACCAAACACATGCACAGAGATGATGACATGCAGCGGGCTGAAGGAGTTCGAGAGAGTCGTACCTGAGCCCCCATGTGATAGGGTGGCTCTCCGTTCATTGGAGGAACTCCTAGAAAGCAGTCAGCTGACCCCGACAGTGAAAACGACCCTGAGCCTGGAAGAATGAGAGGTAGTCATGTACAAAAAAACCTTGCAACACATCACAATTAATTTTCTATTGATTAAGAAGGTTTTTGCACTGTGATACCAGAAGAGCATTTCTATGTTAAAAAAAATAAACATATACATACATTTTATGCTAAATTACGGAGCCCCTTAAAGGACATGGTGGAGGAAAAAAATCGGGGTGGGTAAAAAAAAAAATTCAAGGTGGAAATAATTAATTTTTCCCAAATCTTACGCATCGGATATTGCTGTAGCGCCGGTTCAAGTCAAACACACCTGTTTTTCTCTCGCAAGGCATTTGCATTGTGCTTTGTGCTTTTGTTGGCACCCGTACAAACATGGTGTGTTAGACTTGAAGCGGCGCAACAGCCACCGGTCGGTGTATAACATCAATGAACCGTGAGAGTGTTTGACAGCTGATGGTTCCATATGTGCGTTATGAACGCTCTCGGGCGCAGCTGCACCGCCTCAAATGATGCACAACTGCTCCATTACGGAGCCGTCTAATACACTGGAAGCTTAAAGTAAACAGAAAGTGTTTATCTGAGCTCAATTGGTTATGCCAGAGAACGCAAACCATTTTGTAAGAAACGCAAAAAAAAAAATTTATGGAGCTAAACACAAAAAAAGTTATTTCAATTTAAGAAACATTATATTGTTATATAAACTACTGTTTAAAAGTTTGACACAAGGATGCATTAAATTGATCAAAAGTGACAGTGAAGTCATTTATAATTCAGCTTTGCATCATGGGAATCAGTGACATTTGAAAAAACAAATAAACAGTTATTTTAAATTGTAATAATATTTCAGTTTTTCTTTATTTATTCTCTTACAAAGTTTCAATTGTGTGCAGAGCCTAAACTTTTGAACAGTAACATATTTATAACATCAGGGCTTTCCAATGACTAACCGCCATTAATCAAACCCAAAATAAATCTTTTGTTTGCATAATGTACTGTGTATATTTATGTTTCTATTAAATACATTTATTTATAATATAAATTAAATGAATATAAAATATTGTAAATATTTTATGTGTATTTATATATAAATTCTAAATATCCAAAGAACACACACACATTTATTACTGCAAACAAAGCAGTTATTTTGTATGCGATTAATCACGGCCAGTCACGTGACAGCACCGATTATATAGTTAAACATCTAAATATATATTCAATGCTTTCAAACATATTTAATCACTTTATAACTGAAATAGTCGAAGTCAATGCTGCGGTTTCGTAATATTTCAAAAACACGTGACTCAGGACTATTACAAATCTCCAAAACTAGTGTGAAAATGCCCTGTTAGAGCTGAGACTAACCAGTGGAGTTTGGAGTGTGGGGTGATTCCTCGCTCTGTGTCGCCCCTAAGGCCGTCTTCATGGCATACAGATTGGCCTCTTCCTGGAACTTCCCAATGTTCTTCTTATAGCGAATCCTCTTGTTGCCAAACCAGTTGGACACCTGTCACGATTTCAGAGCCAAAATGAAACTGATCCGTCTCTGATGACCGGACGCTCCCGTAGTGGACTGAGAGCCAGGCTCCTCTCAAATGCTCAAAAAAAAACAAAAAAACAAGCCTAATAGATAGAGAAAATAGATCCGACAGAGGAGCTTGTACCTGAGACACAGTGATACTGCACTGCTTGGCCAGCTCTTCTTTGGCCTCCTCGCTCGGGTAGGGGTTCGAGAGATGTGAATAGAAATACTCGTTCAGGACCTCTGTGGCCTGTTTACTAAAATTACGCCGTTTACGCCTGACAAAGCAAGAAAACGCCATATTAATAAAAAAATCGACATCTGCATGAAGAACAAGAATCCAAGACCTTTAAAAGTAAAGAATATTTAAGAATAACTTGAAGGAAAAACAATGTGTACGTTCTGCCAAATGTCTTAAGATTCTTAAATCAAGATACATTTACTTGAGAAGAAAAATAAGATAAGAAGTTTTGTTTTTTATTTTACAAAATGAAGTGAGTTTATAACAAAAACATGAATAAATATGCCATCAGTCTCAGAAAAGTCCAAGTTTTCATTCATATTGGTTCTTGTTTGAAGCATTGTTTAAAGATTTTTTAGATAAAACGATTAATACATGTGTGACCCTGGACCACAAAACCTAGACTTACGTCTTAAGTCGCTGGGGTTTATTTATATCCAAAACTACATTGCGTGGGTCAAAATTATTGTTTTTTTTTTTTTTTTTTAATTAAGTAAAGATCACGTTCCATGAAGATTTGTTGTAAAATTCCTACTGTAAACATATCAAAATGTCATTTTTGATTAGTAAAATGCATTGACAAGATATTCATTTGGA
>JAUMHI010000058.1:19146469-19176469 GCA_032359435.1 Enteromius unitaeniatus | reverse complement strand
TTATAACTTATTATATAAAATAGAATTATTATGTGTTTTTGATGAATGGTAAAGTATTTGCTCTGAAACACTGAATGCTGAACTTTGATTCAGTCACTATATACAGCTGTTCTTTCTGAGCGTTTACTGAAGAGACTGTCCTGCAGTAAATAAGAGCGTCAGGCCCGAGCGCGCCTCCTTGACCCTCACCTGTGACCTCTGTGGCATCCCGCAGGCCTCTGGATTTATTGCTGGATGGGGATTCTCTGCGTGACGCCCGGCTGGAGAGAGAGCCAGTAGGGTGTTATAAATGCATTATGAGTTTTCTGTTTAACATGCACAGTTTTATTTATCCTTTTGAAACGTCACTGGCTCTGCATGTATTACCACATTAAAAAACAAGCTTAATTGAGCACAACAATATCTGTGCCAAATTTATGTAGACCTTTAAAACGGCTTTATTAAAATGGTCCTGCATGCAGATCGCTCAATACAGCAGTACAGAAATGTTAGCGCTGGTTTCACGCCTTCCTCTGAAGTATTCACACTTTGCTGAATAAATTATGTTTGTTTTATTTCATTAAAATATGAATGTATATAAATACATATACATAAAGTCTGTCAAAGATGCATAAATACTTTGAAATACAAGTAATTTATTATTCAGTTTATATCTAATAAATTCTTTTATAATTAACAAATAAATATAATAAATGCACACATAGAAACATGTTACTTTACGAATTTGCTTGGTAAAAATAAGTGTAAATATAAATACATCAGAAACATTGTAGCTATAATAATTAACCATTTCAAAATTTATTATATTTCTATCTATCTCTATAGATAATAATATAATATATGAAAAAAGTTTTATTCTATAAATAATTATATTATCATTAAGCAATTACAACTATGTATTATTGTATTATTTTTATTACATAAATTAATTATAAATAATTACATAATAATTAACAATGTTTTATTATTAAATTATTGTATATATTAAATAAAAATACAGTATTACAAAATGTATTATCTATCTATCTAATTAGAATTTATATTATATTATATTATAAATGTGTAATTACAATTGTATTGTAATACTATATAAAATAAAAATAAAAATGTTTTATTCTATAAATAAATATTATTACATATTATTACATTATTTTATTATTTCATATTATGTAAATTAATTATAAATAATTACATAATAACACGTTTATTATTAAATTATTGTATATATGAATAAAAACGCATATAAAAAATCTGCCCCACAAAAGGAAATGGGAAAAAATAGAAATGTTCGATTCAGATCATGTTGAGGTCAGAGTTGTGAAGGTCCGGTCCAGAGATTCGCTCTGGCACGATTCATCTGAGCGTATCTTCAGAAACTCGAAATAACTGTGGGTTATGCTCACGGTCGAGGAGGCTCTGTCAGACTCTTCCAGCTGCTTCATGTTTCCTCACATTAAAGAAATCTGTTGCAGCAAGATTAGATGGCCCCGAATGCGAGCACGCTTTCTGACAGAGTCTATCAGCAGCAGCTGTGTTTCCTCAACCAAACCTGATTATGATTTATTACCATATTTGTGTGAGATGAGGAAATATGGACTCGATATGGTTTCTTCTAAACAATATCATTAGATAATGCATAAATACAGGAGCAACCAGAGAAATCAGCATTCAGAGACAAGCATACAACATATACAAACAAGCAAAAGTATCAATACCAAAAATGGGTTTTTACTGTTATGTGTTGATATTTTTATTATATCTCATTGTCACAGGTTTTCAGTAAACACTAGGCAATCAGGAGCGTCGTAGTTTGGGTGAAAAGTGGGACTAAATTACCAGGGCCCCGAGAGGGGGGAGGGCCCCTGAGGAGTTCAATTATATTTTCCTTCAAATATAATTTTAAGATCAGAATAAATGTTGTTAACTAATGTAAATGCTAATATTGTGGGTAAATGAATCAGTTGATTGATGTATTAAATGGTGTCCAAGTACAAATCTCCCTCTCCCTTGCACGAAATGGTTTAGTCCACCTTCACTGGGCTTTTTGACTAGACACAATATATAACACAATTCCTTCTGAACACCGATTCATTCAGGAATGAAATGACGACCTTCATGTGTGAAATTAATAATTGGAGCCTTCTGTCAAGTGATTAACTAAACCAAGAATGAATCAAGTGATTGGGCGGCTTCCAAAAATGGATTCTCTCTGAATAAGTACTTTTATGTATATGTACCACTGTTTTTACATAGGCTACTCATTTTTTGCTCACTATATCATAAGGAAGCAGGCAAATTTGCATATTTTTATGAGAGAATTGTTGAAACATTTAGTCAACCAATTGATTAAAAATATTGATTCAATCAGAAAAGATACCGTCTTTATGAGCGAATAACTGAATCATTTAGTTTATCAATTCATTTAAAATACAAGTTGTGTTTGAAATTACATTACTTCTATATATTAGGTGAAAAATAGCATTTGTTAAGAGTAGTATGTCTTACTTCTCTTTAAAAAAATAAATAAAAAGTGAAATAAGACAGTATTACCTAAGTACAATGCTATCAGACTGAAACTCAATGAGTATTATGTTTAGCATTGCTTCTACTGTGGACCCCACTGTGACATGAATTCTCTTCCTTTAACAAGAGTATGGAAAATAAGAAAGAAACATAGAAGTTGTATATATATTCTTTTTAAAAAAAAATTTTTTATTGCATCATATAGAGAATAGGATAGGTTCTGGAAGTTAAAAGGGGCTCAGGTCTTCAGGGAGTCTCAGTCCCAGAGACAGTGGATGTCTGAGAAGCAGTAGCTGGATCAGATCCATTGGCAGTGGCCATCTAATATTTAAAGTCAGAATCAGAGACAGGTTCAGAGGTCAAGTTAATCTCTGAGGTAGTGTCAGTGTCAGTATCAGAGCCTCTAGCACCCTCGTTATATTCCAGAGCAGTCTCAGAGCTATTGGCATCCTCATATTCCAGGGCAGTCTCCGAAGTCTGAGCAGCACTGTCTTTCTCAGGCACAGTGTCAGCCTCAGGACTACTGTCCATCTCCGGGACAATGATGGTCTCAGCAGCACTGTCTCAGGGGCGATGATTGTCTCAAGCGTATTGTCCATCTGAGGGACAATGGCTGTCTCAGGTGTGCTGTCCATCGCAGAGACTGTGTCAGCCGCAGAGGTAGTGGCAGTCTCAGATGCTGTGTCCAGAAATAGAATTTGATCTACTTTATTGTTTTTAGAATAATGGTTACTGTGATTAATTATTATGTGATTATTAAGTATAATAATTATAATATATCAATGATAAATTTAGCATCAGAAAAGAATACAGTTTTTTTTCTAAGTGTAGATTATTTAAAGCTCACATTTCAGACTAATTTTCATAAATGCTTACATTTATTTTCCTGAGCTTGATCATAATTTCCTATCTATCCTATTTCCTAAAAAACTTCCTATCATGATCATACAAAAAACAATGTGATATTTAAAAGGCACCAAACAGCAGAAATGACTTATATGCACAGAAGCTACAAAAATGCGCTTACCTTCTGTGAGATGCCACTCCAGTTCTCCCTTGGTTTTCTCTCTGGTGATCTGCATCAAATCACTGTATTTGGTGATTTATTTTTCACCCTGGTGGAGTACCACCATAACATCAGAATACTGGCAGTGAACAGCATGGTTTTGGGGAACCAGCTTCTGGAGTCCAGGTAATTGGGCAAAGTCTTGCCAAGAGACCTGCGAACTTGTATTAGACTTTTATATAATATTTATAATATCTGAGACTCTTTGGTCAACTAAATAAAGAGCGCAGTGGAGCAGAGAAAATATTTTTGTACTTGCAGAAGAGCAAAATGCAAACGAGCAGACTGAGTTAAAAAGAGTGAGTACTATATGCAGATTCTGAACGAGTGGAATGACGTGTGCAAAGCATTCTAAACACGTGATTATTCTCCCATGAATAAATGTATTTCCCTAATTCATTCATTTATTTATTACAATGACCCTAAGAGTCTGATTGGTTAACTGATTTAAATGAGCCCTCCTCCATGTCTGTATGACACTTTAAACCAGAGTTATGTTCATTGCAAAAACTCATGCATTTTAATGGGCCGTCCCGTATGGGAATAGGGAAATTTAGCGGGCTGTTGCGCCCCAGGGGTACAACTTATACCCCATTGTTGGGTATGTTTATGCACAGCTTGCCAGCTTCTCCAAATGTGGTGAATCATATGTTTCTATGAAATTGTCGCTCTGCGCTACGATCTCTCAAAGTTGGGCGCAATGCATTGTCTATGGGATTTTTGGGCTGTTTTCTCAAGCCAACTTAATAATAATAAGTTTAAATAGCACTTCAGCACTATATATATATATATATATATATATATATATATATAAAACCAATTATTGCATTAACAATAAATACAAATATATTAGCAATTATATGAAACAAAAATATATGTATTATAATATAGAAAAAGAAAAAAGAATTTAAAAATAATTTCTGGACACGACTTTTTAAATTTGTCTCTGAAACAGTATTCAAATTTTTTCTGCTTATATTCATAAAGGAAAGCTGTCCTCGGCATGGCAACTGCGGCGACAACATATAAATAATATATTCCATACGTAGATATTAATCAGCTTTTTGGTGAGGTATTTGATTGGATTTCCTGCTGTGTTTTGGCCTGCTGATACCCCGTCACACTGCAGGCTGTTTTTGATGAACTGCTCAGTCTGGTGTTCTGATGTCTGGCTGACGGCGGCCGTGGTTCAGGTTATTGTTGGGTCTCTGTGTCAGAAGCACACAGTAAATCTGCAGAAATGAAAGCTCCTGCAGCTTATTTACATGTCTCTGAACTGATCACACAGCTGCTGATTTACTACAGGTTCAGAGTCAGCACAAATGCTCCACTTTAGTCTGGATGGCTGCAAAATCACTGCTCACTTTCTGAGTTTGTATTGAGCTAGATAACACAGATTTATTCTCTATATTGACTACAATATATTCCAAATAAAAATAGAATAAAACAGTGTTCCTGTAAAAGATATAATAATATATATTATATATAATATAAAAAATAATAATATATATATATACACACACACACACAGAGACAATTTTTAAATTATATTGTATATTTTTTAGTTTAAATTACCCATACATTTGGACCAGAAATGTTTGCATATATTAATAACACTTCACAATGAAGTCTCATTAGTTAACATTAGTTAATGCATTAAAATCAACTAGCCACTTTTACTGTATTTATTAATAACTATCAGGTTCATTAATGTTAGACAGTTTATTTTTTTATTAACTAATGATTTATAAATCATTTGGCAAAATGTTTCACTGTTGGTTTATGTTAAGTAATAACAGACCAACCAACATAACTGCAAAGTGTTGAGTTATAACCTAAACTACCAGAAATAGCCTAGAAAAGATTATTTAATTAAATGTCATTATATTTAATTACTTTATCAGTTTCTGCAAATTCCACACATTTATTTTAAAAATTAATTAATTAATAAAAAAAGGTAAATAAATTGGACATTTTGTGTTGTGGCAAATATTTTTGATAATTGTTTTGACAATACTGAAGTTTACTCATAAAAAATGTCTAATCTTTCAGAATATATATATATTTTCTAAAAATCATGAGAGTATGAGTATTGTTAGTGATGAATTTATTTTAATATCTATAATCCTCTACTGAATTCCACATCATGGAGCAACACCAAGTCAACTCAGAACAGCCTCAGGAACAGAAAGAGAGCCGGCTGGTATAATGTGTGTTTGAGGTTTGAAGCGGTCCAGAGATTCAGAGCGACGCAGTCATGGAAGAAGATTCCAGCACAGTGAGTGTCCCACTTGCCCAAGCTGTCAATGATTTATGAATGAGAAGCTTTCGCTTCGCTCTCTGTAATTCCCTCCAGAACGGCTGAAAGAGAACTGAGCTTTAATTACAGCAGCCCGTGACAGACTCTGACTCCGGCCAAACCACAGCCGCCTGAGAGCCATTTAAAGGTGAACGGTGTCATTTTGATTATGCTAAAGAAATCGTATAGGCCTACCTAAAATGTCCAATTATTATTTTTTACAAGATTTTACAAGAAATACCATTGCAGTGTCTTTACTTGAGTCTTTGTAATTATTTGGAAATTTACTTGGATTGTCTTGGAGGAAATTGATTCTACACCATATTTGTTATCAGTAAACACTGAGAGCACCGAAGAAATAAGACACGAATGATGCTCCCCGAGAGCATCAAGAGGAATGTGACCCGAGATGTTAAACAAATTGCAATACAGCTGGGGATTTATATGAATGCTTCACTAAGGGGAAATGCCTGTTTTCCAGAAAGTTCATCTTACCCCTGTATGTCTCAGAGAAATAGAAAGCACAGCCATCCTTAGAATTTGGTCTTTGAACTCACGTTTTTGCGGTAGCTCTGCATCACTATTGAAGAGTAATTAAATGTACTGTATGTCAAAGTGGACTTAGCCTACATATTGCACCACAGTGCCACAATTGCCTTTCTCTGGACCAGTGCCCTCATATGAAGCTGTGTATTATGTAAATTACTATAAGAAAAAATTACAGGTGTGCATCTTAACACAGAACAATGACACTGACATTTTTTGAGCTATGTCAGAGCAAGATATTTTCGTCTGAGACAGCTCAAACATTCAATTTAGTCTGGGACTAGCTTAGGATAAGCTCATGTGTCTACACGTGTTGTGAAGATGGGGAAGTTTTTAAAATGAGCAGTTCATTCATACATTTGTACAACTTATCTTCTTGCTGTTGAAATACAACCAATAGATAGAAGACAGCGAGCACAGGGCTGAAAATAGGCAGAGCTCCAAGAGCATTGTTTAGAAGCGCAGTGTAAATGCTATATCGCAGCTGTTGCAGAAGCGCCACCTGCTGTCAGGGATGGAATTGGGACGGATGCTGTTTTTGTTTTCGTGCATGTTTTACGTTGTACAGTTTCACAAAGCTAAAGTCAGACCATTCTGTTTTTGCTTTAGGTTTCTTAAATGAAAAACCGCTCATGCTGTGTAGCATCTGTTTGTTTCATGATTTAACTTTAAATGGAAAGAGTACAGCCAAAGCTTGTTTGTTTATATAAATATATATTTGTATTATTAATTTGATTTAGGATTGGTTTTGTAATTTCAATTTAGTTTTGTTATTCAACATA
This sequence comes from Enteromius unitaeniatus, assembly GCA_032359435.1. NCBI lineage: Eukaryota > Metazoa > Chordata > Actinopteri > Cypriniformes > Cyprinidae > Enteromius > Enteromius unitaeniatus. Next base: position 19,169,253 of record JAUMHI010000058.1, on the reverse strand, counting down.
TTTCAGTTTCACAAAAAAACATGCAGCATGAGAAATAATAAAAGGACAACTTTCCATTTTTAATTGGGCTTAAATCTCATTTTGTTTAAAACAAAAAACACACTGCGAGTAAATCATATTGTGAAATCAGTTTCATGAATAATTTTGCATCATAAGTTAAGTGAATTGTTACTTCCCCGTATGGTAAAATTTGTTATCCCTTGATATAATCAAAACAACACATACAAATGTATCAAATATCATTTATTTCCTTTTTTATAAAATCACTTTTATATCTTAAAAAAGTCCAACTTTCATTTTATTGTTTGTAATGGTGTAAAATAAAGTCTTTACAGGGTCCAAGGATGAAATAATTAAAACTGAAATACAGGAATCCTCATGGGTGCTAAATACAAGTACAAACATGAGGCCGAGTGAAAGAGCGACGGAGATGTTTCCTATAAAACAGGCAGGAATGTCAGTACTGAACCGTCAGAAAAACTCCAGTGTTTGACCAAGAAACTAAACCAAGTGAACAAGAACAAAGAAGTTATGTATGATCAGCTCTATAGAGGACATTGTGGTGCTGAAGGCTAGAAAACAACGCAGAAGTGTCTTGAGAAAAGGCACATTCATTTCAGACAAAAAGTGAGAGAAAAGTCTGATTAAATCCTGATATATGACTAGAACCTCATAACAGATATCTATTTGGAGTGACGTTTCTGCCAAATTCATGCACATCGCTTCAATTCTACATTAATGCCAAACAAGTCAACACTCTTAAAAAAAAAAATCTCATCTTAAATGATTTAGGGTACATTTTGTTATTGTCACATAACAAAATGTTATGTGACATGTTTTTCCATGTGTCAATAAAATAAAGCAGTCCTATCAGATGATCGCCATGCAAATATAGGTACTATATTAATGGTAAAGCAAAATCAGTAACAGTTCACAAATTTCTATGGTCACATGTTTCAAAGCATCAATATATAATATTCAATCCAACCATGTTTAAACAGGGAAAATGCTTTTACAAAAGCACTGCGTTTGTGGTATTGTTTTGTAATTGTACTTTAAACCTTAAATCGGTGTAGATGCCATACTTAATTTACAGTTGGTTCAATATGATAGATTGTTCAAGGTGCTATATCACATCTTTTTTGTTTTCATTCATGCAACATTAAATATGGCATCTGCCCTGACTAAAGACCAAGCGTATAGGTTTTGGACAAAAGTACTTTTGAAACAGTCTACTCTGGGACAGCCAGCTCTATCCATCCCAATCCCAGAAAAACAGGAGTAATAATGAGTTGATAGCTCTTACTTAGAAAATCAATGGCAGACATTCTCAAAACTCGACGTGAAGCTCTGAAAGAAGGGCATCCTCTCGTAATCAAGCATTTTTAGACATTTCATTGATTTGTAAGAGTAAATGCGAAACTAGTGTTAAATATCTCTTTACAACTACACATCCTGTGCTTTGACTCGAGCCGTTGAGTGAATGATTCTTGAAATACTTACTATCCACATACACACTGAAACAACATAGGGATTATTCAATCTAGTTTTCTGACATTTAACCGTTTTTATTCAAAAAACTCAAATAGATTTAAATAAATGGATCGGAACATCCATTTAAAGAAAACGTTAGTAAACCACCTGTTTTAAGTTGTATTAGACAAGTGATGTCTGCATAAATTTGTTATTATTAGATGGATTTGTAAAAGTGGTTGTCACTATGGGAACTTCACTAAGATGTAAAATGCATTTCCTTCCAAAGAAACAAATTCAGTGGAGTGGAGTGACATCTAAATTAGACCTCTGATATGGCATTACACTCATAAGACTCGCAACAAAACCAGACAGAAACTAGATCTTTGCAACACTGTGTCTAAAGCATGAAAAAATACTAAAATGATGCCAATTTGACAAAAAACACTAAAAGGCTTGTATAGAAAGAAAGCAAAATGTTTAACTTTGGGCCAATTTGTGGGAAACCTACATAATAGCCATATGAACTCTGGCTGACTTGTCAAAAGAGAAACCGTTTGCAACAGATTTGAAAATGTTTGGTGATTTAAAGAAAGAAAGCTTATTTGGTGGAGATTAGAATGGGTATGAAAATGTAGATTTACATTTAGAATTTTTGAAACCACCGTAAACAGTTTGTTTGTCATTAAACAAGTGGGATCGCTGCATTAACAACTAATAATTTGGATTGTAAAAGTCGCTGTAATATAAACATTTTGGGTATAAAAATGTTTCACTTCCAAAACAAAAAAAACCCAAAAAAGATTAAGACCAGATATGTCAGAAGTGGAGTGCGATCTGAATTAGGTGCAGTGTGAACGTGGCCTCTGATATGGCATTACACTAGTAAGACTCGTAAGAAAACCAGACAAAAACAAGATGTATGTGGCATTGGGTCTAACTTATCCAAAAATACTAACATTATGTCAGTTTGACAAAATACACACAAAAATCAAAACTTTGGGCCAATTTGTGAAACACCTAACATTTGATATAAGCAGCATGAACAAGGTGTTTTTGCATTCACACAAAACCCCTTTGGACTCCCAGATACGGTGCATCTGAGAGCTCAGGCACTGTGACGTTGTGCGCTGTGTATCGCACGCTCGACTTCTCCGCGGGACACCGTCCTGCGTCTTCAAGAGGGGCGTAACGCTTGCCGAAGGCGGACTGAATAAATACACTTCCAGCCAGGCGTATCACATATCTAACATGGAAAGAAGTTAAACCAGGGTGCGCTAGTCTATATTCTGACTGCATGTGGATGTGTGTGGCAGCCCGGCATTGGCAAATTTTCCATGGTCACCGTTGTCATTGGCAAAGCATTACAAGGGGGGGTGTGGAAGACAGAAAGCTGCCAACATTGGCGTGTCTTTGTGTTGTGCTAAACTCAGTCAAATAACATCAACGTGGTCTCACATCGAACCTCAGGCTTTCTTATATTTATAGTAAGTGACGATGTCTAACAGACGGATCTTCTTGCAGCACAACACTTCCCCCAATCTCGATGCGCTCCCTCCCTGAGGGTTTCCGTGCCCCCATTTTTATCCCTGTCGATCTGGTTTTTCAGGGTTCTGGGGGGGGGGTTTTCGGATGCCGTTTCCCATCCCCGTACAGAGGGAAGGGGTTTCTCAGCTTCGTCAAAGTCTCTCGATGTCTCTGTATTTTTTGCGCAGTATTGATACCTGGTCTTTAAACAGAACGGGATCCAGTCTCATCTGCGAATGGACCAGAGGCATTGTGCCAAACCAGCTGGCAAATTTGTTCATGCATGTCTGCCGCTGGGCAAAGTGGTCAGGATCTGCCCAGCGTGATGCCCGGGACGTCTGCGGATGAAAGAGAGAGCTAGTTAATGGCTATATCCGACTTATTTATAGTTAACCTAAAAATATTGTTATTTAAAATCATATATATATATAAAATTACTATTTAACAAGTTAGTTTAACTCTGAAGCAATTAGTTAAACTAAAAATACTAAACTAAAATTGGACAATATTAATAAAATCTATAGCATTAACCAAATGATACTAAAATAACACCGGTTCTTGTCAGGCATCATCATGACATTCACTCAAAAATAAACCCTCTGGAAATCACCGAACACATTCAAAATAACACACTCTCAATATGAGAAAAGCAGAAGCTGTTGAAGGAAGCTGAAGAATTTCCTCAAGTCATTATAAGCTATTTTTGGGAGGTGAAAACAGTGACGCATATGTCTCAAGCCCTTCCCCAGAATACCAGATTTAACTCTGCAGGAAATACTAGCACTCACACAGCTGAACACATGAGGTGATCACCAGAAACTGAGAACTGTGGCAATTATATTGATTTAATGCATTTAGTACCTGTCCCATCATTGTTTCCTTGTACTGCTTCTTTTGAGTGACCTTGATAGGAGGCATCTTAGTGACAGCAGACACCAGGAAGTTCATGAGGATGTCTTCACAGTTTGAGAGCTGGTCAACCATACTCTTCAAGCTGCCAGGCAGGTATCGTGTATATAAGTAGTTATAATACCTGGAGTAAAAAAATATATAGGCTGTTAACACATCTTAGGGTCTAGAGAACACTTCAGAACATTTCCTTTTCAGCAGCATACAAGGTAGGCAGCTCATTCCACCAAAGATGAACAGAGAAGGTGAAGGTTCTGGAAAGAGACTTAAGTGTCTTGTTGTGAAGGAAACTTACCTGTGGTAGAAAGCAGCTCCAGTCAGCACCATGGAGTAGTCATTGGTCCATTTGGAGGTGTAGCCCCAGCGCTCCTTGTTAGAGTCCCAGAAATGGCTCCGTGCGGGGTATCCCACGATCCTCTCTGGGAAACTATGCCAAACTGTAAAGGCAAAATCCACCTGCAGAAACAAGCATTTTACTCAACCATGCACACATAAACTTTACGTTTTGTCATTGCGTTGAACAATTTAAATTGTTTCGATAAGGTCAGACACAAACACTGTAAATACTTAACTCTAAATTCACAATCCTGGCAACTAAATTATTGCTAAAAATACAATTAAAATGCATCAAATTTTGTTAAAACACAAAACAACATAGTTTGCATAGTAGTAATAAAGATAGTAATAATGCAAATCTTGAAACTAGTCAAAATTGTAGCGATTTGCCAATAAATAGCTTTGTTAAGTAACAACTTTTATTGTTATCTCATATGAATTTCAATCGTTTTGTCTAATAGTAGTGTTTTGTGACAATTCTATTGGTTTAACAAGTCAAAACAACAGTATTTAAGCATGACAACATACAACAAGGGATAAAAAAAGGTTAATTATGACTTTTTGTGCCACAAATCTAAAAAGAATCATTTGAATTGTGAGAAAAAACTCATTTGAATTGAAAGAAAAAGCTGTTTTGTTTTTTATTTTGTGGCAGAGACAAATAATCGGAACTGCGAAATACAACCTCCCAGGTTCAAAAGTCTACAAACTCAATCAATCACAGAAGCAAGCTTACTCTTTCTGGCTCATAAGACATATTTTCAAATATCCTCTCATTATCTTGAGAGATTTGATATTATCTGAGATGCTCACCCTGATGATGCAATCATCAAGGTGATCGTTACAAAGTAAAATTAGTTTATGCTTCATTTTAATTATATTGTTTTTGGTGCTTTTGCTGATTAAAAGTTACACTATGCACATTTTTGTATACTAGCAGTTAAAGATTAACTGGACAAAATTTAACATAGTAAAAAAAAACAGTAACTGATCCAAAATTGCCGAAAACCTAGAAGCGTTTTGATTTGTTGGCTCACCTCTGTAGTTGAGAGCACAGTGTCTTCATCCAGACTCAAGACTGCATCAGTTTTGATGTTGTCAAAGGGCAGGAATCGACTGCTCATCACCTAAACATGTAATCAAAGCATGAAACCTCCAGAAAAATGCTCAATATCTTTGACTTTAGTTGAGATAAACATTCAAGGGAGTGGCAACAGCAAATCTATACACCATCAATCATCTGTCATCGCAGGCGGGTAGCACTAGACACTTTATTTGATATGATGGGAATATAAAGACAGCACGCTTGAGTGAGTGGAGATTCACCTTGCTCTCGCCCTCGATTACGATGACTGGGACAGAGGTGGCGGGCCAGCGGTGCTTCGCAGGGAGAGGCTTGTCACAGTTCCACAGGACAATGATCTGACACAAGCACACAGTCAGAACATCAGATGCTGGGAGTACAGCACGTACCAACCTCATTTCTACCGTACAGTATGTTTTATATCATATACACCTGCTTAAAAGTCTGGGGTTGGTAAGTTTCTTTAATACTTTTGAAAGAAGTCAAAATACATTAAACGGCAACACTGTGAAATATGATCATTAAAAGGAACTGGTTTAGTATTTATAAAATGACAGTGTCACACGCTCCTTCAGAAATCGTTCTAATATGCTGATTTGCTGCTCAAAACATTTCTTATCATACATTTTATTTCTTTCAGTATTTCTTTAAAAAAAACATGTTTGAATGTTAGTTGATGTCAAAATAAACCGAACTTGTTTAAATATTTAAACGTTGAAATTAGTTAATTTTATATTTTATTCCATACTGTCAGTCTTTAGCAGTGTCTTTAGCATTTCCTCAATGATAAATTCTTCCAGGAAGTGATATCATTTTAGAGAGAAAACAACAGGACAAACTTTATCGTCGATTAAAAGTTATCGTCGATTAATAAATTGATAATTTTGTAAAAATGTCAAAATTAATTCAAGCTGATATCGTTTTTTTTGCACTTGTGTAAATAATAAAGTTTGAATTCATGAAGATATTTTTGTGCATCCACTGACAGAAAAAAAGGTACAGTTCTGGTACAAACCAAGGTACAAAAATGTACTTCCAAAGTTATAAAATGTACCTTTAAGGAACTAATATGTACCGTTTAGAGGTAGGTAAGGTATAAAGATGTACCTTTCCACTCTTGTACTTAGGGTAGCGCCCCAATGTCAGTCTATAAAGCTAAAGTAGTATCTCAATGATACTAAAATGATAAAAAATTAAGAATAAATATTCGATGAAAAAAAAAAAGTTTGTATTTGCAACTAACTGGAATAAAAAGTAGTACTAAAATGACAATAAATAAATGTAAAAGTATAAATGAAAGCTAAATATAACTATAACCCCCTTAAAAACAAATACAAAACGACAAAAAAAATTTAACTACAATGTACTAAACTGTAACTAAATGTAAACTACAATTACAAGTAAAATAAATGCTAATTCAAAAGACTATAATAGTGCATGAATAATACTAAATTGACACTGACCTGGGAACAGTACTGTGATTTGGCCACAGCTACTAGCAACTTGAAAATGGGTTGAGACTGAGATACTAGAGGTGTGACAGCGTGAATGATGGCTGTGAACTTCTGCTGTGGTTTAACACCTGTGAAGAAGATGATCAATATATTCCATCCACACAATTCATGCATATAAAAGACTGACTTCATACCTGTAGCTCATTATTAATAAACAGAAATGGCCTGCTTACCGAGTTCAGCATAGAAGAAGGGAAAATCGCCCAGGTAGGATGAGAATTGCGGCAAAGTGAAAAGTCCTCCGGGCAACCGGTTCCACATCAGAGTGCTGCGGGCATTGTGCTGCAAAACACGGTCCTGGATGATCTGCAGAAAGAGTCATGAGATGAACCCCATCACTGCTGTTCATTAAAGTCTATTAGACTCACTTCAACATTAACAATCTCAAATCTCACGAGCGTTTAACTTTCATAAACATGAGGCCAGCTCGACTGCAGCCATACACGTATTAATGGCCGCTATCACAGATCCACCCTTCAAGTCCTGACCCGGGTGTCCTCTTACACATCAACAGCAATCCGGCACATCTCAGAGCTGCAATGATTCCTCCAGAGAGCAGTGTGTGAAACCAGAGCCTGAGACCGGGCCGACGTAGCTCCGCTTTCATTCAGGAATAGCTCTCGACACGACTGACTGCATGCATTCGTGAAAAACTAGAAATGCTCATTTTTCATTTGAAAGAAAACGAAGCTTATTTTTAGGACCATTTAGATCCTAATTCACATTATGGTAATTATTAGTTATTTTAAATATTTATATGTAATGATAACGGTTTATGCCCTGGATGATTCTCATTACATTTTCATCATTCGATCAGCTTAAATAATGATAATTACAAACTCACAACTACATCAGATTGCGGATGCATTACAGTGATGAGAACTGTTGGGAAAATGTGATTAATAATCATGAAAATCGCAGTGCGAAAGCCTTAATGGTCTTAAAATGAGCTTAATTTTCTGCAAAATAATTGACTATTTTTCAGTTTCCCACTCTCAGGGTGAAGTATGACCTGGACAGGTTTCTGCTGGATTTTTCAGACTAGTCTTTAGGTCATGATGGCTGCACATCTTCTTTTAATTGATCAGGAAGTTGCTTACCTCCAGTGTAGTGAGCACAATTTTCTCCACAGATGAGAAATACGCTTCCCACAAGAACTGCGTCTGCTGCCGGAGAGACAGAATGTGATCTTGATGGATGGAGCGAACCGTCGATGGAATCTGTGAGGAGACGAGAGCAGTGTGATAATGTATTTTCTACTTGACAGGCCTTTCCAGTCTGAGGCACCAGTTAAAATAACTGAAATTTCCCCCAGCGGACGGATCACTCTGACAAACTGGGCTTTTTCACTCAGTAGACAAATTTTCGAGAGGAAGTTTAACGGAGCAGTTCGCTTCAAAATGAAAAGCTTTCTTACCCACCCTCATGAGTAAAGGTGTTATGAGTGACTGATAGGCAGTCAGACGGATAGAATGATAAAGTAAATAAAATGATACTCTATATAGATCAATAGAACAATCAATAAATGCAACGATAGATAAAATAATAGAGAACGGTTGTGCTGCAGTATGTACTGAGAGCAGAAGTGAGTCACAGCAGGTGTGAGCGATCATTAAAGTCTCTCATCACTGTAAACACAAACGGCCCTCGAGGTGAATTTCCATTACAAATATCTCACCGGCCGATTAGTCTCACCTTTTGTGGAGCCAGTCAGTGCCACAGGGGCACGAGAGCATATTAAATGCAGAAATGTGCCACTGTGGCCTGACAGAAGCTGTCACTCCTCTCACCACAGACTGACTTTCTGCCGCAGGCCGCTAATCGGTGAGGGCAAGAGGTCCCATTTCAATTACAAAGCAACATGCACTTGCTTTCAGTGTGGAACTCTCCGGGGATCTGCAGACCGTCACTGATAGTTGCAAGCTTGTGCCCGGCAAATTAGCATGTGACATTAGAATGATTTAATTCATGCATGATTAATTAATAGAAAAGGCTCCAGACCGCATGAGGTTATAACAAATTTCAATATATAAACATAAAAACCTTGCGAGCTGACTTTGCAGGCAGCATTTCAAAAGTGCATGATTATACTACTACTATACGCAATCTCATTTTTTTCCATTAAAGTTTTTCCGGACTCTATTTTAATTCAAATAAAAGCATGTGTAAGCAACTGAAACGGTCAAATTTTATCATTTTTATTTTTTTTATATATTATATATTTTATAAATAATTTTTATTATATATTTTATACATAATTATACATTTTATTTTAATTTAGTAATTTTATAAAATTACTTTACAGTTTTAGGCCCGTATAAAAGTGTTGTTTTCTTTTTTCAAATTCCATATTATTTACCTAAATTGTCTATGCATTTATAATTTATTAAAGGTACAACATGTAAGATTTTTGTTATAAAATATCCAAAAGCGCAGTGTTATATATTTCATGCAGTTGTGTACTTGCGTTACCTCAAAAGTTCTGTTTTGTAAATTTGTAAATTCAAAGATATTGCATATTTAAATAATGAACCGTCCCTGTTCATTGTCGCCTATAAATAACGCAATATCCGTGCTATAAATTATTATTATTTTTTATTATTATTAATAATATAGCCCTATGACATTTTTCAGAAATTAGCTATTAACTAGATTCTGTGATATTTTTCTGCACTGTGGAAATCACAGCGCCCTATCTTACCCTCTACTGTACTTTCTTTTGGCAGCACTGCATGCACTTTTCACAGAAAAGCCAAATCTAGATTGTATTTCAGTTAAAATGCTGCTCATATAGGCAGCAGACAGCAGGCAACTCGCTGTTTCAGACAGGAACAAGCAACAGAATGAATCTCGTAAGCTGAGCTAGATTCTATCCTGATACATTCTGGAAGTCGTACCTGTAGAAGAAGTCTCTCATCCCCAATGACAGCGGCTGTGTGCCAGTCAATGATCTCTGAGAAGGGAAGCTCCCAGCCATTACTGAGCATGACGGGAACACAAGCGGCCTGCACACACACACACACACACACACACACAGATAGAGGCGAGTTAAAACAGGCTGAAGAAAAATAAAACAAGCGGCATGAAAATTTTATTAGCGTCTTGCTGTCTTCAAGTGGAAAGTCTGAAAGCAAGAGGAGCTCTGACTTCAGACTAAGAAATGAGGAATCATGGTTTATCAGATAAGTCATGTTTCTGTTCCATCTTGAGCTCTGAGAAATCTGGCAGCGACTGGAGGGAACACAAAGCGTCTGAACTGAGGCTTCATGGGTCAAAGCAATGAAAGAGGTTGTGAGATAACCATCAATAACAAAAGAAAACCAATGCAAAACACTACAAGAGAAAAAAATCTTAATAATAAATTGTCATTTTTATATTTGTATAAATACACAGTATATGAACCAATATGGCAATATACAATAACATGCAATATGGACATTTAGCCATTTCAAAATAAATCAAGCTCATTCAAGCAGTTCTCCAATGTCAAACATTTTCACCATACAGCAACAAATGAGCTTTTGTGTCTTGTTCCTGAAGTAGCGCCGTAGCAGCAGGTACCAACAGACAGATGGTGCATTGTTTATAATATCTAATGACTACCTGGTCTCCAATTTGCATATCAGCTGCCATTATTGGTCATTAGTGCCAGAGCTGCATTCATTATTGAGGATGGAGTTACAGTGAAAACTATCCCAAAAGCTCAAAATAACTCATTACCTCAGAGCAGTTTTTTTTTTTATTTGTTTGGTTGTTGAAGTAGTAGCTTGATACCATGTAGCTTTGCTATATTTTACTAAAACTATTTAGGATAAAAATAAATGAAATATATTATAATATTAAAAATACATTTAAAATAAATAAAATATCTAATAAAAATTACAAACCTATATATCGAAATGAATCGATAAAAAATAAAAAAAGAATTCCTAAAAAAATAAAATAAATTAAATAAACATACTAAAACACCACTGTTTTGGATAACGAAGATAAAGATTATAAATTATAAACTTTTTTGTAAATGTGGACGTACTATCATAGTAATATAATGTTTTTTTATTTATTTTTAATTTTATTATAACATGGTATCACTGTATTTCCATGCTTTTCAAACATGCATAACGGTGATAACATGAAATAAAAAACACATGAATATGAAACAACAAAATAAAAAAAATAAAAAATAAATAAATACATATATATATATAAAAAACTAATTTAAACTATATATAAAAACTTTTTTTTTTGTTATCACATGCTTTTGTTGCAAGTATGAACATGCTAGAATATAATACAAGTTATTTTAAATTGGTACAACAGTATTTCGATGTTGTTTGCACATGCATCACAGTATATGTTTTTGTTTTTCTGGACATGTACCATGCAAAAGTGCTAATTAAGTACCAAGGTTTATATTAAAAGCATTATCTGTGATCAGCAGAACTTTGTTGTAGGTGAAATCCAATATTTTAGAACCGTGTGTGTGTTTGCACAGGCTTGTTGTCCTGTCCCTAATCTGTTAAGCTGCTCCCACCCTCTGACCTCCCCTCATCTCTAATATCATCCCGCTGTTATGGACTAATCCTTGCAGTGTCATTAACAAGTGCTTCAATCTGCTGAAATACATACAGACCAATACAGCCCCCGAGACACAAGCGCACATACACAGCATTAAAGCCCCGAAAACCTCAGCTAGTCAATCCTCAACACCCACACAATTCAAAACACGATATATAATGGCCTGTTAAGCCTTATGTCTGCACAAGTCAGACCTGAAAGAGCACAGCCGCACTCCCACACAATAGACGGCTTGCTTATGTTCACCGAGGCTGCATTTATTTGTTTAAAATAAATTAAATATTATTACAATTTAAAATGTTGTTTTATATTTGCATATTGCATTAAAATGCAATTTATTCCTGTGATACAAAGCTGAATTTTAAGCATCATTACTGCAGTCTTCAGTCTCACATGAACCTTCAGAAATCATTCTAATGTGCTCAGGAAACATAATCATCAATTTTGAGAACAGCTGTGCATCTTAGTTGGTCTATTTCGACCAATTTAATGCATCCTGATTTCTGATTTGCGAATACATTTTTTTCCTTGTACATATTAGTACTGCAACGATGATGAAGAGTGTGGGTGAGGATATGTATATGGCCTGGAAACACAGATCTGTATAACTGTACAATCAGTATTGGCGATGGGAAGGAAGAGGAAAACTGTACCTGCAGAGCCTCCAGGAAACGGAAAGAGCCCAGGCGGCGTCCTCGAGGCACGAGACAAAAAGTAGAGTTATGCAGCATTTCTTTATAGTCATACCTGTTAAGAAAAAGAAAAAAACAAGGAAGCACACATTAAAAACCAAGGTCAGAAAACATCCTGCTGCAGGAAAACAGGAGGTGAATATCCTATATGCAAGGAAACTCAGTTAGCGCTTATCACATCTGGTGCAGATTGGGAATCAAACATGTTCTGAACAGTTTACAGGACTTTCTGAGTCATGAGTGTCACCACATAAAAACCCATGTTGGAGCAAAACCAAATGTTGTCTCAACTTCAAACACAATTGCTGAAGAATATCAACTTTAACTACCACAACTATTTAAAATGACCAACTGGATCTCCATGGCAGCAACTGGCAAATAGCTAATACACCCCACATTCTAATACACTCCATACTCCTAACATTCCATAATAACCAGCAAAAATTCCTACTCAGCCAGTCAGGCCAAAGCAGCTCCTAGTAACCAGCCAATCAGCAACTAATCAAAATACCAAAGCAACAATCTAGATTACCCTAGAAATGTCTATTAACCAGCTACAACATCTGAGCATCCAACTAGAGTTCAACAGCAGTGTAGTGTACTGTGCAGAATACTGCATCCCAGTGAGGCATAGCATGCATTAATAATACATATTCGATAAATCTATTTTTATGCACTTCATTTTTATTGCAATCACTGTGTTTATACTACAGTTGGTCATGAACACTACAAAATTATTCTGATTTGATGCTCGTGAAACATTTCCTATCAGTGTTAAAAGCAGTGCTGCTTCATATTTTTGGTGAAAACACGATTTTTTTTTACAGGTTTCTGTAGTTATAATAAAGTTATAATTGTGATGAAGTTAAGATAAAGTGAGTGAAAAGATAAGTGACTTGTGGCCAGGTATGGTGACCCATACTGTGCTCTGCATTTAACCCATGTAACGTTCACACACACACACACACACCCCCGGAGCAATGGGCAGCCACTGCTGCAGTGCCCGGGGAGCAGTGTTGGGGGAACGGTGCCTTCCTCAAGGGTCTCACCTCAGCTAGTGGTAATGAAGGTTGAGAGAATGCTGGGAATTCACTCCCACCACCCACAATCCCTGCTGAACCCGGGAGTCGAACCCGTGACCTTTGAGTTACAAGTCCAACTCCCCATCCATTAGGCCATGACTGCCTATAAACTGTCTATAAACACGACTGATTTCATGGCAAAAACAAAAAAAATGGTCTACTATTTGTCCTAATCCCAGTTTGATTGATAGAGACCACACATCAGTCTAACCTGCTTCGTTTAAAAGGGGTTAGAGACATTTAGCGTCATGGTATGAATCACACCCGAGTGTGCACAGACAGTCAGAAGCGAGCTCTTAGAAATCCCCGTTCACGCTCTTGACCTCTCGACCTCTGCTTTGTAGGCTGCTCTTGCACTATGGTGGGATAAAAGCTTCAGCAAATGCTTTGAGCAGTGTTTCAGTCGGCACTTGGATTAAGGGGCTGTTTGGAATTCCTAATGTGACATTCCTGCCTTTCTTGCCCATCTCGCCCTCCCTTCTCCTCTCTTAAACATTCTCCACCACGTTCTCCGCTCCTTCTCTCCAATGAGTAATCGGTGATGCTGTGCATTCCAATGTGAAGCCCCTGAGGTCTTCCTTCACCTCTGCTCTTCAGTGCAGATGAAGGAACAGGCCAGGGCGCCTGCGGACAGAAACTGCTTCGACCCTGACGCTCTGTGGATTTGAGACGAGCTCTGAAGCTAGGGGTTGAGATTCGGCAGGTGTTGTAGGATGCTGCAATAACCTTAGATGACCTGTTGGCTCAGTGGGCAACTTGATATGGGTTGTCTGAAAATAGGATAGGATAATGCACTCGAAAGAGTTCAGCAGCACCACGCAGCTTATCCTACCGGCTCATTGTGTGCAGACTAATATTTTTAAAATGACTAAAGTCTGTTTATTTATTTATTTTTTATTCGGTTGTGCCTGTCCTTAAAGGCAATTCATTTAATGAACAAAAAGTGGGACTTCATTTTATTTATAATGGCTGTTGCATGTCAAATTTAATAAACAATTTAAACTTTCCTCTGTAAAAACATTAAATAAATAAAAAATATATAATATATATAAAAAAAAGTAAAAAAAAAATAAGTTAAAAAAAAAAAGTAAACTATGAAATGTCATCAATATCTGCATTTAAAATACATTTATTTTGCATCTAATATATATAGACAAAGGCATAGTAGAAAAAACAATAAATAAATAAATATATATATACACACACACACACACACACACACACACATATATACACAAAACAATTGCTAAATTTATATATATATTTGTAATTGAATATATATATATATATATACACACTCAATTACAAAAAAATGCTCAATTAAAAATCTAATATAAAATATATATATATATATATATATATATATAAATATAAAAAAGTTCAATTACTAAAAATAAAAAATGACAGAACAAATGCACTATTTACTAAGATTACTAAAACTTAAATTAAATAATACTTCATATTTAAAAATGATCTGTAAAAAAATGAAAATAGCACTAATCACAAGTTTTCATTTAGTATATTTAAGCACCTGCTGTAAAAGATCTGATACAACTTGAAACCTACTGTATTTGTTATGTATGAAATGCAATTATGTACAGGCAGGGCTGTGGACAATAAGCCTCTAGTTTATTTCTTGAAGCCAGAAGGCAGGCGAAAGCACAGCACAGCACACGGCTCCTGTTATAATGAATAGCGGTGAGTTCACATGCGCAGGTCAGGAATAACTGCAATCCTGCACCATTACTCAAACACAAGCACCCAGTCGAGCGCAGTGCAACCTGTTCCTATAACACGCTCGGGCCGGGCCGAGGAAGTTTACCGCATGCAGGAAGAGATGGAGTGGGCTGTAGGAAAGAACTTTCTGTTGGAATAAACATCCATAATTCAGCTCCACAGGCCACCATGCTGATGATGACCACACACACAACACACAACACTCACACTAATAAAACTTATTTAATGGCATTCCATGAAGAAACTTAACCTTAAACGTAAAGCTTTATTCATCTTGGTAAATAGTACATTTATGTTCTGTTGACATTTTTTCAGTTTTCGAATTTTTTTGGAATTGAACTATATATATATATATAAAAAATGAAGTAAATATATATATGAAGTAATATATATATATATATATATATATATAAATTTATTAATTTACGTTTTAAGTGATTATTTTTTTCAGGTTTTATTTTATATATGACTATTTTATTTATGCAATATATATATATATATATATATATATATCATATAAATAAAAGAAAAACAATAATAGAAAACAGTTAAACAATTATGTTTGTATATATATATATATATATATATATATAGCATAAAAAAAATCATATATAAAATAAAACCTGAAAAAAAAACACTTAAAACGTAAATTAATAAAAGAACTTTGCAAGGGTTTGAATCAGTCGGCTACTGTAAAGAAAGCGTGGCATTTCTGCTGAAGGTGTGTCTTTAAACTGTGGTTATGGGTCGGCAAATACCACTCACCCGACGCAAATCTTCTTTATCAAGTTGACAAGCGTGCAAGATGCATAAGAAAATAGAGGGAACTAGAACGTAGGCAGCCAAACTGTCTAAGCTTTCTCTGTAGTGTTTATATATGGCATAGTTGCCATAGCAGCAGGTTGGCACGGGTGGCATCTGTGCCTTAAATCAGATTAGAGGAAATGAGAGCTCACATGGCAACTGCTGGTTTCACCAACGCTGCCAACCTGCTTATAATGACTGTGTAATCAGAACAAGATTAAACCCGTACTTAACGCCCGTCCCGGCACACATACACACGTACAACTTCATGAGCGCTTTACAACTGTTTTAACATCCACGGGATCAAGACAAGAGCAGCTTCTGAAGATACTGAAGCAGATCCAGATGAAAGCAGTTGGTTCGAGTCTCTAGTGGACGGCAGTAAATCCACGACGGCCATCTGGGAGGCAGCATGACAACATATGCACTTATAATACAGATTTATGATGCCGCATTTTTGTCCTATTAAAGTCCATTCACATAATACAATACACTGGCTGCTTGCAGCATTGTGGCTTTTTGCATTATGAGTCAAACACAGTGCATTTGGAATATTATAATATTTATTTTATTTGTTAAATCTCCCATTTTTGCCTTATTGCAATACTGCTGTACTGTGATCTGTTCTTTTATAACACAAAATATTATTAAAAGTGCAGGAAAACGTATTTAAAATGCATCATTCATGTAATGATATCATAGATATAAATTCAGAGAGACAGACCATGAACTTTAGATTGTTAAGCATGTACACCATGGCATCAAAATACCAAAAATTGTGTTATTATTATATTATTATATTATATTAGACACTGTAGTGCAGTATAAATTGAATGCACCATGGGTTATGGTATTGTAACAATTCAATATAATGGTGTACATAAACTGGCCAGTATGATTTTTGTTGTAGAAATTAATACTTCAGTGAGGATGCGTTAAATTAATAAAAAAGTGACTGTTAAAATTGTTAAGTTTGAAATTACTAGTGTTCATTTTGAACTTTCTTTTCATCAAAGAATCCAGAAAAATGTATTAAAATTAGGGCTGCACGATTTGGGAAAAATGTCACATTGCGATTATTACGGTCAAAATTGTGATTGCGATACGATATATAAGTGGTTTGGCTCAACTTGCTTGTTATGAAGGAAAATGCACACACAGATTACTAATAATGCTGAAATCTGTATTAATCTGTACTAAATTGTACAGAATTAAACAACAGTAACATCTTTACATTACTGAATTAAATTACATTAAATTAACTTATTTTAAATCTGAAAATTACAGATAAATAAAACAAATACCCCTTTTTATATTTGTACATGTTGTCCCAAAACATTTTAGCAGGATGTAACATATACTTAGTATATTTCTTTTGGTATCTCTTGTCCGGTGTGCCAATCATTTCTTCAAATCCCTCTTTGCTAAAAGTGTGTTCACACCTGAGGCGACTATATCTCGCTATTCGCATGTAGTTGGACGCTTGAACATGTCGAGTTTACGCCGGTTTCACACTGCACGCGTCACACATGGCACACAGTGTTCGGAGAAGAACGCTGGAAAATACGACAGAAACATGCTTGTCTAGAACCTGCTGCATGCAAGCTTAAGTCAATGCAAAGACGCAATTAGACACCCTGCAGCGATTCACGCGAATGCATCTGTTAATTTAATATAATCGTAACATTTGCTGTAATGTAATCGCATAGGCTGACATCGCGTTTGCGAATGCGATTGATTAATCGTGCAGCACTAATTAATATTAAGCAGCACAACAATTCTCAGCATTGATAACAATAATCAGAAATATTTTCTTGAGCAGCAAATCGACATATTAGATTGATATCTGAAGGATCATGTGACACTGAAGACTGGAGTAATGATACTGAAAATTCACAGAAATAAATGACCAGTTTAAATTATATTCAAATACAAAACTGTTATTCAAAATTATAATAACATTTCAAACGTTTACTGTTTTTATTGTATTTTTAAATCAAGTTCTTGTGAGAATATACACAACTCCAACTTAAACTTTGAGGCAAACTTTTAAATAAAAACTGAATGAGATGTTAACACTGAAGTCACGCAACCGCAGCCTAGGTTTACAATCTGGTGATTGCATTCAGGCTTCAAAACTGCTCATTTGTGAAGATTATCCTGATGAACAAAGCATGTAAGAATGATCAACTTTTGCAGGTCACAGAGTTTTTTCTGCAGTAATCCAAAAGCCAATGGAACATTTTTTTGTCGAGGGATCCATTGTGATACTAGTTGGCCTGCACAGCTCTATAGAAAACAACCATCTGGATTCCTAAACGTTCTACATAAACCGAACGCAGGGAATTAGCAGCATCCAAATGAACTCATTTTCAAACACAAAGCACATTTGCTAAGAAACTAGGACACGTCGTCGCAAGGTCTTTTGCCTCCATAGAGTCAGAAGAACTTCCCCGCAGTCGTAACTTTCACTCGAGTTACTTTTGACTGGGCTAAAGGCTAAAGGCTAAAGGCCTCTGGAAAGTTTATCCGCATTGCCGTGGCAGATGGTCCAAACGAATGTCTGGCCTCAAGGGCACATACAGCTGATTAATTATCCACTACAGACTGTGTCATTACTCATAACCGACTTGAGTTAATATCATCCTGTGCTGTCCTGTAATTACGCTGGGAATTCACACTTGGGAACTTGGGATTTATACCCCGAGCTGCCATTATCAAAACAACCCACGTACACGCCACAACTCAACATCACAGAAAGTCAGGTGTGTTTATTAGGGAGGATAAAGTGGTATTAAGGCGCTGATATACTTCAAACAAAGTCGAAGAATAAACCGGTGTCATTTTGAACAAAATGAGGTCAAACAAGTACAAGTTTGGAGTTTGTTTAGGGAGATTAAGACGAACATAGTAAAAAAAGTTTGTTCTGGCTAGTAAACCCCTTCATTGATCAGTGGTGATTATGTAATAGGTGGGTGTGGCTTTGGGGCTCCGCCTTTCATGCTTAAAACTGTAAGGCAGTTTGCTTTGAAGCAATCTATTGTTTAGTAATATATTATTAATATTATGTATTTGCATATATGTAAACAAGAAAATCAATGTACTAAAAAAAGATAAAATAAAAGATAAAATGAGAACAAAATACATCTGTACAAAGCAATCAAAGCAAGTAAATAAAAACATAACTTAAAACAACTTAAAACAAACTTAAATCATAAACCAAATACACATAAAAGTAAAAAATAAACAAATCAAACATACAATGTACAAATAAAAAAATAATAATAACTGATGTAAACAAACATACAGTACATACTAACTAAATAAGATTATAAATAAAATAATGAAATTACAAACAAACAGATTTAAAAAAATACCAAAACATTCAAAATAACATTACTATAATGTGTTATATAATAATAATAATAATAATAATACTATAATAAATGTTATAATAAGGTTAAGCGAGATAAATAAATAAAATGATATTATATTATATATTATTTTGTATACTTGAACCTCATAATATAATATATTAATATACATAAATAAGTTTTTTCTGTATTTTACCTACAAAGTGACTAATAAAATTATATTGTTATTCAAATCGGCACAAATTAAATATAGAACAAATTTAATAGCAGCTTTCAACTTGTCTTAAGTACTTCATGAATAAGGTGATGTTACTTTTCTTGAGTGCAAACATCCATATCTCTATGATCGGATGCTCTTTTAACTGCTGGTTACTAACCACTGTTTTTAACCACCATTTTTGCGAGGTGTTTTAATTTTAGCATTAAGAGGAAAGGCACAGCATTTACTTCCATTTACTTACTTTTTTTAGTTTTTTTATCCATGCTACAACAGTGTGCTCCAACGCTCCTGTTTTCTGTCAGAGATTTCCCGTCCTTATTAAAAGCCTAGAGAGGGTGTAAAGCGGGAGAGGAAGAGGCAGGGGATCAGTGACCCTGGCAGCGGCGGGTCTGCGAAGCTAGAGGGAGGTGAAGGCAGTCACTGAGACGCACTAATGAGCTCACTAGCTCTGCCGGACGACCGCCGAGGCCCGACACAGGCACCGATTCGGTGAGAACTAGTCACAACTAGCCACGCGTCTACATGACTGAGGTGTCGCTTCCTGAAGAAGGGATGTGTTTGTTTGTGGCAGGACAGGACATGGGTTTTAGACAGTGCCGTGGCCCATGTTGACCCTGGCCATCTGGCTGGGCCATAGATGCTGCTCTTGTCCGTGGAGAAAGAGCTAGCAGCTGCCTGCATGTTCTCGCCGTTGTGCTCAACACGTAGTTAATGTGCATCCAGGGCAAGTGTAGTCTACGGTTTAATTGGACAAATTTAATGAGAGAAGATCAAACTAGGACAAATAATGAGATATAAATAGCATTGCGGACCACAAATATCAATCAGATGCTTTCTTTTAACATCCTTTTGAAACCTTCTACTCTTTGATCACAACTTTTCATTGAAAAGCAGATATTCTTGGTGTTTTAAACAAGAGCATACTGGAGGTCTACACTAACATTGACAAGTTCCCTCCTCAGTGAATCGATGAGTCATTCAGAAACTGATTGTTCATATTTAAATATCAACCCCTATTAGGTTTAAACGTAAGAATAAACAAACAAAAACTGATTAAAGAAAAGTGAAAGACAAGCACATAAAATCACACAAATAATAAAAATTAACTAAATAATAATAAAACCTTATACAATAAATAAAAAACTAGTCTTTTGCATATTCCAATAATGTTTGAATAAATAAAAAATTATTAAATAAAAAACTAAAAATAAATAAAACCATACTAAAAAGAGTTGAGTCTTTTACATATTCAAATAATGTGTAAATAATATAAAATAAAATCTTTTTTATTTAAAAACAATAGGAGTTGTAAACAAACAAACAAAATTGTAGTTAAAATAAATAAAACATAAATTAACTAAAAACTGTAAACTAATAAAAATAGCTTTAAATAAATAAAACTATTAAACAAATAAATAAATAAATATGAATAGCAAACATTTTAAATAATTCTGAGGTAAAAAGGGTCAGAGAGAACTTAAAAAAAGATAACCAATAGAAAAACAACAAACAGTATGCTTTTCTGTATTTAACAGTAAGGAACAACTGTTAAATTATATTATATCCAAGTTATGATACATTTAACAAGAAAAATTACTGCATTTTATGAATCAAGTATATTAATAGCAGGATCTAGCATTAGGCTGCTTATTCCTAACTGCTGTGTCTGTATCATTTGCAAAATCATCATGCCTTTTGTTACATTTTGATATGATCTACCCTCATGTATCCTTCAAAACCAACTATCTTCACTTAAAATGCCAATTTTATTCGATTGGAATGAAACAAGAGATGTGAGTAATCTTCTGTAATCCATCATGCGCCTCCCTAGAGAAAACATGAAGTCCATTACAGTAAGGTAAACCGGATCTTGTAGACGAGAGAAATCAGAAGAGGGTGCTGGAGAGGTTCGACTTACACGAGATGTGACGTGTCATTTTAAATACGCTTTTACTAGGTTGTCGTGACACTGTCATTGTGCTCCGCTGTGAATTAGGAGACAGTTGGAAAGCTAAAAATAAACGAAGCTGGAGTTGAAAGACATACTCATAAATAAAAAAGAGCATCAGGATGAATTTGCGCTGTCTGGTGCACTAGAAAAAAAGTCGCTGTGTCTGACTCCCACTGTCTTTAATCCCTCATGGAGTTTTGCGTCGCTAAGCACATGAGTTCAAGTCAAAGGAATGCCAGTCTGTGAGATGAACACACACACACACACACACACACACACACACCCCAATCACAGACCACATCTCTTGCTTTCAGCGTGCATCTGAGATCCAAACGGCCCCTTCAACCCTGTTGGAAACATCCAGGCTCATTTCCTCACAGCTATGCGCTAGTTTTAGCTTGCAGGGCCAGTGCTGACTGCTGGGAAGATCAGCATTTCCAAAGGTCATAAAAGATCACATCACGAGACAAGACGTCCTTTGAAGACGTGCATTTACAAGCATCTGTCACAGTCTCGCGCAAAAAACTAGCAAGTGCTCGAGAAGGCCTGGAAAAATTCTCAGACATGTGGAAAAGACGTTTTTGCATCTAGAAAACGACATACAATAAATCTGCTCTCCATAAAGCACATCAAACAAGCATTAAAAACCTATTTAATGTCATTAGAAAGCAAAAGCATTGAAAATAATAAATGCAATGGGTGATGTAAGCACCGCAGAATTACTTACTCGCTCTATTATTCATTCGGTGCATAAAACAATAGTCTTGTTGGCTCCAAGCTGCTATTATGTGTATGAAGGAGTGGGTGGAGAAACTCCAGTCAGAGATTTCTATTATTTTCTCAAGCCTTTGGAAAGGATGGGTCATCGCTGATGGAAAACCATCATTGGGTATTTTGTTCCTGTTTATTCTCCTCTCTATTAATCATTTGTTCTCTTTGCTGCTGGGATTGAAAGTCTTTCCATAAATGGGGAAAAACAAGTCCTTCTAACTCTTACTAGATGAGACATTTAGTAGAACACATTCTGGGTACTTTTAAACAATATTGGAGCAACTTGTTCTTGATTGAGCAGTCACATTAATGAAGAAACAATAAATAAAACTAAGAACTCGCTATTCTGATTTTAGAATTCGCAATTCAAATTTTTGAATTCACAATTGATTTTAGAAATTGCCATTTCGATTTTAGAAGTTGCAATTACGATTTTAGAAATTGCAATTCCGAGTTTAGAACATGCAATTTTGAGTTTAGAATTTGCCATTCTGATTTGAGAACTTGCCATTTTGATTTCAGAATTCACAACTGATTTTATAACTCGCAATTCTGATTTTAGAATTCACCATTGATTTCAGAAATTGCAATTCTGATTTTAGAATTCACAACTGATTTTGGAATTTGCCATTCCGATTTTAGAATGCGCAATTCCGATTTTCAAATTTGCCATTCTGATTTTAGAACTCGCAATTCTGACTTTACAACTCACAATTATGTCTTCATATTTTG
>JAUMHI010000058.1:19119995-19138157 GCA_032359435.1 Enteromius unitaeniatus | reverse complement strand
TCAGAGGGTTTTAACAGAATCAATTAATTAAATGAACTCTAAAATGATTAAATATGTAAAGGAATATAAGCATAAATACATGCCATGTCCTATTTAGTCATTTATACTATTCCTTTTGATTTTATTTATTGATTTAATTCATGATGTATGGATTTGCTTTTTTATTTTAAGGGTTATTTCTGCTTGCTTTTTCATTGTGCGTTATTTCAGCATTCCATTTTCCATAACTTTTTATATGAATTCATTTTTATATGGTTTAGACTGCTAAATCCTGGCTTATACAAATGTTTCTCACCGAGATGAACTTTTTTTTTTAAACAAGCGAACAGGCAACTAAATAGAATTAAGGCCAGAGAACAAATTACAAGCACATTGTTTATCATCATTCTTTGCCCTTTAAAAGATCATAAATGTTCTAGGTATCAGAGTGGCATTTTCACTATATCAGCATACATTTTGCATTTTGTGGCATAAATGCATTAATGTAATTTGCAATTATCATTAGTTTTGATTACATAATGGCAATATAGACACAATCAGACATGCTCTTTTTGCAGCTGTGATGCCTGATTGAAGTTTTTTGTGGTGATTGCTGGTTTAAAGCATCTTTTATAGCATTATTGTTTGACTGCCAAGCTTAAGGTTAGTACATAAGACTAATTAACACCCACTTTAATATAAAAACTAACATAAATATAAATAGTATGTTCTCAATTCATACTTTGTATTAAAGAAATGTTGTCATTTATTAATGCAAAGTCATCACAAGATGATGAAGCACACTTTGCTTACAGCGCTTCCGAACTTTACTTAAGCTTAGATAACATTGCAATGGTTACAGACTAGTCTAAAAGTAAGAACCTCTTCAGAATAGAGTCGACTAGTCTCGCACATCCCTAGATAGAGGCTTGAGTCTCTGTTTTGTTCTATAGATGTTTTGTTGATCTATACTGATAGCTGTGGACCCTCATTCTTTTGATCTGACACATGTTTTTGTAGTTCTTTAAGTTATCGGTCAAGTGCTGACTGCATGGAGGGATTTGAAAGCAGCTGTCTGTCATTCAGTTGAGTCTGTGCTTTGTTGTAAAGATTATTGTAGAAAAACTAGCGTCATTTTATTGTCGTTTAAATTTTATATAGACTTGTTCCCAAAGTACAGCTACTTTTGACATCTGTACATGAAAGAAAAATGCTGCCTGTGTGGTTATGTAGTTTGGCTCAACGTGAGCTGCCTGGTAAGTCTTGTCTCATAGACCACACTTGTGACTCATCAGTCATTCCATCCTATCAAGCACACGGTGTGTTTTTCCTGTCTGTCCGTGCATGATGAGTAATGGGATGTGGATAAGTGGAGCTTAAATTGCAGCAGATTGCGTGTCTATAGGACGCCGAAGGAAAGTTTCTTAAGTCTGCTCCTGTTGGATATTCCTTAAAGTTTTGTCGATTAAGCCTTAGTGTAGCATGAAAGTCATTTAAAAAATATTTCATATATAAATGTAATTTGAAACCTATTCATAGTCTGCGTTTCATTTCTCTAACAAATCTGTAGCTTTCTACTATTTCTGGCGTTGAATCCTATGAATATTGTTAGCTCTGACAAAATATCTTGTGACGTTTTTCCTTCATGTAGTTAAATTAATACAAAATGTAAAATGCAGGTTTAACCATTGACCCGTTACTATTACCCAAGTGATTGTAAGTGAAAGTTATCAAACGAGTGTTAAAAAAAAACTAAAAAATTATTTTATGTATTATTTATATCAAAGTTTTCAAGTACAATCAAGTCAAACGTTTTGACTCTAACTAGATAATCCCTACTGAGTGACCGTATCATTCAGGATGAATTTGAATTATTTTTGACATTTACTGAATTGCTAGACTATTACAAAAATGTGTTTTTAACCTTCTGTCGCGCTTGGGTCAGTTTGACCACTCGGCATTCAAACAGCTTGAAATACTGGTTAAACTACTTATTTCCTCTTGAAATGTTGTGAACAGTTCTTATTTAGGGCCATTAATGCGCATGCAAAGTTTCAATGTGTTTTGAATGGTGAAACACACACACACACATTTGGTTTCCATGCAATTTGCCGAGAATTAACACTTTACAAAAACAGCCGTGAGTCCAGTGAAAAGTAGTTTATATGAAACTAAAGACTCGTCTTCAGCATCATCCAAGGACCATATTCTGTTTCTATATCCAAGTTTCACAGTTGAAAATCTGTTAAAGGTTGATTTTAATAGTTCGTTTTTTTGGGGGGGGGGTATCAATCCCTAGACTGTTGGAGTGCTGAAAAGAAGTGTGAGCGATCCATTTTACACAAGAGTTTGAGAACAAAACGAACAAAAGGCAGAGAAAGTGCAAATAGTAAGACAAAAATAATACTTGTAGTTATTTGCATCTGTCATATCAAGTAAAAGCATCAACAAAAGTTCAGTAGAGTTTTCTATTTTTTGCATAATCTTTTCATAATGTCGGGAAAATGGCATTTTTTTTTAACACTATGATGGTTAAACTCTACTTAGACATCCCAAATTTTGATTGCAAGCTTTCAAAGCCCTGAATGTATAAGTCTGGGTTTTATGCTCTGTTTTGTACCCTTTTCGTGAGCGTTAAGAGGTGGGCTGGTGGTCTGGCAGACTGACGTGGAAACGGTCCGAGAGCAGATTGATTACGGTGGAGCTCATCCCAGCACCAGCGTGAGCTCTGGGAAGAATAGATGCGGTGCGCTTGATTATTGGTTGAATATCTGCACACATCGCTGAAAGCAGCGACCCCGAACTTGATTCAAGTTTTCGGGGATCTTCTGACGATCTGATTCATTGAGCTCATGCGAAGGGAGGTGAGAGATGACACAGGGGCGTCACGACGAGGGAGCTGGGCGAGACGTGGACGCTACAGGCTGAAAGCTTCAGGTGTGCGGCGGTTATCGATTAAGCGGACCCTGCAGGGACAAGCACTGCCAGCCATGTGCGCTGCTCCAAGATTAGACCCACAATGTGGCCCTTAGATAAGCTTATCTAGCCCACCGCACCCCTCCGCATTCAGTCTAACAAACTTTCTATTTGGTCTGTGCTGTTCACATGTACGGCAGGTCAGGACAGGTGTTTTCAGCCCTTTCTAATGAACTATGAGCAGTCACAATCCTTTGACATGTGTTTTGTCAGGTCAGCTGAAATCATATGATGTTAAATTACTTGCCTGAAGTACCTCTTGAGATTTCATATGTTTTGAACTGTAGGACTAAAATCACAGTATGAGTAGTGAATGGTATATGTAAGAAATAATTGACGATGGAATGTGTTGAATTATTGGTAATTTATGCAAATTCAAAAATTTCCCAGAGGAACCTTCCCGAGGGATTAATAAAGTTCTATCTAATCTCTACACTCCTTGGTGGTAATGCAGCCTTGGCATTAAAACTTTATAAGTGGCATTACTTTTCAATAATTTAATTTTCATTTAAATAATTTAAATAATTTAATTAATATTCAATTTTTTTTTTTTTTTTTACTTTTACTGCAGTTACCATATTTTTATTGACATGCTTTTTCTTGGAACAAACTTACTTTTAAACAGTTTTAAACTAAACAGTTTAACTTTTGATTATTGGCTTGAAAAATGCTTGTTATTCTCTTATGAATGAATAGGAAGAGAATGAATTGAAACTTGAGTTGCCATTTAAATAGCATAACTTGAATTTGGCTTTGGCACTTCAACTACAATCTGAACTCCTGCAGTATCACTGTAAACCTCTAGAGGTTTAATGAAACCTTGAGAACTATCAGGCACCTGAACCTCTGGACTCTAATGCGCACCTTAAGGGTAAGTTAATCAGTGAGGAATCACGATCCATTTCCCCTTTGGTTTCTCAGGGGACGTGGCCTGCCATCATGACCCTGGCAGTGTTCCCATCTTCTACTTAAATGGCCTGATTTATTAATAGTCCCTGATGCCACCACTGAATGTGTCCTGTCCAGGGTTTTAGTAGATTGCTCTGCACCTCTCTCAAGGCATAATTAATCACAAGAGCAGGAAGATCAGCCACGGTGACTAGCGTATCTTCCGGGAATCACGCCACTGTGACTCCAGAGTCAGATGAAGGGAAGCGTTTGAAGGTATGAAGTCTCGTCCCAGAGTGCCACTGATGTCTAAATTTTCTCACTTTTAGGTCTCTCTGCATATATAGCAAACCTGTCTTGTAGAAATGGGGTTTCTTGTTATTTTTGGGCCTGAAAGAATCATGACAATTTGTTAGAATTTTTTGTTTTGTTCAGATCTTACGCCACCCTGTAGAAACTAGGTAGAAGTGTTTTTATTCAAGGATAGTCTCTACAGTGTTTTCTTAAGAAGTATAAATGTGACCCTGGAGCACAAAACCAGTCTAAAGTCGCTGTGGTATATTCATAGCAATAACCAAAAACTCATTGTATGGGTCAAAATTATTATTATTATTATATTTCTGCCAATAATCATTAGGACGTGAAGTGAAGTACATGTTCCATAAAGATATTTTTTTAAACTTCCTACTGTAAATATATCAACTTCATTTGAAGAGTGATATGCATGACTAAGAACTTCTTCTGGACAATTTTCTTTTTTTGCAGTCTCAGCTTCTAGATATTCAAATAGTTTGATCTCAGCCAAATATTGTCCAATCTTAACTTATTTATTCAGCTTTCAGATGATGTCTAAATCTCAATTTTAAAAAACAACACTTGTGACTAGTTTTGTGGTCACAAATGTGATGACATTTGACTTAAAATACGTATGAACTAGTGAATAGTATTTATACAGAAAGAATATAGAAGAATAATAGCTAAAATGGCACTGTATTTCAGATGCATGCAATAATTTTATAAAAAAAAAAAAAAGTAAATTGGTCTACTCTCCACACATGACATGTTTTGAAAACTGTGATTTATATTGTTGTAAAATGCAAAAATGAGCATTTCAATGGTTGTTTCAGTTGGATCATTGCAGGCTGAAAGATTGATTGTCAGTAGTGGTTGAAAAAAAGTGTATTTTCCAAATTAGCATTACAGCTGAACAGCAGCAGAGCTCTTGAAGTTGCACTTTGCCAGCACGTCAACAGAATTAAGCGCCATCTGTCAGATTATGAAAGGCTGTGAACTGACATGTCACAATCGTATCACATTGGATAATTAATTTACAAACTAGATTTGCATTTCCAAAATGAAATGGCGGCACTTGCATGGCAGCTGAAGATGCGTGTTAATGTTTAGCAAAGTTTGGATTTTAGGCTTAAGTTTTGGCGAAAAATGGTGACAATCAAGATGTCATGTATTATATCGGTTGTGTTTGAGAATGAACACACAACTTTGCAGTGTACAGGTAAAGTATATATCAATAAATCAATATTCAGTAGCAATTCTGGTTTCGGATGTTTTGTCATTACTGTCGGTTACACTTCGAGTTTAAAACTCTTTTGTTTTTCCAGTCTGTTAACATTATTTTTCATCACAAATCTGTGTGCGATTGTAAGGTTGTGTAGTTAATTTTTTGAAAAAGCCTGTTTGTTTCTGTGTCTCTGTATTGTAATTGTTTAATTAATAAAGACCAGAGCATTCCAGAATTATATTGAGTTGTATTTCAACATTACCTTTGCAGGCCTATACTCAAAAATGGTCATTGACAGGTTAATTTTATATACATTAAATGTAATTAACAAGCATTAAGTAACCATGCATATTAAATGAGTGTTGGAATGAGTTATTCATTCTTGATCCCTTATATATTAACAAAATAAACATTTTGACCTTCATCCAGTTCATTGCCGTTAATTTGGCTAAATCCAGTAAACTGCAAACTTACTCCGCAAAGACCCTTCGTTTGACATCATGACCTCTAAAACCTTTTAAACAAAACTGTTTTTGTTTAGAGCGTGCTTTAAACTTCAACCGTAATGTTCATTGACATCGCCGCAGTTTCTAGAAATAAAGATGCTAAACACAAAACTAATAATAATATTACAGTGTAAAACAGTGACGGTAGCTATTATAATGGCTGTTGGCTAATGCTTGTTATAATCTGCTTTTCCGGAGGGCTATATTTCATCCAGCAGGCGGCCATAAGGCACTACTGCATAAAATACTTAGTGGTTTTCGCCTCCCTAGAGGGCTCCAGCTTAATTCACTACTTGAAATATGACGTTCATGTTGAACCACGCGATTCATTGTTGTGTTTGTCCTCATCTACAGATACAGTCCTTCTGCAGATGTGAAAAGAGGCCCTTGTTTTGCCTGTTCTTGCATCAAACAATGAGGGACTAGCAAATCCCTTTCTGTCCCAGCATGCCAGAGCGCTCGTCCTTGTTATTCTGATGTTGCGCCAATGTAAGTCGTATTGAATCTTCTTGTAGCAGCACTTGAAATCCTACAGGTAATTAGAGGCTCGCCAGCCGTGCTTTCAGCCGAACAAGTGTGAAATATGAAATCATGCGCCATTTGCAGATGTGCACCAGGACGTCGTTGAGAGGGAGCGGGCGCATGCGATTTCTTCTCAGCCAGCGGGAGGGATGGGGATTGCGTGAAATGCAGAGGGAGTGTCGTGGTGACACACCGCCGCACGTGTTTTCTCGCTGTCTTATTGACAGATGCCTGTGTGACTGGAAGCAAACAACATATCGAGCTCCCACGTCTCGTCCGGCGTCGGCGAGGCAAGCTAGCTAATTTTCTCCTCGCGAGCAGCTGCATAATAGGATCTGAGGCTCGCTTTGTTCCGTGTTCCACCGGGCATCGCAGATTAGCTGCAATTAATCTTAGTTAAGAGAGCCCTGTGTGTGCCTGACACCCTTCTTCGCCGGGAGGGATGCAGCGCTGCCACTGCTGCAGAAAAGCAGAGGGGAAAATAAACATCAGGCTGCTTTATACAAGTCAATATCTTGTGCTCTAATGGGACGAGAGTCGACCAAAGCAACCCTTCATTTGACAAATACATCCCATCATTCAGGCGGCTGTTTCGCCCCTCCTTTTACTTCTCTTTCTTTGCACAGAGCACCTCGCCGGTCCCGTGGGATTCTCCTCACGGACAGTCTTCGGTCGGGGTGCCAGCACCGCCTCGCTTTTTGAGATTTCCCATGCCTTCTAGTTGGCGTTTGATGAAGAATGGGCTTTTATTATCTTCCCATCGACTGTCGTATCTACAATGAGTTTGACACGCAGCATCTGCTGGGGAGCTTTGTTGAGCCAGATGCTTTTTTTGAGGGGTGGGCCGGGGGGGGGGGGGGGGGGTCTTATTTAAGATTTTCAAAACTAAAACTTTTTTTTTTTTTTTTTTGTCTGTTCCACATGCGCGATCTGTCCATGCATGCCCATAATAACTGTAGAAAACGTGCATGCACAAATGGTAATTCTGTTTACTGACTATCTACGACTTCACAATATTGTCTACCCTTGCACACATTTATTATGTTCCTTATTGTTTTCTGTAAACACCATTAAAGGGAATATTTTCCTCATTTAGAATATATAGATAGATAAAGACTATGTAGATCCATACTAATACAATATGGCTCAACTTCGCTAACTAGTTTTAGAGGTTTTGAAAAAATAAAAAACCCAGTGATGAACCAGTAGGCCTAAAGGGCTCCTTTATTATTTTGGATTGGCAACTACGTAAAGCATCGTAATGCATAGTGTAATCTAAATTTAAAAACACAATATAGCATACAAAAATATGCTGCCGGTTGTGCCGCCTGGCTGTGAAGTGTTTCATTGCATGTATGTGTGTGATGCCAATAGTGTAGGGTAGGGTTGGGTTGAGAGACGATACCATCGGCGATGGCCGATAGACATCGCGATGCTGAGCCGGTATCGCGCCCCGCCGCAGCAACCAGCTCGCGAAAAACATACTTAGTCTGTAGCGGCAAATCTATGACATTAATAAGCGAGCGCACCACTGATGCTGGCGAGAGCGGTAAATCATTTCTGCGAGAGGAAAAGAGATGTACATGTGCAGAAACGGCAAACCCTCGTCTGTGGAACGGATCGTGTACTGACGCATTGTAGATTTGAGGGACTTGGGCTGCAGTTATGAATGAATTTGTACTCAAGAGGGCTCAAGAAGACTTCTTCAGCGTACAGATGAATCTGGGTAATGTCTAACATGATAAAAATCTAAAAAAATTACACTTCAGTTGGTTAATAACTTGGAATCAAAGCCAACACTACATTTATTGTGTGCAAAACAGCTAGATGGACCAAAACGGAATGTAACCAAATATTTAAGAGCTTTACTAATTCTTTGACTTCTAAAATACTGGTCATTAAAATGCTTAGTTATTAGGCTCCCAGGGTTGTTGAGCCATTGCACCTTTCAAAATTAAATTGAAAAATGACTTTCAAATAAATTCAGTCCCAGAATATGTAATGAGTTTATTCAAGTTTATTAATGTGGAATGAAAACCTAAATGGAATGACAGAATGGCAACTCTGGAAAAATTATTTTCTGTAAAACTGCTGTGAAATAATATCCTGTGAAACGTGTCATGCAAATAACTTTGAACTGAAAAAGCAATGTTAGTCAAGACATACTTCAAATGCTGTCTTTAAATGTTTTGTAAAACATTTAAAAGGTCTTAGGGTTCAGGCTGGATATTGAAGTTGGAAATGTCATCTTTTGAAATGTGTGCCTAGTTTATGTATTTCATTGTATTTAATGAGTTAGCTTGTTCACTGAGGTGGAAAAGCTTTACAGAAAGCATTGCCTGTCAATTCTTTGAATTGTAGTTCTGTAAATCCTCTTCCTGTCGATTTCTAACATATTCTGTTCATATTAACGCTGATAAATTGAACGGGAGCCAATTCTCTAGTGCACAATTCAACTAGAGAATAATTCTAGATCAGCTCAATTGTTGTTGTCTAAAATGTTGATTCCAAAATCTGTCCCTCACAGCCTTATTTTCATTTGCGAGAAGTTAAATATGGCATGTGCCCTGACTAATGCCCACAATGCTCTAGAGTGAGGTAATGCTGTTGGCCTGCTGTCTATGTATTAATTCTCGCTGTGGTTTGTGCTTAATGAACCAGGATCCCGTTTTTCCGTACTGCAGCTTCATCTGGTGTTGGCAGAAGCTGCTGGACAGAAGCAGTGACGCAGTAGATTGCCACGACGGGAGGGATCTTGTTATTCCAAATGGAAGAATGGTGGGTGTCAGAGGGCCCGGTGGCAACCTTTGTTGGTTGATGTGCACAGCAGTGCTTTCAAATCATCTGGTTTAATCTTTTTTTGGGATTAAGCTGGCGCTTCGGATTGCCCATTCTGCAGTAGCATCACGCAGGCCACACAGCCATATCAAATTAGAGAAATGCAGCTTTGGAAGGCTGAGACGCATGCATAATGCAGATCTCTATCCGTTTGATTGTCACCGCTGCGGCCTGAAGGAGCCGTGGCATTGTCTTTCGGTATGGTCGTGGCTTATTCTCAAGGTTCATTGGAAGGAAAATGAAGTTGGAATCCAGGATGATTATCCTCGGAGGTTCTGGTTTTACTTGTCGGCCTGAATATGGTTGTAATTTGTCTAATCGTTAGTGTGGCTCTGATGGTTATGTGAGGCATGAATCTTCGGCTGTGCAATTTAGATGACGTGTAGATGAAGCTGTTCATCTTGGTTGTTAGTCTAAAGTGCACCATTATGAATAGATAACTTTCATATGTTACAATTACTACAATAATGTTAAACCATCTTAAATCATTTATTGTAAAATGTAAGGTTTTATGCAATGCTGGTTTTCCAATTCGAAACGAAACAATTTCTGAATGTTTTACATAAATGTTTTTCAGAAATACTCGATCCTTAATCCTTTTTAGCCTTTTAACTTAAAATGTATTTATTAATTCATTTTATATATCATTAGTGGCTTTAACAAAGTTTTTTTTTTTATTTATTTATTTTTTTTTGGTCACACTCAATTATCTTTTAAGATTTAATTTTTTTTTTCATATTTTGACCATTATTGAATTTTATATAGTAATTCTTGCCTTTATTTTTAATTAGTGGTGCATTTGAACAGTAATTTTTTATTTTATTTTAATATTCAAATCTTCTTTTTTTTCCCCTCTCAAGTCATTAACCCCCCTATCATTTTAAGTCTGTTTTTTTTTTTTTTTTTACGTTAAATCAATATTATTGAACCCAAACAGGTCATTGCTGTTGGAGTGCCTGCAATCGACCATCTATGCAAATCCTCCAAGGAATTCAGTCTTCAGCTACTCCTATCGGACGTGATCAAGAACATCTTGTCTCGCTGCGGCTCCTCAGCCGGTTCTTGCACTACGGCAAATTGGTCGTAAATCAGATGCGTGACGCGGGTATTTGGAAACGCATGAGAACACATTACAGATGGACCTGTGGTGCGAAACATGCCCTTGATGTTTGATTTCGTATGCTGCTTCTGTTTGGTGGTGCCAGGCCGTTAATGGACGTGCAGAAAAGACTGGAATGAAATTGCGCTGGCATTATACTTCATGTCTTCTTGCCTACGGCTCAGTCTATCAGCCTTGGCCAATAATAAGCAATCCATTTACAACTTCAAGCCTTGATGAATTACTATGTGTGCCTGAGCGGCACCTGACCTGTGAAGTGGCGGATGTGAAAGCGTGCAATTCCAGACGCCAGTTATTGCTCTCATGTTAGACGGGCCTGTTTGCCAAAAGGAATTCATGGTTGCCCTGACACTAAGAAATCAGGCCCCACGAAAGGCAATAAATTATTCTCCAGCCTGGCACCAGCTCTTATTACCTGTGTCACTCTACATAGAAGGCCCGTGTTGGCCTAATGGTGGATTTCGTCAGGGGAAGAATTTTCCGGCACAGTCACTGACAAATCAAATGTCAGCGCTCGTCCAGGTAATGACGTCTTTGCCTCCCACTCGGCTTGTGTTCCACACTCGAGGCTTGACAGCAGAACCCAATGTATCATGAAATTAATGGTCCTTCCCATGGTGGCGTAACAGAGAGAAGTAATTCGGGTCGGGTGGGGTTCGACCCTCAAGTGCTGGTTGCGCACAAAAGCCTTTGAATTATACAGCCACAGTGAGAATCTTTAGCCACCGCAACAATGGGATGCAACGCATTGCAATCCCGGTTTTTGGCGTAAATGAGACTTGGGCTTTCTGAGAAGATCAAGGGAGCAATTTATTGCCGTGAAATACCCCTGTTCAAAAGATCTTTATGCAAAGGGAGCACCCCTTGCTCTGAAGTGTTTTCTGTTTTGTTTTGAGACCGACAACCTTGCCATGTTAGATGCTGGATTTTCACTTTTAAAAAAATTCTGTAAGTGTGCTACTGGAGGTGTAAAAGCCTTTAAGTTCATTGTTGCGACACAGAGTCTGTATTTCTTTTTTTTTTTTTTTTTTTAGTATTTTATTTAAAGCTTTTTACATTTTACAAAACAATCCCCCAAACCCCATGCCAGCAAATAAGGACAAAAAAATAAAAAAATTAATAAAATAAAACACACCAATACCACAACATCTTGACAATACCAGTACATACCCAATTATGGAAAGGTACAATTGTTACACATTGCTATACTTTATCAACTTAACCACCCTATTTAAAGAAAAAGGGGCTACATTCAGTTACCCTTGTCAATCTTCCAGATATTCAAAGAGGGGTTTCCAGATCTGTAAAAATCTCTTTGGTTCAGAGTCGGTATTTCACGCTTTATCTTTCCTTTGATGACTATTGTAAAAGTTGCGTAAATGTCCTCTCGTCCATGCCTCATTTAGCATGGCTATTTTTAGAGGGTTTCTTATGAAGAAAGTGTCGTTGTGAGGCTTCCATGGGAATGCAAATTGCATCTCGGGCTGAAAGTATTGCCTCATACCTATCAGCTTTTACAGCACTGTAGGGATTGTTTACTATGGCAGAGCTGTCTTTCCACTAGAAGCGGGGCCGTGAGAGTGTTTATTTTGAGGCTTGAAGATTTGAATCGCTTGTTTGGCTTCAATTTAGTTCTTTAAAACGTCGCCCCCTTGTGCATTCGCTTGGAGGAAGCCAACCAAGAGTTTCAGAACAAATTACATCTCAGTGTCTCATTCATATTCAGTGTCGCCTGTCAGGACCTAGCAGTGATGAATTTAGTTGTTAGGCCTGGTGGGCACGCTCGTATTTGCCAAAGCAAATGCTCGGGTGGAATTTATTCCACGCACGCAGCTCCGGGACTGATCGCTGAAGATGTAGGCTGCCATTCACCTGCCTTCAGAGTCGTGGAATGGGATGGGCGTGGAATAGCAAAAGGAAAAGTTTTGCCGGCGCGCCGTTCCGCACGATTGGTGGAAGTGCTCTTCTCTGAGGGATATCATCTGCCACTGAGCCCCGAGAGTGCTGCTTGAAGCATGGAACGGAAATGAAGAATAGTCCTTCCACTTTACTGTGCTTTTATCAAGCTGGCTCTATGGCACAAGAGCGGGCTGTGCTTTTAAGGCAAGCTAATGTTTTGCATTATGTGTGGGTTTTGTACATGCTTTCCCACATGGAGTCGTGTACGTCAACCGTTTCCGTCTCCTCTGGGAAATATTATGGTTAAGGGGTCTCATCTGATGTTTTTTCTTAAGCTAGCACCAATTTTAGAGTTTGTCCTTTGCACACATGCACAGTCTGGTTGAGGCGTAATCCTTTTGATATTTGATGAGATTTTGTTTGTTTGGTGAAATATTGTGTCTGTGGGGATGTCTGGTTTGCTGTGTCTTGTGGTTGTAGTGTAGTGTTGAGTGTTATGGCGGCAGTCAAAGGTTGCAAGTTGAACGAAATACTTCTAGCCGTATGCAAGCAATGACTTCTTTTTGCGTGTGTGTGTGTGTTTTGAAAGGTGCTCAAGATTGCACGCTGCTTTTTCAACATTGTTGCAAAAAGTCCATGCCAGGTCTTGTATATCTCTATAATGAGATGGAAGTAAAAGGACACGGGTATATAAAGAGTAAAAACCGAAGTGAAGATGCGTGTGGGAAAAGAAAGTTTAAGCGTTACCTTTGTTGTTCTTTTGTTTGATTTGTTATTTAGTTAGTTTTTTTTTTTTTCCCCCAAACTCTAAAACTCTTTACATTTGTTGGACTCTTTGGATTGAATGAGAGTGAATCCGTTTTGAAGGACTGAACTTGATGAGAGCCAAACTGTTGTTTACTTATTTCCATTTGCTGTATTTTTTTCCCCCCATACCCAAAGTTGTATAAATGATGGGAAATTGAATATTGTAATTCTGTTTTTGAATGAATAGCATCAATTCTTTTTGATTTCGGTTTTGTTGAGTGTGTAAATTCGTATTGTGTGACTGGCACATTATGTAATGGTGGCCTAGTTTGTTGTTTGAGCTTATCTGAGGACTTTTTTTTGAGAATTTTTTTTTTATAAAAATACACTGTAGATATTTCGACCTGACACATTTTGTGTTGTCTGGCGCCCCCAAAAAAATTAAAAAAATGTAAAAATACATTTTAAAGATGTTTTAAGTTTACCCACTTGAAAAGGAAAAACCCTCTTAGTTTGGTTTAACTTGGAGGCCACCACCGTTACAACATAATGGTAAGTTTATATAGCAGATATGCTGTCTATTTAACCAGTCCTTGCTTGTTTTTTGTATTTATTCACTCAATAAGTAATTAAACAAAAAACAATAGTGCCCAAAAACATTATTCAAAAGAAAAGTAACAAAATCGATAATTAATTGCTTCCATGATTAGAAATTAAAAAACTGTATTTAAAAAAATGTTGCATCAGTTAGGCGAATTCTTTCATAATAATTACAAAATTATATATTCCTGCTATACATGGTGTCTATTCTTATTATTTTCTTATTGATATTTCTAATAATTTGTCTACTAAATAGTGCATATTATAATTTAATAATAAATTATATAATTTATCTTAGTAATGTTTTTAAATACTTCTAATAAATCGAAGTAGAATACATGATCATTATTATTTATAATAATGCTCCCAGTTAATATAAATGGTATACAATTTATTGTTAATATGAGTAAGTAGTAAATAAAATAAAGCAGTAGCAGTCAATCTCGTGTAAATAGTCTTGTATGTCTACTGTCTTTCAGGTCAACTACTGTAATAGCAGAGCAACCATTTAAAGAAAATATCGCTCAAGTTGGCTTGTTTATGTCTTGCTGCCGGAGTAACACATCAGGGTTACCGACCCCAGCTATTGGATTTAACTCTATTGCTCCCTTGAGTGCCTGAGGGTTTTGTTACCACCACCAAATGCAGAAGCACACATAATTATGTTCAACAATACTTGCAACATGTTGGTTAAGGATTGCATTTGCAGATCTGTGTCTGGAGGAAAAACAGTGCTCCAGCGACTTTAGGCAGGTGGTGCCTCTTTCTTCAAGGCAATTTCCTTTCTTTTGCTTTCATCCAGTGGTGCTTGTATACCATAGAGTCAGAGAGTGTTGACAGCATGTCAGGATCCTGCTCTTCTACAGGAGGCGACCCAACCGTTCCTCATCCCACGATTCTCTATCCTGCTTCTCCAAGTGCCTGGAAAAGCTGGCACAGGCAATTAAACTTTACCCAGTGCATGGATTTGAATCGAATTCATCCAAAAGATACCCACTCTCTTTAACGCTGTCTCCTGGAGTGTGTGCTGCACATTTGCTTGCCTCCCAGTGGGGTTTATTTATAAGCAGCTACATCTGAGTCGAGGTGTGGAGTCTGCCTTGTTTTTTTTCAGACTAATTCATCTGCCTCTCTCCTCTCCTGCAGATGTGACGTTTGCACTCCTCCAGCTGAAAGTGAGCTGTCCTTGTGTAAATCCTTGTTAAAGTTCACCGCTGTCCCCTCTTCACCCGGCATTCTGAAGAGCTGACATCTCTCCCCATAATCTGCTGCCCTTCTTCTCTCTTTTCTCCTGTCTGGCTGTGCCAGATCACTCCAGCAAACCTGCAGAGGCTTGCAGCTTTTTTGTTTTTGTTTTTTCACAGACAGTGCACCTAAAATTTGTATTGAGACTCATCGGATTAGGATGTAGTGTTCCTAGGAGGTGTGCTGGGGTTTATTAGAGCTGTAGATCTGCATAACTAAAGTTCATCTGCCTAGAAATGTAGTACAATTGCTGTAAGTATGGTTTTGACAACTAAGTAGCTTAAGTAACACACTTGTACTCGGGTTTCTGGAATATCTTGCATTGAGAAGCGTGACTATAAAGAATGTGTTACTTTTAAAAGTTGTTTGTTTTATATATTAGTTATATATATATATAAATAAAGGGCCGGGACTTGATTAAAAAAATAATCAAATTAATTAGAGGCTTTGTAATTAATCGAAATTAATCTCATATAGTTTTATCATGGATTTTAGTATACCATTGAATAGTAACTAAATACATAAGCTTAAGCAACAAAATATTGTTTATTTTTGTTCAACCAAGTCCAACAGACCAGTGCAATATTGCCATTAAGTGTAGCAGTAGGATATTTCGAAATATAGTAGTCTACATTTCAGAAATTCAGGAACCCTATAGGTAGGTAGACTTTCTGTAGAACACAATAATGGCATCAGGTGTGTGATTTCACATTGAGCCGTATGGCTGATGGCATTTACTGCTGATTACAGGACCGGCTTTACTGACAAAACACGCAAACCTGTCGGCCGATCCGGATCGGTGCATCCCTACTTTCAAGTACATTCAGAACATTAGAAATGGTAGTTGGTGCTCCAGTATAATCGGTCCACCGAAACTCATCCAGTGAGAAACGTTCCGTTGTGAGTGTGTATATTGCCAGCTTTTTAATTTTATAATTATTTAAATATGCATTTTTTCATTTTTTGTATTTAAATAACATTTGTTTATTTAAAAATATATATTTTAAATTATAAAATTAATTTTAAATAAATTCATAAATAAAGTGTTTTTTATTTTATTTTAAAGTGCCCTTTGGCTTGGGAAAAGTGTTAAACAATTTTGAAACTTTCTTTGTATAAATCTCCTTTCATTTGTGATTTTATTTTTATTTATTTAATTTTAAAAAGTCAGTTTAACAATTAGTGGTAGGTTTATATGGCTGTTTTTGTTTTTTATCAATTTTTTTGCCACTTTACATTTGATTTGAACATGCCCAATTTCTTTTAGTTGCATTTTTCTCATATCTGTACAATAATTGGATGTAGGTGATTTTTAAAATGAATTAAACAATATATCTAATCTATTTCACACCGTTAGGAAGTCGCTGCATTAATATTATGCTCGGTTGAATTGAATGTGCACTGGGGAAATTTGATATAGGGAATCAACCCAGCCATTGTTCTTCTAGCATCTCACTTTGATGCTCTCCCATGATGCACCAGCTTGAAGCCTTTTGCTCTGACTAATGAATGGCACTGGAAATGCCAAACTGTCTTTACCCAGCATAATCATTTCTCATATAGCAGATATAAACTCATTTTCTCTCTCTTGTGCTCTCTCTCTTCGTCTTTTCCAGTTCAATACCAGATGGAGATGATGAGGAGTCTCCGGCATGTGAACATCGACCATCTCCACGTCGGCTGGTATCAGTCCACGTACTATGGCTCTTTTGTCAGCCGAGCCCTGCTGGACTCACAGTTCAGCTACCAGCATGCAATCGAAGAATCGGTGGTGCTTATTTATGGTGAGTCTCATTAGTTAATAACACAAGGTACCCACAGCGCATTCACTGGCTGGAATCTGCCATGCGTTCAGGATTTGGCTATGCTTTGGAAATTAAAATATGCAAATATTAATGCTGTTTAAGGATTTTTTGTTTTAATTGTTTATACTTTATTTCTTTTTTTGATGCCTATTAAATTTGCTCTGCATAGTAACTTTAATACTCTGAAACCATTAACTTATGAAACTCATAAGTTGTTAGGACACCTGAAAAAAAAAAAAAAAGAGTGAGAATCAAGTAGCGCATTGAATTAAATTAAAAGTACTTTTTTTCAGTAGGAACACAAGTGCTCCTGTAATGTAAGTGGTGTAGAGTCCTTAAGAATGTAATGCTCCCTGTTAAAAACTATTTGCAAATGGTTATGCAAAATGTTAACTATTCAATATAATCTATAATTCATGCAATGCTGTGCCACTAAATAAGTGTTTTGAGGGCTTAGTTAAAAAGGTCAATTAGAGACAATTACTAATCATTCCGGTTTGTTTTTATTAAACCATTCTTTCATTTGATTAATCAATCTTTTTTTTTAGATTAAACACAAGAGGCAATTAATGATGCTTATGTTATTACACGCAATGTGTCCTTAAATTGGCCAGAGTTGCAGTTACCTGTCTTAATATCCAAGAAGGTTGTATTCAAGGAGGCCTGCGACTAGGGTTGTAACGGTATACCGGTATGGCGGTTTATCGTGATATTGACATGTACGATTATCATACCGTGCACATTTGCTTATTACCGGTTTAAAAAAAAAAAAAAAATGAAACCAGATCTCACTCGTGCTGCAGTGTATGCAACGTCTTTGCGCTTGACTGCGTAGACTCCTCCCATACAGCGGAGAAAAAGTCTGATAGAGAGGCTGCTAATTCTAATCTCTATCTCCCACCGAAAAACTCATTAAAATTGGCAGTATGGCAATATTTTGGGTATCCGAAAAATGATCCTTGAAGATGGATATCCACGTGTTCTCACATATTCGCGAGCACCATCCCTCCGTGAACATAAAAATATTAAAGACTGGAATCCGAATGTATAAATAAACATCTAGCTGTGCAGTAAATCAAATCGCGATGTGCGTGTCTGTGAATATACAGCGCAAAAAGGCTGCCATATATTGTCTGTTATTCTGTGTCTCTGTGTGAAAGAGCAGCGCCGTTTCACCTCAAGTATATCCAGTACACACTCAAGTGCGCATGATACTCGTGGTTTTTAAAGCTTCACTATGTGAAGAGAACACATCCAGAGCTGCTCTCAGTGAACACTTTATGATCAATTTATTATTTTATTAAAAAGAATATATATCATCAAAAACACTAACTGAAAACTCAAAGGCGTTTAGAACAACCTGTCAAAAAAAAAAAAAGTTTGGTTTAGCCTGAAGAAGTATTGACTGAAATATATTACTGTTATTAAATATATTACCCTTTTTGCCCATGTTTTAATTTAGTAAAGCTCTCGTGTTAAGAAGCAAAAGTTGTTTTTATTTCACCTGATTGTATTTTC
>JAUMHI010000058.1:19088364-19107335 GCA_032359435.1 Enteromius unitaeniatus | reverse complement strand
TCTTGAATATGAACATGTAAAACAAAATTTTGGAAATGAACAAGAGGTATGAAGCTCACTATACAATATACCTTTTGCATGCAATTTACCAACATGTAGTTAAAATGTTATTGACCTATGAATTTTTTTTTTTTTTTTTTTTTTCACATATTCCTCAAATTTAGATTTTATTGCAATACTTAATTTAAATTCAATGGTATAATTAAATTAAATGCTTATGTTACCTTTATTTCCATTTATTTTTTGCAAGCAAAGTGCTGCACAGCCGAGGCTGATGGTTAAAATGAAATTGCAAAATGTTTTCAAATTAATTTAAGTTAAGCTGAGCTTTTATTTTTAAGACTGGTCCTGTCTGATGAAGTGATATCTCACATTATGCAGTAGATTTCCTTTTTACGACTTAATGTTTTCTCTGCTTTAAGGATATCATGTGAATCTAGCTTACATTTGCACTTTTTTTATGTTTGCATCTTAGATCCCATCAAGACGGCGCAGGGCTCTCTGTGTCTGAAGGCCTATAGGTTGACCCCCAAACTAATGGAGATCTGCAAAGAAAAAGACTTCACTCCGGAGGGGTAAGACCAACTTAAACAGCTTCGTTCTATGTCCTTTTATCGCTTCCTTTTCCAGTTTCCATTAATCTGTCAGTAATGAGAACCTTCTTCAACTCGCACAAACAAAAATGCGTCTCTGCTCAGTAGGAGCCATCAGTGAGGGGCTTTTATTTGTCACGATGGGGCATCTTTGAAGGAGTAGTCAGCACTGTCTGCCAAACAAACAAATGCACAAAGTTTACAACCTCGCTGGCTTCTCGGCAGATGGTAATTGATTTTAAATTGCTGCTAGACATGAGCCTAATGGGGAAATGTATCAGCAAAGCAGTGACGTCTGAGCGATCAGGACGTCTTTCACTCGGGGACTGGAGAGCTGTAGGGTTAGCTACGGGTAAAGAGGCTTCACAGATGCATTAAAGTCAACACCAAATCAAAGTCAATCCCTGTGCTTTACAGAGCTTGTTCTCTGTCGTTCACCTTTTAACCTTTTTCAAATCATTTTAATCTTTCTTTAGAACAGTTGCCCACTTTAGATAGATCTGGGCAATCTGTCTGTATTAAGTCTTTTTTTCTGGTAACTTGAAATTTGAGTAAAAAAAAAAAACATTTTAAGAAATCTCTTAATTTGTGTAATTTACTAAAGAAAATCTAATTTCAAGGTTATTATTGTTTCCTTAAATCTGAAATTTAAAACATTTTTTTTTTTTTTACTTTTTGATTAAATTAATATTTAAACTTATATTAGCTGGATGCCAAGGCAATATTTATCAAATTAATATAGTAATAATAAGAAGAATTATAAGAATTACAGACATTTATAGTTTATTTATAGTTAAAACAACAAACAAATATTTACTAAAAACCTGTTTATTATTTGTATTTTTATATTAAAAATGAAATTAATGCAGCATCTCATTTTAATTGAGTTTAACTTGTACATGCAGTAAGAACAAACTAAAATTATAAAATAAAAATTAATGGACAAAAAAAAAAATTAAACAAAAATGGACAAACTAAAACTAAAGTAAATTACAAAATTAAAAACATTCAAAATAACTATTATAATAAAATAACACAGATTTTTATTATAGAATTATTTATATATTTTTAATTATATAAATTATTATAATTTTTTTAAATACATGTATGCGTTTTTTAAATATTATTATGATTATGATTATTATTAATAATAATTGTATTTCCATGCTTTGTTTTTTAAATGTAAAAACAAAAAGAAAAGATACTTATACAGATATTATCATATGTTTATGTTTATTGTGTAAGAATAAAGTTTCAAGTTTTATGTTGACATCAAACATGTTCCCGTGGCCTGTTGTGACCTTGTCATCTGGTAGCGCCCCGGGTTGGCGCTTCTTGAATATTCAGCTAGTTAAGGAGAGCAACACTATTGATTATGAAAATAAGCCTCTATTTGTCTAGTGAACATGGCGTGGTGGGTCATTGTGAATGATGCATACAGATCACCTGTCAGATTTATACAGAATATCAATCTGAATCTGTGCTCGGAGTCTCAGAGGCAGCACTATATTGATATTCCTCAAACATTCTTCCTGCTCCTCCATAATTTTCTGCAATTCAGCTTGAATTGCAGAACATACGACTCATTGAAATGACAGATCGTGGTCCGGGCCAGCAGGTCCAGTGCCCCTCTAACTGCTCTAGAGATGAGATGACACAAGTGGTCATCTCAAAGACAGATCGCCATTTACACCTGGTAATAACGTGCGTCTTGTGGAATTGCATTGATTGAATTGAGGGGCCGGGTCTCTGTTCAGTGTATGTTACATGTGAGAGAGAATAAAAAGCTTGCATACTGCTTCTCAAATTCTAATCTCACTGCAGACGTGATGCTTCAAGACAAAGATTCATTTATTTAAGACAATTCCAAATGCTTTTGGAGTGAATTGCCTTAATTACCTTATTGATAAGTGCAGTAGATGATTGGCATGTGTTTAGGCAGCCTTTTGAGTTTATTGGGGATGCATCAATGTGCATTAGCATTTAAAAAGAAGGTGTGCTTAGTATTTATGTGTTTTGAATGATTAGATCATAAAACATTTTGGACTCTTTAGTCCTGCATTTATTGCTGGCCTCTCAATCACCATAGATGGATTTTAATTTTAAAGTAAAACATTAAATAAACCTG
Organism: Enteromius unitaeniatus; assembly: GCA_032359435.1. Taxonomy (NCBI): domain Eukaryota; kingdom Metazoa; phylum Chordata; class Actinopteri; order Cypriniformes; family Cyprinidae; genus Enteromius; species Enteromius unitaeniatus. Next base: position 19,104,614 of record JAUMHI010000058.1, on the reverse strand, counting down.
TAAGTTTAAAATGTTAGGTTTAAATACATACATGCATAAATACATACATTTGTGATTTTTGATCATTTTTTTTTAAAGATTGACAGGATATTATACATTAATATTGATAATAACAAACTACACTAGTTTATTTATTTGAAACGTCTACACACTAAGGCTGGATTTATTTAACCAAAAATTTAGTAAAAACTAATATTTTATAATATAACAAATTTTTCAAAATCACTGTTTTGTTTACATTTATTCTAATATGCAATGTATATTTATGATCCTTCAGAAATAATTCTAATATGCTGATTTGATGCTCAAGTAGCAATTCTTATTATTCTTAATTCTGAAAACATTTGTGTGTTCTAATGGTTTTATGGAAAGGGAGATACTTTTTTTTAGGATTTTTTGATGAATGGAAAGTTCAAAAGAACAGCATTTATTTAAAAAAATAAAGCTTTGTTTTTGATCCGTTAAACATTGGTTTCTGTATTTTTAAATATTACCAGTTAAAATGGTCTTTGGTATAGCTTTTTGTAACTCTGCACTCTTGTGTTTCTCAGACTGAAGAAGGCTTGCATTGGCTACGAGCACATGTTCGAGGAGGTCCCCATCGTCATCAAGAACTCTCATCTCATAAACGTGCTCCTGTTGGATCTGCAAGAGAAGAGTACGGTGGCTGACAAGCACGAGCTGCTCAATCTGTCAAGCAGGTCAGAATCACCCTTGTCCTGACCTCTCTGTCCAACGCTCCCATTTTGGGGTAAAAGATTTGTCATTTGCTGATTCATCTCGTCAATCCGTGTCTTTTTAAGCCTCTCTGCCACGGCTCTGTTTCGCCCAGGAAGTTGACCGAGGAAATGCAATACACGCTGACAAGCTCTGACGGCACAGTTTAATCTTGACACTCCAAATAGGTCTTGCGTGTTGCCTGGACCAGAACTGAACAGTTATAAAACCAGCCTTCTGGGAGCAGAGCAACAGCATGATTTTATTCCAGCAATTACAACATTTTGAATTAAGTTGCTTTCAGGCAAATACAAACATCACACCCGATTTAGATATCTTTTGCACCTAGTATATCTTCATCTGCCAGTATAACCAAAAGCTGCTGCTTAATTGGATTTCCATTTTAATATTGTGTTAGTATTAGCTATATAACTAAGTCATAGCTGAATCTGGGCCAAAATACTGTGGAGTTTGCACGGATGTCAATAACAACCGATAGGGGTGGGTTTTAAAAGTTCATAAACCTACTTTATTGCGCTCAATTAAATGGTTAGTTGCATTTTATTTGCATTTAACATCAATTTTCCCTAGATCAGACCAATGGCACACCAGATGAGAGCCGCTGACCTAAAATTACGTTTTTGGGGGTCCATAATGCTTCTAGCTGGAGCTGGACATTTATTCTTCTGCAAATAGTCTTCTCGTTTAAATTAATTTGGCTAATCCAGTTAGATTCAACTGAATTTTATTACAGATTGAGTCGAGTCCGTTTCCAGGAGAGCAGTTCCCAGAAATGAGCCTCATTACATACAGAATGAATTTTCTTTTTCTTTCTTTCATTCTTTCTTTCTTTCTTTTTTTTGCACTGAAATGACCAGTAGTTTCAAGGACAGTATATTAAACTTTTTGAATTTAGAGGAAAGATTAGAGTCTATAACAGAGACATATTTCACAGTATTTAATTTCTTTCTTTCTCTCTGAAGTTCAGGGTTTCTAAAAATGTTTTAGCGTATTTTCCACCCATACCATGGTAAATTATACCACTTTCATAGTAAATGATACCTCTTGTGATTAGTCAGAGAACTTAATTGGAAATAAGAAATGCTCATGTTAGGTTGTTGAAAAGTTCGTCAGTATTGATATGCTGATATTTTTTGTAAATATTAATTGTGACTTTAAAGAACTCTAGAGAATTAAGAAGTTATTTTTTTACAATGAATTTCTCAAAAACATTCTAAATACTCATGAAAAATAGATGTAGATAAATACTTTTGTTGTTTTCTTGCTTTTGTTAATGCATATGAAAAAATGGAAATGCGTTTTAAAACGTTGGGGACAGTAATATTTTTATTTGAGAGATAGAAATTAATATGTTTATTCAGCAAGGATGCTTTAACTTGATCAAAGTTCAGATTTATATTATGAAGATCCATTTCAAATAAATGCTTTTCTTGTTCCTACATTGATGATAATCAGAAATGATTCAGCATAGTAGAATGATTTCTGAATCGTGACTAAAAAATGCGAAGATTTCAGTGATGCAAAGTATATTTTAAAATACATTAAAGTAAAGAATAATTAAATTAATTTCTTATTTGTCTTATTTATTTCTTTATTTATTTCTATCTATCTTTTTACAGAATTAAAAAATGAACCCCAGACATTTAAATAGTGTTTTCTTGTACATTACTGGGATGAAACATGCCTTGATGAACAGCAGCATAGTTTGTGTATTAGACACATTGAGGCTACAATGGATGTTTACTTCCTCTGATTATAAGAAATCTCCTTTTCAAGCCTTTTCCGAGCATAAAGATAAATACCAAGATATATATAGAATTGCTTGAAAAGGGTGGAAAACATCAAGATTGTTTGGGCTATATTGCCCAGCTCTGATCTACATGGCACATTGATCTCTTATTTCAGAAGAGCTAATATATTTTTATGTATTTATTTTTTTTCATCTCTCTCTCTCTCTTTCTGATTTGGAGTCTTTAATGAACGTAGGAACTGGAAATGTCATTTTTCTGACTGTTTCTCCTCCCCCAGCAGCCACAGCTGTTCAGGCTCCTCTTCCGAATCAGACTAATTGATAGACTAAATACTTGGGAAGTGAGCAGGTGTTTTGGTCTTTATAGTTAATGCTTTATGAGTCGGCACAATCTTTGCCATTTTGAGCAAGTCTTTCATTTGTAATTCAGAACATCCCTGGAGTTAGTGTGTTTAATAGGCCCTGCTGGTGAAATCATTCAGCCTTCCCATCAGCACGCAGATAATGATAATGTATTCAGCATGTAATTTCGATCTTCCTGTGTACAGAGATGCCCTTTCCTTTCTTGGCAAATACCAATAGGTCTATAGAGCAGATGTGTCACTCCAAAAACACAGAGACTTGAAAGCATGTAATGATGAATTTTAAAGGAATGACAATTGTCCTCGTTTTCGTTCCAAAATGCTGCTTTTTCCTGTGAAAGGCAAGAAGACTCTGCTGGTCACTTTTTTCCCCATGCAGTTAAGATGAAATGTGGGCTAAAGGCTGTGAAAGTGCTTCATACATTCGTGTATTAGATTCGGAGTCGTCTCAAGACATACGATAGCTTACAATTAAATCGAAATCCTTGGTTCGTTTATTGAAAGTAGTAGTTTTTTCTGATTTGCGAACCAAACATTGCTTGTTTGATAGATCTTTTTATTGAGTTGGCTTATTCAGCTTGCTTCAGCTCAATTGTTAAATGGATAACCGATTGCTAAAGAAGCAATAAGGGATTTAATGGTATAAATTGTGGTCTTTTACTCTTTTATTCTTGGATCTTCAGAAGAGTTAGAATGAAGTGCATGAGTCATATAAACCATTTGATGATATTTGGCATTTTTGCATCTTCAATAACTGTTATTTTGAAAGAACGGCTTAGATATTCTGTTTCAAAGAAGAAAGTCAAAGGTTTAGAACGGCATGAGTAATGATTAAAGACAGATCTTTAATTCTCAGAAGACTATTCCTTTAAAATTGCTCAAATTAGTTTATAAAACATGGCATTGATTGATCTAAACTAGATCTTAGTTGTATACAGTCAAAAAAATACATTTATGATGTAAAAAAAATAATTTAGTAAAAATATGGTTGCATTTTGCGTTTCGTTAATTTAATTTTAATATACTAAATTGCATAAATCAGTTACACTGACAACCACAATAAACAGTAAAGATAGTCACATGATGGAATCTCAACAGCTCTTTCACAAACTGATGTAAATGCAGTCTCATAAACCCCAAGAATATGGAAGAAACTATTATTTCAACTAAAAATATGAAATGTGACGTCAATTTTAGCTGTAAGTTATGAGATGACTTGTTCTTTTTCATTTCGAAGAACAAGGTTACATTTAACAGTATTTTACTGTAAGATTACACTGACTGTCTCACTAGCCCTATTATAGCTATTGTTTACCCCAAAAAAATGAAAATTAACCTGCCTTCAAAGCATCCTGGGTGGATGTGACTTATTTCAGATGAACGATTCATATTAAAAACTGTCCAGACTCCTTCAGGCCTATCCATGGGACTAAAAACAGGTGTTTGTCCATAATAAAACACCCCTCACACAGCTCCGGGACGTGAATAAATGCTGTCTGTAGCAAATCCATGCAGTTTTTCTGTAAAGATAAAATTCATATTTCCGCCTGAACTATATATCCAGTATATCCAAAAAACCAGATCTGCCAGAACTGCTTTCACTTACCTCAGTCAGCAGAAATAAATAAATAAATAATATTTAAGTTTTGTTTAAAATTTAGACTTTTATCTTTTTCTCCCGGATATGCATACTTTATTTAAATTCTTCCGAACTGTAAACGGTAAACACTCGTTTAGTCCCGTAGAAAGACTTGCAGGGGTCTGGACAATTTTTTAATGTAACTCTGATTGCATTCATCTGAAAGAAGACACATACACACTAAGGTAAGTAAAACACAGCCTAATCTTCAAAGTGTTTTCGGTGGCTGGTGTCATCTTTTTTTCCTAACACTCCGGAATGTTCTTGGAAGGGCTCTGTGATTTGCGCATTATCCCCAGATAAAAATGGAAATGACTTGGTGTTCGAAAGCCTAATCTTGATTAATAAAGCCATTCACCTGGCTTTTAGGGAGTTACAGTATGAGGTAGAATGGCTCCGTTCCAAACCTTGGAGAACTGCCTTTCTGCATACGGCCTACTTAATAGCACCCTTACTGAAATTGTACCTCTACACGTTCTACTTTTGAGTGACATACAAATAGTGCTTTTCTCATGAAGAACTTGGCAGACTGGTATAACAACTAGGGATTGCTTTCTTGATGGAGGCGGCATGCAATTGTTTAGAATTTGTCCAAAAGCAACATATGTAGCACTTGGAACAGATTTTGCGTTGGCAAAGCCTTTTAATATGCTGCCTACGTAGGCAGCTTAATAGGGTTTGGACCGGAGCCGATCTATCAGGCGAAGGTTGTATTTGGTGGCCCCTCGTAAATGGGCACATGCTACAATTACACGTCTCCCTCATGCATGTAAATTCAAAGCAGATAGTCGTCCTTATCTGTCACATCATGCTACTGTCATCTTGGGTTTTTAATTGACTAGAAGATCACTGTGGAGCAATTACGCTTTGATGTGCAGTCATCCGTTTATTACGCAAACTTTGTTTGACTAAACTATCTGTCAATCTGTTGCCATAGTAACCACCTGGAAAAGAGCCTTCAGCTGCTGATGGACCGCATGGACGACATGAGCCAAGAAATCGTCAAGTACAATACGTACTGCCGCAACCTCACCAAACAACAGCAGCAGAAGCAGCAGGTACATTTGCCTTTTCTCTTCGTCTGTTCTTTCTTGAAATTGTCTCTGCAAAGCGTGCACTGCAGTGCCATTTCAGCCCGCATTGTCGCTTGGAGTGGCTGAAATGTGAATAAGAGCGCAGGTTCAGAAGAGGTTGATTGGTTGAATGCACACGTACTTATGAAGGAAATGCAGAGGCAACATAACAAGAAAAGAGCAATGCAGCCTGCATCATGCGTATGGATTCGTGGAAGTTATGCCGTGATTTAAGGTTTTCCAGAAATATGGTCTGGTCAAGCTCAAATGCGTAACGTGTATTGTTGATAATGCAAATACTTACAATTTACCAGCATAAGTAAATGGCGAGTTTTTTCCCTCCAAAATGACATCACTTCCTGCAAGGAGGATGATGTTGCATTGATGATTGATTTTTTGTTCATTTAAATAAAATCTAAATATGAGTTACAAATGTTGCCTCAGTAACTGAAACAATAAGTTTTTATAAGTACTAAAATGACTACAAATTAAACTGAAATAAATGGTTGAATCTAAATAGAAACGTTAAAAAAAGTAAATGACAAACGCATATAGCTTAATTACTGAAACTTGTATTAAAATAAAATAAGTGAATTTGTTCTATGCTTATGGTATATAGATATGGCAAAATTCACACTGCAATTGAACGCCGCTTGATTAAGAACACTCAATTAGAAACATTTTTAATTTAAAATTCAACTCTATGAATGTTTCTTTACAAATGAACAGGCTTATCTGCGTTAGTACGTGCAGCACCTACAGTAGTGACATGAGAAAAATTGCATGCAGTCAAACTGAATTAGTAAAATAAAGTCTCATGTTCGATTTATTGCGATAAAAGAGAACCCATTTTATTTCCATTTTTGACATTGTGATTTCATATTTGATCTAATATGCATGATGGGAACATGAAAATGTGCTGCATGCTGGGAATGACCTATGTCGTAAAAGGCTGACGTCGCTTTCTGCCTGAGATAAAAACGGTCAATAGATGGTTGTTTAGGGTTCAGGAGAGCCATCTGATTTACAATCCTTACCTGCTTCAGATTCATAATTTTATCCATTTCGCCAGGCTGACAAATGGGCCAAAATGCCCTTGACATTTTCAGGTTTTTGCATTGCAGGCATTTTGTAAACATGAGTTCTGAGCACCACCTGAAAACAGAAAGAAGAGTGTGAAAAAATACCAGACGCTTCTGGCTTCATTTTGTACGGAGTTTGGTTATATCTGACCTTATGTAAGTACAGCGGGATCATTTAAAGAGAGGCCACCCTTGAAATCAGATAACGCCGAACCCAATTTTTCAAGTCGCTCCATGATAACATGTTGTCCACGCTATGAATATGACACAAACGGCTGGAATGGTTGAACATTTGTTTCTTTCTGTTTTAGTTCTCTACCCCGGAGAGCTTGCTCTTCCCAGATGGAAATGCTTTGGCTGTAGTTAATCAGAAAAGTGGAAAAATTAGCGATGGTCTTCAGAAGAGAACAAAGCCTACAGATGTTAATTAAAGAGAAAGTAGCTCAATGGAAAATGCTAATTCGTAGGGAATGCTTGCGGGGGAAAAATAGCACTTCAAGAAAAAGTTCATCTAAAATTGAGAAATATTTTAAAGTTAATTAAGAACATTGATAAACACTAAAACATTATACATAATGATAAAATAACACTGATCTCACTATAAAATGAACTATATTCCCAAGAAAATATAGAAGTTTCTATAGTACTCTTATTTTGCCTTGTCATTTTTGTAGCTGTACTGCATGTTTCCTTGAGAGGTAAAAGAAATGTTAATGTAGTAAAATGAAAATGTCAAACGCACATTAAAGTACTAAAACTAAAATGAAACAAATATAAAAATAAGAACAGATTAAAATATTAGGAAATACTATAATAGTGTATATGTAACACTAATCTCTAATTGAAATTTGAGTTTTATTTTTGCCATGAATATAGCCTTTTACTTAAATTAAATATAAAACAATTTGCTAAATTTCTCCTATTGGTATTAAATCTTGGTTTGTTTTGTGGTGTGCAAGTTATTTTTGTGAAATATTGGATTTTTTTTCTCTACACTTTTCGCCTGTTGCGCTTGCCTCATTAGCACTTTGAAAAGCGCAGCTTTCTTCCAGAACAAAACGCTCTCTGCAATCAGAGGGACACTTCTCCAGCTAGGCTTCAGTGTTTATTAGACCATTAGCACTTCCTGTTTGACAGGATGCTTGATCCTTTCAAAGAAATTTAAAAGGGTGCCCTCAAACGGCACCGTAAATGAGGCCAGACCTCAGCGGCTTGGTCACGATCAGGTCACCACAACGGCTCGTATATCAAGCACGCTGAAATCTGCCGTAATTACTGTTGTCATCGATCATATCCGTCCTGTCTCCGCCTCCACACAGCCCCGTGCACGCCGGGCCCCGGGTGAACCATATAAACCAAATGACCCGCATCAATCACCATTTAATATCAAAGAGAATTGCCGCTGTGTTGGCAGTTTGCATTCCTAAATCATATGCCTAATTTCAACAGAAATGGCCGGTATCCTCAACGGTGACATAAGTTGCACGAACTCGAATAGGATTTGAATTCCTCGTCTTTTTTCCGTGAATATACCATATATTAAAATTTGATCTACTGCACCTGCAAAAAAAAAAAAAAACCTGAGTGGTCCAGCTTGACGACAACTGGGGCAAATTGAGGACTTGTGGAGCTGTGCTTTTTACAGTTTGAGATGTCAGATCAACCTGCCTTGAGGTGTACGTTGAAGTAATGACACTGCTGTATTGTCAGCGGTGGGCGGTATGTCACGTTGGAGTGTGGAGATAGTGCTGCTGGGTTTTTCCCCCTGTGTTGCTGAATTTTAGATAAACCTGTGGATTAAACACAAAGCTGCTGCATATCGTTTATGTATGTTATTTATTTTGCTTTTATTTTTTAGTTGTTCTCTTTATTTTATGAAGTATTCTTTTTTTTTAATTCTCTTATTTTCCTGTCATATTTTTCTTTTATTCTTTATATTTCTTTATCCTGATTTAAGGTTTTTAAAATACTTTATTAATTTCTTGTTTTTCTTAATTGTACATTTTCTTATTTGTTTTTTTATTAACCTTTTTTTTATTCTGTTTATTTCTCTTTATTTCTTTACCATTTTTACTCTTTTTAATCTTATTTTTGTCTTTATTTTTCTGTTTTTCTCTTATGTTTTTTTTTGTTTTGCTCTATATTGTGTTCTGTTATCTATTCTATACATTTTATCTTTTTAATTATATATATATAATTTATATTAAATGTGTTTCTCTTTTATTATTTTTATTTACATTTATTTCTCATTTTCTAATGTTTGTTTTTTAGGTTATTTTTCTTCCGTTTCAAATAATTTTAGCTCTTTAAATCATTTATTTTTCTCAATCAAACTGCAGTTAGGTTATTTTCATTTGCATAAAATATAATACAGCTAACAATAAGACACAAAAACATAATAATTTTTTTTTTATGATAAATAGTTAATGTTTATGCAAAAGCCCTTCTCAGACACGCATATAAAAATGTGTGTGTATACACTACCGTTCAAAAGTTTTAGAACAGTAAGATATTTAATGGTTTTTAAAGATGTTTATTCTGATCATCAAGGCTGCATTTAGTAGATTAAAAACCTGATGCTGGCGAGTGCAGTAAATCATCACAAAGAAACGGGGCCCGCAAGCTCATTTCAAACCCTCAGGCGCGAACACTGTTATTTTTGTCCGTCATGGGGCGGGGCTTGGTGTTTTAGTTACAACAACCCAACCCCCATGCGCCACATATGACAACGATGTCATCGTCCATCGCGATGTTTCACAGTAGACATCGTATGATGCCAAATTGGTCGACATCGCCCAACCCTATTACTGTTCTAAAACTTCTACTAAAACGGTAGCGTTTAGAAGCGTTTGACTTAACATGTAGCCATAAAAAAATCTTGCAGTCATGGAAATGTGCAGTGGTCACAGAGTCTGTTCTTTTGACTGTGTATATACACCTTCCTCTCTAACTCATGCTTGAGTGAGTTTTCCTTGAAGCTTGCAGAACACGGCGTTAGAGCATGCTGTGATCCTCAAGTGTCGTGATGCCCAGACATGCATCTGTATTCTTGCGGACGATCAGACTTGCTCTTCAAATGACACCCTGAACTCGCCAGCGTTGTGGCTATTTTATGCCAGCGGTGTTGTTGGGAATTGCAATTCTTCTTTCATTTTATTCCATTCTGGTTCAGTTTTCATCTTTGAAAACCTTGTGTTTTGTTGATGCTGCTTGGGTCACTCCCAAGTTCTTCTATGAAAAGTTTTTATTTTCTCTTCTTTTCCTCTAGTATCTCCAGCGGAAGCAGCAGGAAAATGCCCAGCGGCAGAGTCGTGGAGAGCCTCCGTTACCAGAAGAAGACATCAGTAAGATGTTCAAACCTCCGCAGGCGCCTGCTCGCATGGACACGCTCCTCATCGCAGGTACCCGGGGGGTCAATGGCTGCTGTTCACCCTCAGTTAAACTCCTTTTTCTTCCAGCTCATTCTGCAGGGCAATGGGAATTTATAGTCCTCTGTCTATCCATGAATTGATCAATCCGGCAATGAATGTATTGGTTTAAATGGGAATGGGAATAACTGCAGGTCTTAAATCTTCACACCATATTTTTATCCTGATGGAGTCACAGTTAGATTTGGCCTCTTGTATCGGACAGCCATCATCTCTGAAGGGGATGATAAAGTACTAAGCTTGTCAATAGTTTTTTTTTTGCCCCCCATCAACATGATTAATCTTATTGAATTAAGTTGAATTTTGTCCATTTCTAAATCTAGTCAGGGCTCAACAACATTTACAGTGTTTTCAGTCAGTATTTAGTTGGACATGCACTGGGGGGAAAACGGTTTGTTCATGCCCTGTCAAAATTATACAAAATTATTGGCAACTTTTTGGTAAATATATTGCAAAAGACATTTTTGTGACTATTTGGAAGTTATACAACTATAAAACTCTATGACTCCACAGTGGCATACATTACATAACATTGATTTGTTTGCAATTTTTATACATCTGTTAGCCAATTAAAAACCATTACCTTGACATTTCTGAATTTACAGAAACGATGTATAAATTGTGAAGCCTTAGATGCTCTCTTTACTCCACGCACCTGATTTTGAGGCTCCAAGACCTGAACTATGCGTGTCAGATTTAACCCTCTGGTGCTGCTTGTGGGGTTTTTTGGGGGGGTATTTTGTATTTTTAGGGGATTTGTGGTACAATTATTAATTTGTATTTTTTTTATGGCTGTCATTATCCATTTATAAGCCTAACTTTTTGAGAATACACATAAAATGCACATTTCCGTCTTAAACTGTCAGAAATCTTGAACATTTTGAAACACACATAAAGGTGCTGTATGTACGTTTTTGACTTTTAAAGCCAAAAAACCCCCCACGATTGTAGATATTTAGGGAACATGTTATGTTTGCGTAGCGGTTTCTCTGAAAAATAATGCTTTAGGCAGTAATTCTATTCTGAAATATGCATTTTGTCAATGTCTAATCATTGTGTGCGTGGTCACCAAAACGTTTGTAACGTTTCATACCATTTCAGACAAACTGAAAAAAAAAAAACTTGAAAAGTAGCACTAGCTCTTTGGATCCAGTCAGAGCGGCTCTGCATTCAGTGCCCTAAAGAACTGTTCAAAAAGTACTGTTCACGTATGTTTTACTACTATATAGTGAGAATTTAGTAGTTTCTGCTGTTATTGTTGGTTTTCTCTTTTTTGATCATTTGGAATGAGAATAAAGAGACAACAAAACAACATGCAAATAAGTTTAGACATTAAATCAATATCCTGAATATACCGGATTATGAAATTCAAGATGATGTCAAATTATGAGTGTTTACACACAACATAAACTTTTGTTCATGCCCAACCTTTTTCTCATTTACACTAGATTATCTATCGTTAAGCCCCCTAAAGCCAAAAAAATCTTGATGTCAAAATCCAGTATTTTTTTTCCTCAAAAAACCCTGGTGCCTAAAATATTAAACGGTGAATTTTTTGTCCAAAATGACCAAGTAGCCCCAGAGAGTTAAAATGCACGGAGCAGGTTTAAGAATTGCTGTTATACACAGAGTCCTTGACGTCAAACTCTGATTTTGTCATAGTTCGTCTGGCTTCTCTAGATCATTGCTGTGTGGCCAGTGCTGTTTAATTTTGGGTGTAAATAGTGGCTCCAGTTGAATAATCAATATCGCTGGGGCTTGTTGTATATAATTAATTTGTTTCCTTCTGCTTCTTCACAAGGGCAAGTCAACAACTACTGTCAGAACATTAAGGAGTTCACCTCGCAGAACCTTGGAAAACTCTTCATGGCAGAAGCACTGCAGGGCCACAGCAGCTAGAGAGATGCATCTGCCTTTCTCCATCTCTAAGCTCCAAAAGAAACCATTAAAATGAGCTGAAAGGAAGATCTTGTACATATTTATTGTAATTTGTGCAATAAAGATGTATGCATCTCTCATTGCCGATGTCTCATTTTTGATGCTTATTCGTTATTCAAGCTGCAGCATATGTGCCGAAGAATCCTGCTGCCCGATTACTTCAGCAAAGCTGGTAATACCATTGAAGTTCTTTCGAATTTCACTTTCAGACTTGCTTTCACACTGGGTTTGTGCACTAAATGACACTGGTTTGGGGTGTTTTAATGAGGCTGTCGGATCGGCTTTAATCACAAATAATTATGTGCACTGTGAACGGCAGTGCGTCTCTGGCTCATGTTCTTCCACAGCAGGTTATCCGCGCTGCAGAATGCTGTCTTTGGTACGTAAAGATTTTTATGTCACTTCCAACAAAGCAAGAGTGATTACGTGCGATCGGAGGTCGCTGTAAAGATGCATCTGCTGTCGATTAAGTTTTGGTTATAAAAACACCTTCAGTTAGTTTCTGTGCATTTCAAAGCATCGTAGGTGGGCTCTCGACAGGATAGGTTTGCAACGTTATGCTGCATTATACGTTGCTTCGTGCAAAACAGCATGTATACTTCACAGAAGCCAGGGCCAGAATGCATTACGATGAGCTTGTTCAAAAAAAAAAAAATAAAGTGACAAGATGCAGAGAAGTGATGAGAAATTGATTATGACTTAGTGCTGTCAAACGATTAAACACAATAATTCATCCAAAACAAGTTTTTGTTTGCATAAGGTTTTTTTAGCCTAACATGAGGCTAAAGGAGATTTCTCTGCCCGCTCAGAATGGTCCATGTATTTAATTCAAAATATTTTGTAATGTTAGAGCAGCATTTATAGTGCACAAAGTCATTTACAGCCTCTATTAAAAACTTGACGTTTTTAATCCATGAACATAATTAAGACAGAAATAAATTACTACTATGCAATCAATGTACAGTCATCAACATTTGAAGTGGATCAAAAAATAATGCGTTTTTGTTTTTAGGATAACTTTGATGAAAGGTTTTGATACATTCCTGTCTTTTCAATATTTTATTTTATTTTATTTTTATCATTTCAAATACTTGCAATTAATTTATTGTTTAATAATACCAGTTTTACATTTACTGCACAATCGTAATGTATTTGTCTCTTTTATGATCAATTAATTTCCAAAAAAACCAAGAGCTTTGTATTTTTTATAGACTCTCAGCCCAAGTACAATTAAACCGAATATACATTTACTTGAAGGTGTACTTACACAATTTTTTTGTGGGCTGAGTTCACATGGTCACTGAAATATCTGACTTTTATACTTTGTACACAAGTTTTACCAGCCTTAAAGACAAATCATTTCTATTGGCGGTATGGTGTGGGCGAAGCATTAATTCGCAGACAAAACCTTGCTTGTTAGCTTGTATTTTTGAAACTTTTTTTTTTTTTTTTATAAAGTCAGGATTTTTTATTTAGTCAGGATGTAAGCAGCAGCAACTTTAATGTGACAGAAATCGATCATTGATAAGATACAATTTTAATGTATACAGGTGCTGGTCATATAATTAGAATATCTTCAAACAGTTGATTTCACTAATTCCATTCAAGAATTGAAACTTGTATAATGGATATATTCATTCCACACAGACTGATATGTTTCAAGTGTTTATTTCGTTTAATTTTAAGGATTAAACTGACCCCAAATGAAAATGTCATGAAAACATCAAATACAGTGTCTCAGAAAATTAGAATATTACTTAAGACCACTACAAAGAAAGGATTTTTAGAAATCTTGGCCAACTGAATAGTATGAGCATGAAAAGTATGATCATGTACAGCACTCAATACTTCCTTTACCTGAAGTACTGCAGCAATGCAGCGTGGAATGGAGTCTGCTCAGCACTGCTCAGGTGTTATGAGAGCCAGGTTGCTCTGATAGTGACCTTCAGCTCTTCTGCATTGTTGGGTCTGGCATATCGCATCTTCCTCTTCAAAATACCCCAATAGATTTTCTATGGGGTTAAAGGAAAACTTAAAGGAATAGGCTCATTCTCCAAACCCCACAGAGTAAGTTGAGTTTTAGCATTTTGGAATCTCGGGGTCTGGCGATAGCACTTTTAGCATAGCTTAGCATAAGTCATTGAATCCAATTAGACCAGTAGCATCGCGTTCAAAAATGACCAGAGTTTCAATATTTTTCCTATTTAAAACTGGACTCTTCTGTAGTTATATTGTGTACTAAGACTGGCGGAAAATGAAAAATTGTGACTTTTCTAGGCCAATATGATTAGGAACTACTCCCATTCCACCTGAAAAAGGCCAGACCCTCTTGCTTGCACAGGGAGTCTTGTAAGCTGGGGACTACTGTTCCAGTGCAGACAGCGCAAGCTCACTGAACCACCCTAATAGAGCCTTATAAATAAAAACAGCAAATCCAGCAAATTAAAAAATATATAATAAGATAAGTTGAGTGCATGTGAACTTTATTCATATCAAACTTCCTATTACGTAGGAATGGGAGTATAGTTCTTAATAATATCGCAACCTTTCACTTTTCTGCCAGTCTTGGCACACAATATACCTACAGAAGAGTCACGTTTTAAAGAGGAAAAATATTGAAACTGGTAATTTTTAACATGATGGTACTGGTGTAATTGGATTCAATTATTTATGCTAAGCTATGCTAAAAGTGCTATCGCCAGACCCGGAGTAAAAAAACAGTAAAACGCAACTTAACTCTGGAGGAGAATAAGCCTATTTCCAAAAAAACATGGAGTGTTCCTTAAAGGTCAGGTGAGTTTGCTGGCCAATTAAGAACAGGGATGCCATGGTCCTTAAACCAGGCACTGGTAGCTTTGGCACTGTGTGCAGGTCCTAGTTCTGTTGGTAAATAAAATCTGCATCTCCATAAGGTTGGTCTGCAGCAGGAAGCTTGAAGTGCTCTAAAACGTCCTGGTATACTGCGTTTACCTTGGACCTCAGAAAACACAGTGGACCAACAGCAGCGGATGACATGGCACCCCAAACCATCACTGACTGGAAACTTTACACTGGACCTCAAGCAACGTGGATTCTGTGCCTCTCCTTTCTTGAGACTTTAAATGTGCTCTACTCTGTACTTTGCGAGGTGTACGGCAGAACTCGGTGTTCCTGGGTTTGTCATTCATCCTTAAGATGTTTATGCAGGTCTGCGTCGCTCCGTTAGCTCCGTGCCCTCGCGAGGCTCTCTGTGTGGCAACTCGAGGCCTGCGTTACCGCGACCTATTGAAATATGTCGCCTTGATTAAAAACAGCAGCTGCTCGGCCTGCGCTGTTCAAATCAGCTTGTCAGTAATGATGGACAATGCCTTGGCTTAATAAAATGAAACGAGTTATCTCGCTGTTAAGTCATGACTCTCTTACTTTTTCCCTTCCTTTCTGAAATTGCCATGGCAACTGCAGATTCTCTATGCACAGGCGATAGGAGCTGAGAAGAGTTTCCCCCACCCTTCCAAAAGTAATCTTGTAAATCCTCAAAACCTAAAGAAAATATTGATTTAGCAAAGGTGTGGGTGGGAAAGATGAATGAAGGATTTGTGTGATGAGGAGAAATACGAAAGATTGCCGATTAAGACAAGAAAAATACAGTGGGCTGGGAGATGCAGGCCTACATCATCTGTTTTGAAGGATACCATGTTTACCACACCGCTTAAATCCGCCACGCGGTTTTATCATAAACCGCTGTCACACATTCATCTTGGTCGTGACACATTACAACTGCCTGCCAGGATCCTTCAGAGAAATTATGCCAGTCAGAACAAATGCAATGCTTTTTTTATTATCATTTATTTATTTATTACCCGCCATATTGTGGGATGCTTTGTCATAAAGCACAAGCCGCTTAATACAGACTGACCTAAACTGTCTGGGATAATTATGACACGCAGCTTCCACCCGTCCTGAGAGAAGTGTTTAGTCAGCTGCGAGTGGCTGAAAGAGAGGATAAACTAGTGATTGACTTGGCTTTATAGCTGACCCCACTTTACAGCACCAGTTTTTTCTTCCATACAGCACAATGCGGTCAGAAGAATTTGGAATATCCAACTTCCTTTTTGGAGTAGTGAAGCATACTTTCAGACTTTTTTTTTTTTTTAAGCTAGTGATGTTTGTACAGGTCCTTTTCAAAAAATTAGCATATTGTAATAAAGTTAATTATTTTCTGTAATGTACTGATAAACATTAGACTTTCATATATTTTAGA
>JAUMHI010000058.1:19073079-19088264 GCA_032359435.1 Enteromius unitaeniatus | reverse complement strand
CTTCAGTTGTGTGTAATGAATCTAAAATATATGAAAGTCTAATGTTTATCAGTACATTACAGAAAATAATGAACTTCTGAATATCACAATATGCTAATTTTTTGAAAAGGACCTGTATATGTAGCCTGTAGGCCTACATGACAGGCTTCTAGCCTACTTGATATTTTGATAGCCTGTAATCATGCTGCTGCGTTCTGTTCCACTTACCAATTCGGAATTTCCAACTTTCTTTTTGGAACCATGAGATTTATTCCAAAATCATTGATTTGTTCTTGGCATCAATCATTTGGTTCTTCATATGATTTTAAAGACGATTGGGCTAATGCATGCAGATAAAAAAAGTTAATGTTTTGATATATTCTTATGAAGGGGTTTAATTAGCCTATTCCTTTATCTTGTTTAGTGCTTCTGCTTCATTTCATTCCACTCATGAATTCGGAATTTCCTACTTTGCAAGAGTGTGATGGAAAGCACAGAAATTGTTATCCTCAATCCATAGTGCTTGTAAATAAACGTATATGCTATTTGTGAATTTAAATAAATATCCTTGAATTGTATTCATGTTTTAATACTCTTGATAGGATATACAGTAGGCCTAGTTGTGCAAATTTAATCCCAGAACTTATTTGATGCTGTGTGGAATTTCCAACGTGTGAGAGAACACTTGTGTATTTGTTCCAAATATTGATTTAATGTTAATCCATTTGATTACTTAGTATTTTTGAATGAATTAAAGTGTAGATAAATATTAGGTGTCCATTTCATTGATTCAATTCTTTTTTGATACATTTTTCTTTTAGCCTATTGGTACATATAATGTTTTCTACTGAAATGAGAAGCTGTTAGTCTTTAACTAGAATTTACTAGAATTTAGTTTTTTCTTTCATTTAAGCATTTTTATTTACTTTGCAAGTTGCAATGGTTTCTTGGGTCAAATTATTTTCTGAAAAATACAATAATAAATCAATAACTGTGACATTATGTATTATATTATATGCTGCCCATCCAAAAAAAAAAAAAAAAAATAGTATTCACCTCCTGGATTTAACTAAATAGGTATTAAGATCTGGGGTTGCTGCAGTTGGTCAGGTCTATAGGTTCAGCAATGTTATGTGCCCAAAGAATGAGGTCAGCTAACTACCTGAATATAATGAATGACCAGGTTATTCCATTATTGGATTTTTTCTTCCCTGATAGCACGGGCATATTCTAAGATGACAATGCCAGGATTCATTGGACTAAAATTGTGAAAGAGTGGTTCAGGGAGCATGAGACATCATTTTCACACATGGGTTGGCCACCACAGATTCCAGACCGTAACCCCGCTGAGAATCTTTGGGATGTGAGATGAGACTCTGTGGTCAGACTTCCCATCATCAATACATGGTCTTGGCAAAGAATTTATGCAACTCTGTATGGGAATAAATGTTGCAGAAGCTTATTGGAATGATGCTATGGCGAATGCGTGATGTAATCAAAGCAAAAAGCGGTCCAGCTAAATATTAGATTGTGTGACTGTGATGGAAACTATAAATAATGCAATATTCCAAAAAAAAAGTAGGGTTTGTGCACTATGGATGTGACGATGGTTAATTTTCTTTCCCTTCAAAAGACACCCTTGGGCCTCCTGGTGACACACTGCATTCCGTTGTTTAAAACCGGCCAATAGCAATGTTCAGGAAAGCCCTGAATGAGCTGTGACACTAAAGACTTGATGTGTTTTTTACATTTTTAGCAGACAGTCCAAGACCACTTACGCGCTCTTCCTGTCAGAGAGGCAGCGGATGACCCAGGCTGGCTTTTGCAGACGCCTGCAGGTGATTTAGACAAATGCTTTCTCTGCGGGTTAACCTTGAGTCTGAGAAACTCGTTCAAGGTTTGGAGGCCGGTAAATTCTCCCGAAGTGTCAGCGTTTTCATATTGCTTACCTCAGGAACTGAGGAATAAATTCTCACCCTATTTTCAAAGCTGAAATCGCTGCTTTTTGCCCACTCTCTGAGCTGTTCTTCGTGATAGCGTAAGTGACTTTGCACATGTGCATATGTGATATCTCTGCTTTCCAATAATACAAGCTTCTGCATCTAGATGATCTTTCGCATATTTGTTTATTGCACCTCATAAATAAGTTGTTTGCTGCAAAACCTTGTCATGCTGGAAACAAATTATCTGTCAAAATCTGATTGTTGTGCCAGTAGGAATATTTAATGCCCAATGAGCGAACCATATGGCTCTTGCTCACAAATGAGCTGCCAAACAAGTCTTTATGAAGTTCAGCTCAAACAAACTAATGATCTGATTACACAGAGCCCAAATATACTGATTTAAGAAGGCAGATATTCCCTAATGGACATATCTATAGTCGTGCTTAATCACTTTGAACATGTGTAGGACCTCAATTCATCCAGTTTGTTGAGGACAAGTGTGCGTTTACTTTTCCGAGCAATCGAGCTTAGGATTTGTGTCTAGTGGGTTGTACAAAAAGGCAAAACATCCCAAAGACTCTTTGTTTTGACAAGTGTTCAGAAAATGTTTTAGGGATTCCGTTTGGTGACGCAAGGCGTAGAAACATTTCCGCTTTAAATACTTATGACAATGCACACATAATGAGATGTTTGTTGATGCGAATACGCATCTAATCCTGGACTACAAGCTGAATCCTTGTTTGAAACCATCTGTGATCAAAACATGTACTATGACACATGGGACACGTATTAAGACATCCATTAACTAAGCATATGAATGGAGTATGTATGCAAAGAAGCACTGGAGCTCTGACAGCCCATGAAGGAAAAAGTTACAATCCATTAGGTCTCATTACAAAGCTTTAGCAAGATAATTAAGCTTTTCCTTTTGTGATTCTAATGTGTTTCTTAATGTTAAATTAAATTGTCACTACAGTAGCTAATGCCACCAGATGAAACCGTTTTTTCTGAACACTTATATGATTGATTTAACTGCACTGACACTTTGGGATGAGAATACAATCTGAATTGAATTTTGCTGGATAATGACTAACTTTGCATCAACACTTACTGATCTGAATTAAACTGATGTATTGTAGATGATTGAAGTGTAGAAATTGCCACTGCTACAACTGTAAAAGAATTTAACACATTTTTGAACTATTATACTATTAGTAATTTTTTTTTTTCTTTGCAGTAAATTTGATGTAAATGTTTATAGCTGAATTGGGCTCGTTTTATAATTGCAGCATTGACATTCGCTGAATTGAATTGAATCATTATTGATCTG
Organism: Enteromius unitaeniatus; assembly: GCA_032359435.1. Lineage (NCBI taxonomy): Eukaryota > Metazoa > Chordata > Actinopteri > Cypriniformes > Cyprinidae > Enteromius > Enteromius unitaeniatus. Next base: position 19,085,012 of record JAUMHI010000058.1, on the reverse strand, counting down.
TATGTAAGATTTACGATTTTGGCCTGGTCATCAAATCAGGATGGACAACCTTCAGATGATCTCTGCATGTTAAGCTGGAATACAAGAAGGTATTTTAACACTGAAAACGCATCACGTTTTCGTCTTTTGAACTTTCTTAAAAGTTTTTGTACCGCTCCACCCCACAGATCTCCCGCACGTCCCTCTGCAGGATGACGCTGCACTACCAAGGGCTGTAGCATGAGGTGAATTTCAAATTGTCCAGCAGGAGCACAGTGGTGTTACTTTATCTTCCCATCAGCTGGCTGAGATGCTTGTTCCAAAAATCAAGCGAGATCCCTAAGTAGACCGTATTTTAATGTTTACGTGTGGCCTAGATACAAGAGCTGTTAGAAAGGCAGTCTCATTATGTATGAAACACTCAGTAGGAACATGGCAAAGGTAGAAAATTGCTGGATATAAATACAATTTGTAAATGTATAGTAAAAGTACAGAAAACAGACTGTATTACTCAGCATATTACTAGTGCTGGTTATTTTTGTTCATTAGAGTACCATGCAGCCTAGCAACTCGCTAAATTATAGTGAGCCAGACTGCTTAAAGAGTTCTGTTTGTTCCAAATTGGTCAATAGTGAGGTTCTATTTCAGTTAGGTTGCATGCTATATAGACAACAGACAGCAAGGCTGCCTACTAGGTTTTCTTACACTTTTTAATATTTTAAAGGTTTAGGGTGAGATGGAAAAAAGGGTAGAAACGTGAACCTTCAGAAATTATTCTAATATGCTGATTATTGTCAATGTTGAAGCAGCATTTAAAATGAATGGTTCAAGGTCTTTTAAAAATGTATCTTTTTCAAATCTTTTTGCAGCATCCAGTGTACTGATTCTGTAACATGCATGGCTATAACATGTTAGCCCAATGCTGGTGGTCTGTCATACCAAGCGTTTTTTTTTAATGGCCTTTTGTGATAATCAGTGTCAGCTGAAAGTGGCTATTCATTCGGCTTTGACTCTGTATAAAAGGATCAAACGAGCTGGAAGCCGCACAGGAATGATTTGCCCTTTTTCCCCAGCTCACATAGAGATTCATGAGTTATTTAGGGGTTGGAGAATATTAATAATGGTCAGACATGACCCAAAGTTCACTGGCATCATTTTGCAGCTTGTTTTTAGCCTCCATCAATGTGATTTCATTAAGAGGTTACCATAGTGATTAAAGACAGAGCTCAATATTTGATTGTTTTGACCAATCTCTGCAAAAGAGATTTTACAACCTATTTCCTTGAAAGAACAGAGCACCCAAAAATTTGCTAAAAATGTACTCAACCTCAGGCCATCCCAGATATTGATGAGTTTGTTTCATCATCAGAACTGATTGGAGAAAGTAAGTAGTTCACATACTAGTGAATGCTCTGCAGTAAATGGGTGCCGGCAGAGAGTCCAAACGGCTGATAAAAACATCACGATAATCCACACCAATCCAGTCTATCAATTAATATCTTGTGAAGTTTTTTTTTTTATTTATTTATTTTTTTTTAATATATATAAATAAATAAAGGTTCTCTAAAGAACTTCACTTTCCTTTTCAGTTTTCTGAAGATCTTTCTTTGTGTTTGTTTATTTTTTTCCACTAATTGTCTTGTACCTGTCACTTTACCCGTCAGACATCTACTGTTATGAACAGACCTGTCTCCACATTGTTGCAAAACAACCATCTTTTTGAATTCAATTTGCAATAAAATAACTTTATTTTAGTTATAAAATATATTTAGTTTAAAGCATCGCATTGATTATTTGTTGTTGTTCTATCTAATTACTTAAATAGTATAGATTTAATGAATAATATTTAATATTCATTCAGTATCTTTAAAGAACAATCCTTATGCTATGCATGTTATTGCATCATCATGAGTCATATTTTTACCAAAATTAACCGTGGTTTATTACAGTAAACATAAATTTTTTTATGGTTGGACTATGGTTAGATTGGCAAACCCTTGTTTTTTGGTTTGAATTTTTGAAAGGGTTATGTTGTTACTTGCCCATTATAAAACGACGATTTCTCTGCTAAATTACTACCAGAACTTTACAGTAGATAATCTGGCTGCTAGCTAAGAGTTGCTATAGTTGCGTTAATTCTTAACCAAGTAAACGGACAGAAAACTACATCCTATTTACAGATGAAATTGACCTGGACTAGAAGTAATGAACAGTTGCCTCTGATCCACTCCATTCTCCTGTCGCTTGGATTGATTATTCTGATAGAAACCGGCGGCGATGAATCATGTTGCCAGGCAAAACATAACTTATTACAGATTTGTCATCGAATAGTGATCTACCAAATCTAAAGTAACAAGCCTGGTTTGAAAATGTAGGTAGAAAGTACAGATATTTGTGTAAAAGTAAAAAGCAGTCAAAATTAAATGAAGTACAGACACCAGAAAAATCTACTTGTAGTAAGTACAGGAACGAAGTAGTTCTACTTCGTTACTTCCCATCTCTGGCTTTTGGACTCTTATTCCGACGGCACCCATTAACTGCAGAGGATCCATTGATGAGCAAGTGATGAAATTTCTCCAAATCTGTTCTGATGAAGTAACAAACTCATCTACATCTTGGATGGCCTGAGGATAAGTCAATTTTAATTTTTAGAAGAACTACTATTTGAATGACGTATTTAATATTGGAAACTCAGTTCCAAGAACCCATGAAATTAAAATTAGCATCTGAGGGTTGATGCAATTCACTTTTATGATCTGAGATACACTAACAGTAATTTCACAAACTATTTAATGACATTTTGGGATGAGGTCTTTGAGGACTTGTGGTTCTGTCACGTCTCTGTAGGGCAGTTGAAATCAAGGTTGACAAAGCATGATTGATGGCTTGATCGGCTCACTGGGACAGCCGGTGCCAGGGTTCGATATAAGCAAGTCTTTGGACGGCGGAAGGTGGAATAAAACAGCTCTCAGAGGTTTGTGTGGCATTGACATAGAGTTGAAGGACCATAAACCCGTGGTAATGTATGAAGCTCTCTCCATTGTGTGACTGATAGTGATGGCAGACACTCATTTCCACAGCACTGCAGGCGTCCAGCTGCCTGTGTGAATCCTGTGCCGGCCTATCTGTGGTTTTATAGCTCGCCGCATGTGTATGATTAGTGTTACTGCAGTCCGGACAACAGCTTATGAATAATGGAGAGGTCACACGCGGTCAAAAGATCCAATTCCTTCTGTGAGCACTGCTGTCGATTGAGATGAGGCTGAACATTAGGCTTCAAGACCACCTGCTGTTTTGTATGACCTTCCGTTTTTTTTTTTTTTTTTAAGTAATGACAAAAGTCATAGATATATATAGCATCAGATTGGACTGTCTGTTGTCATGGTACAAGTAATTTTCACAAAAAAACTTGCTGTATATTCAACTTTATGTGCTTACCCACTATCAGTCCATTAAAAAGGAATCTTGAAATTAATTAATTTTTATTTTTTATTTTATAAGTCAATTTCATAAGTTTAAAGACTGGTGAGCAGTTATTGGAAATATAGTTACACTTTTTGAAAAGATGATGTCAGAGGTCAAAATTAATGTATTTAACCAACAAGACATTAAATTGATGTGGCTGTTAAGTTACAAAAATAAATGGTTCTTTTCAACCTTCTGTTCATCAAGAAGGCTTAAAATGTATTATGGTTTCCACAAAAGTGTATTAATATTAAGACTGAAGTAATAGCTTTTATATATTTAGCTTTGCGGTCGCAGGAATGAAATGCACTTTAAAATATATTTCAATTAAAGGGTTATTTTAAAATGTATTATCCTAAATTTCATTATTTCTTTAGTAAGTAAATGCAGGTGATCATAAGAAACTTTCAAATATTTGAACAATTGTTTATATAAAGTTAATAATATAATAGTTTCTAAAATGACATTTTAATAGCCATGTGTTTATGCCTACTTTTGTAAAACCCAGTTAATTAAATTATACATTTTATAATTATGTAAATAATCATGCCAATAGCATTTTTCATTGACAAAGCATCATAATTCATTTATTTTTAAGTAACATTTGGCAATACCATGTGGGGCATGTAGAGCGTCACAACAAAGCTGAGAAATGTTTAATTCTATGCAAATGAGTACTGAAGCAAGAGTTGCAGAGACTGGTGTGATCGGTTTCCTTTTTCACTGTAACATAATTTTTCTCTGCCCACATACAGGGATATAATAAAAGACCAGTAGGGTGAGGAATTGTCTGACGTTTGATTCATGCATTCATAATCGTTCGTCTTGTTCATGATGTGATGTATTTCGCACTGCTGCAATTTATATTCAAACATTTCTCCTTCCAGAATGTTAAATTTTAGCCATGAGAAAACTGATAGCTTGTAGAAAGATGTCTTATTTTCACTCTCAGTGAATCTTATTTGTGATCAGTTTTCAACAGCAATGGTCTGTTTTGGAGCCCGACATTACAATCAATCACTACAACCAACAATACAGGCACTCTGCAATGTCCACATGACGTTAAATACGGCATAATGCACATCTAGCCAGTTGTTATCGCAAAATAAAGCACGCCAGGGTGATCGGGGCCTGCTTATCACATGGGTGCTCGCACCTAATTAAGTAAATAGACATGATATTGAGTTGAGCTCATTAAAGGAATAGTTCACCCACGGCATATTTTACTCACCCCAGAGCCATCTTAGGTGTATATGACTGTCTTATTTCAGATAAACCGTCTGAGTTTTTTGTTTTTAATTTATCCTGGCTCTTCCAAGCTTGGTAATGCTGGAGGATGGTGACCATGATTTTGAAGCTCGGATATTAAATATCGGATATCATCTTTTCCTATATCCGGAAAACTAACCTATATACCTTTTAGGGGTTATCACATCGATTGTTTTGGGGTTTTTTTGTAACAAAAATATTTCTAGTTTTGAATTTATAAAATATTTTAATTTTTGGGTGAACTATTCCTTTAAACACACAGCTTTGGTGAAGAACAACAAAAGATGAACAAACCAGTTTAAAAAAAGATCGACATTTAGGGAATAATGTACACTAATGCAGCTTTTCACCCGTATAAACAATCAGGGACATTAAATTATCATTTGAGAAAAAAACTCACGAAAGACAGACCCGTTGAGTTCAGATATTGTTCAGTGGAATATGATTTTGTTGAAACCATCTGTTTGCATTAATTCAATTTAGGGTATATTATATATATATACAGTACTGTGCAATAGTCTTAGGCCACTAGTATTTTCACCAACTGTAAAAAAAACAAAAAAAACAAAAAAAAGATTTTAAGTTGGTTATTTCTATCTTTTGTGGTAGTGTGTCAGTTGCAAACATTATTTTTGTCATTAATTGTAGTAATGCAGTGAGATTATTGTCTGACAACAGATCTGATCTGATCATCATCCAGTCTGTCTGGAATCAAATAGAACAATATTATACGAATATGAATGAATATTTGATTGATTGATTTATTTTTTCAAATCAAATTTTGTGATGTTGCGATTGACTTAGCAGCTGGTTGGTTTGGTTTACAGCTTGTATGTGAAGGCTTTTTTGGAAAAAATACATGGCAACCCAACACTGCTGAAGTGTCTGGGCACTAATGGACTCAATAACTGACCTCAGATTGTTGCCTCCGACCAATCATAATCGTGCGTCTTCAGAGAGCCTTGTAATAAGTAACAGCGCATTTGATTTCAGCTTGACAGCATTGTGTAAAGCCGTGACTAACCCTAGATATTTTCCGCAAATTCTTGCAGAAGTAGAACGGAGCTGTGTGTGTTAAAAGTTTGTGTAAGATGAGGAAGAACGCTCCTCCTGAATGTGGCTTATCGTGATGCAGACAAGGGTTTTGAATGCCAGACATGAAAGGAGATGAGCTACCCAGATAAACTCTCTAAAGTCTGAGCTCTGGGCCAGACGTGCATCGCAAGATACGTTTCTCCATAACCCACAGAGATATTTGCAGTAAAATGAAGAAGTCGTCTGAGCAGGACGTTTAATCTCTCCATTAAAATCTTTATCGTTGTATCTGTATCATTCCATCGCGTTCGTGTACGAGCCGGGAATATAATCATTTTCCCTGGCATTAGCACAGAAGGGCTAGATCTGCATCTCCAGACCGAGCTGAGAGCTGATGAAGACGATTAACTCGTCTATCATTCACAGAGTTAATTGAAAGTGAACTGTGTCTTGTTTTGGATTCAGAAAAGGTGCTGAAGGTGGTTACAAGGCTGTTATTTATTTCAATAATTCATCCATCTGTCTGTTTTGCTCTCAAAGTTTATTTGGGACATGAACTTGTGAGATGACCCAGAATGCATCGCTACAGCAGTTTTGGACTTTTCAATAGAGACGTAAAAACGTTTTAATTGGGCACATGGGTGAGAAAAAGATTGTCAGTTTCATTAAAACTTTTAATTTGGTTGTCAAACCCAACTCTTAAATGATTAAAGGAAATTTCTCCTGTCAGTTAGTTGCTAATTTCTGCAAAATGTCATGACAGGTTATACGTTTTTGTAGAGTCTGTTCCTCTGCTATTCTCTGGATATAAGCTGGTTATGATTTTTCTTTAGCATGCAAATACTGCACTCCTCATCTCCCTGTGCTGTAGTGAAGGACTCGTATCATAAAGTATCAAATTATCCTTGATCTTTGTGATAAGAGATCATTGTACTATGAAAACACTTAATGGGACTTTCAGAATTGAAAACTTCATCATTGGGGCAAAAAGCGACTTTATTAATGCAAACCTGCAAAAACAGCATGGTCCATAATTCCTGGTGAATCTGTACAAATGATCACCGCTCACGATCACAGCTTTTACCTGTCTGTGACTCCTATTCTGTCTTCAGAAGCATGGTCTTTGATGCAAAGAGAGTGGAATAAAAAAACATCTAACTAATTATTTGTTAAATTGTTATATATAATTCGCTTTGTATGCTTGCTAATATTAAACAGTTTGTAGTTAAGATCTTTAAATACATTTAAAAACAAATGCATTTAAATTTGTGAAATATTGGTTTAATCTTAATAACATTTTTTATATATATTTGAAAATATAATTGATTACTGACAAAGCTTAATTGAGCAGTTATTACACCAATCTGTAAACTATATGGTGAAATATATATATATATATATATATATATATATATAAAATATGTGTGTGTGTATACATACAGTACAGTGAATAGTAGAGCTTACAGCTCATGCAAGTCAAAAATCCAGTGTCTCAGAATATTGCAATATTTCCTAAAATCAATCAAAAACCGAATTATTTAGTTTTTTTGTTTTACTTTTAAATGTAATAAATCTATAAATATATGGCAGGTTCACACTTCTGATTAAAATAGATATATTTTTGCAATATTTCATTTCTTTTGCGCTGCACCTGTATATGTGTGTACACGCACACAAAAACAATATGATATATTATAACACACACGTCCACACATCCTAAGTTGCGTTCCTTTTTTTCCCCTCTAGCAACAAAATCATCTTAGATGTATTTTTAGTATGTTATAGCCAGTGACAGGTTTATTTGGAGGCTCCTGAAAGTGTGAAATGGTCCTTTTTCTCTCTCTGATGTCTTTTGAAATCACAGCCCATGATCGCTATTGAAGAGTTTGGGACAGTCAGTTCTTTTAGGGCCTTCAGACAAACAGCTTCGTGATCTCATGTTCCTTTAGTAAGTAATTTACGGCTCAGATGATTGGCGCTTATGTCCAGAACCGAGGATGGATGGCTTTCTCCAGGTACGATAGTGAAGACTCGTTTAAAGTCTAGTTTTAGCATGGAACTTCCAAGTTCTGTCAGCCTCACAGCTAAGCGAAACTACACTGCAGTAACAAGGAAACATTTGTGAGTAAAGCAATAGTATTAGGGGAAGGAGATGATGTTTGCGAGCGAGAAACTAGAGGATTTACTTTGTTTAGCATGAGCCGTGGGGTGTTTATGTCCTGAGCTCGGCTTAAAACCCTTAGCATCCTCAGAAGTGCAGCTTCACTCAAACTCATTTCCCCTTCTTTTCTACAACAGGTTTGCTCTATTGCTGTTGGCTTCATGTGTCTTTAAATATTAAATTCAAAGGCAAACATGCTCTATAACAGTCAGTAAGTAGCCAAACCAGAGCAATCTTGCAGCCCAGTTCCTGAACAAAACCATGTTGGTTTAGTGTCAACTGGCTGAATTGTGCTGAATAAATGATATGTGTGTACACACGATTCGCAAACACATACAACGAGTGCAAGATCCTCTCTTGAACTTTCGACAAAGTGTAGTGTCAGAGCCGCTGGAGAAGACAAGGGTAGAGTAAACAGATAAACAAGTGCAAGCGGCTTCGTCAAGCAGAGCTGTCAAGACACACAAAAAACGCAAACCCGCATCAAAAAACGATGAGCTCCGGCGTGATTTCCCAAAAGATCATGCAGCTTATAAAGCTGGAATTGAGTGTGAAACCACAAATGTGATAGACACAGGTCACAGCGTGAACGGACGACATCAAAGCGCGGAGGCTAATGCATTGTAATTTACAAGCTAATGCAATGTTGTCCATGCATCTGATCCCTTGCTGTCCTGTTTGAGACATTTTGCACAAAAAAACACTTTCTCTTTCTGCCAAGCTGTAGCTTTATTGGCTGTCCACCAAGTCGTGTTTTCAAGACCAACACTGAGTGGTGATGAAATCTGCCACTTTCATAGGTGATTCAAATCTTTGTTTGAGTCACTTAGTATTAATATATTTGCACAAGCAGAAATGCATATTTCCGTTTTAATTGATCACCTGATTCCTGCAATTTTTTGATGATTCCAATACAGCTATTTATGGAGACTAATGCACCATTATTTTCATGCAATTATTGTGGTATTCGGGTTATGGTTGCAAAACAATAGGAACATTTTTGAAATTAAATGTGACGTTTTGTAGTTTTTCCTGCTGTGTAAGAACACATTGCCTGGGTATTGCTATTTGAGACCCATAATTTAATGGGAGACGTCATTATGCCCATTATTATTGAAGGCAAATGTCCCAGAAAACCTCTGTAGTCTCATTTAGCCATTTATTAGTAACTGCCCTCTTAAAGATGCATAAAAACGTTTTGGTTTCACTTTATTTTGATGGTTCCTTTTAACGTATTCTGTTGATTATAAGTAACATTGCACCTACATATCTACTAACTCTCAATAGCAGAGTATTAGACTGGTAGGGTTAGGATTAGAATAAGTTGATATGTACTTGCAAAGTTACTTATAGTCAGTAGAGCGTTGGGAGACCATCACAATAAAGAGTTAGCAGATATTAATTAGAGAGTGTACTAATATTCTAATGAGAGTTAGTTGACATGTTGGTGCAAAGCTACTTATTGTCAACAGATTGTTCAAAGGGACCATCAAAATAAAGTGTTAAAAACATTTTAAGCTTTTTCAGCACAGAACATATTTTAGGCATTGAACTACACACCAGTTCAACTCATTAAAATGCCTGTTTCTGCACCCAATGACCTAAAGCATTATGGACCCAAACGGTCAAGATTTAGCTGGTTATCATTGTCTCATTAATGCCACATCTGATGCTGTAGCTACATATTCTGCAGGCAAAAAGCAAATGTCTTTATTAGCGGCCATTACAAAAAAATTTTTGTAAGTTTATAGTGTGTATTTGTAGCTTGCATCAGTCGAGAAAACTGTTGACATTACCAACATGATATCACAGTAAAATGTAACACTGATAATGCTTTAGAATAGGTAACACTTGTTAACTAATAACTATGACATTTCCCTCCATAAATTCTTAATTTTCTGCAATTTAATAGTTAGTAAGGTAGATGTTAAGTTTAGCTGTTGGTAGAAATGTACTGTAGGCAAAGGTCATGTAGAATAAGGCGTTAATATGTGCTCAATTTCACTGTTAAAAACAAACACATAATTTACATTGAAAAAAAAAACAGTTTTACAATTTTAAGTCAAATTTACAGTTAAATACCTTAATTTCATTAACTGATCCAGTATAATGTGAATATACCAATATATTTAATGTACTGAAATCTGTTTTGTACCTTTTGAAATAAACCTGATAAGCACCAAATGCAGGCGGTGATGAGAAAGTCACATGATGAACCAAAGCCCATCACAAGCAGCATTTAAATTCAGAAGGAGCTCAGTGTCATTCACACAAACACTAAACACCATCTGACACTCATTAAACTCAAATATGCAATAAACATACATTATACAACATTAGATGTAACATACAACCATAATAAACATAAAAGAACCTCAGTTATTTCAAAGAAAAAACATCAAATTCAAACAAAATTTAAAATGCAATGCAGGGAATTCTGGGAATGTCAGTTTATGGTTTTCCACTGTAAATTTTACAGGAATTTACAATTAACCAGGTTTTTACCGTAGCATTTTTTTCAAATTTTCAGTTTGTTACTGTTAAAATCACGGCCATTTTTAATAGTGTACAGTAGCACTAATGGCTTATTAGTAACATGCATGTTGATAAGCAATCAATAGGTGTAACTGTAAACTGTTACTATTTTTTTTCTTATGATTTTGTAAGAATTTTTTTAAAAAGTAAGTTTTAATCACCACTAATCATAACCACCCCAAAACTTGAATGAGATTGTACAAATTTGCTACCTAATTCACCAAAATGCTAAGTTATTTCCAATTTCAATAAGGCTGTGCTGGATAAACTCTACTATATATCTTTCTCCAGTTCTTACAGACCTTTATGCCAAAAGTCAAAAGTCTGGTTACACAAGACTACCCCGAAAACGTTCTGCTGCCAGCTTTTCTAGATTAGCCGAGGCATGACTTTATTTTCCTGTCTGAATGGCGGTGCTTACTGAGGAGAGACCATGGGTGAATTACTGTTCTAGCTCAAAAGTCGACTCCAACGCCAAATGCGATCAGTCAATACCAACCCTAAAGGCAACCGCCCAAAGGACGCTTGTCAGGAAATATCAATTGTTACAAATCACTGGACACCTCCTACAGCAAGGGGGTGTAAAGTACGCCGGGACGGTTCCCTTAGCTAAAGGATTTAATGACTACTGTGAAACCGTGTTTCAGTCGTGACAAACCCAGATAAAACTTATTCTGGAGCTTGTTGTGTTGCTTTTGTGTGACGGAGATGTGCTTTGAGGTCAGAAACGGCAAGCTTGCTGACCTCATGCTCTCGGCCAGATTCGCAGCTGGAACTTTTTTCTCCTCCTATCACATCTTTTATCATTGCTCGCCAGATGGATGTGGTCAGATTGAAACTTTCAGTCTGTTTGTAGAAGGGAAGTAAATAAGTGAGCATTGATATCCTCTGCGATGCATTATGGCTGGTCACTTATCTCAGTCTCTCATCAATGCCACTGCGGTTCAGCCAGACGCCAGGGAAACTTTCTCTTGTCATAGACCTCAGTTTTAAGGCATGTTGGAGTTTGGCTTCAGACTTTTAAACTTGTGTTACAGAATAAAACGCTCTTGTATTGATTTATGTGCCGTAAAATTGCCAAATAGGACTGAGTGAGCACAGGACTGAGTAAAAATAATGCTACTTTTCCTGGCATTGATGGTTCCATGAAGAACCTTTAACATCCCCCTTTCATTCCAAAGAAAATGGTTTAAGAAATTAAGAACGGTTTACTGGAAGGAGTGTAATTTCTGTATGGATGTCAAATTGTTATAAATTGGAGAAAATAAACATAAATTAGTAATTCAAAACAATTTACAAATTAGTATAAAACAACTTGCCTATCAATTACATCACAACTATATTTCCATTAATCTATAAGCACAAAAATCTGCATGTATATCTGTGTGTGCATATATATATTTATTATATATTCCATTTCTTCTGATCATCCTTGAGATGGTTCTACACCTTCATTTGAGTCCAGCTGTGTTTGATTATACTGATTGGA
>JAUMHI010000058.1:19039932-19070760 GCA_032359435.1 Enteromius unitaeniatus | reverse complement strand
CAAATGAGAATCATGAGGTCAAAGGAACTGCCTGAAGAGCTCAGAGACAGAATTGTGACAAGGCACAGATCTGGCCAAGGTTATAAAAACATTTCTGCTGCACTTAAGGTTCCTAAGAGCACAGTGGCCTCCATAATTAGCCAGAGCAGCAAAATAATAATTTGAGACATAAGTTGTAGTTAATAGTTAGTTAATGGTGAGAATTGATCCCCAAACTAAAGTATTACCAATGCAGGGTGATTAAGACGAGGATATTAAGATATTACACTCAATAGTGTCATACAAATCTAAATGACTTGATGTTCTTGATGGTCCCGACCAACTTTTCTGTCAAACGATCATGCTTTTTTTTTTCTTTTTTTGACACTTTTTCTGCTCCATGCTTTTGGTCGAGGCACCTTCTTTCATCATCCTCCTGAGAAAATATGCTTGTTTTTTTCAGGATCAACAAAAGGAAACTGTACTAGGCAAAATCATAGTCGACACATTTTCAGCCGTAATTCACAATGTCTATTGAACTTGTTGATTTTGTGTAATTTGTTTCCCAGCCTTCAACAGTTTAACACCTTCTGCTGTTTTTCTTTTATCCAACCAACTTGCAGATAAAGAACTATTAGACATGCTTTTTTAATTGGGCTGGTGGATGTCTCGCATGACTCAGTAAAGAGCAGAAACAGCTGGACTCATCGTGTAAACACTTTATCGGTATTCTTGGCAAGCTGCGGTGTTTGGCTTTGGAATGAGGCACAAATAATTTTGTTCTGATTGCTGACGGCTTAAACAACTAGATGGAATGTTGCAATAAAAAAACTATTGATTGAGTAATGTATCAATATTTTGGAGCCCACTCTCTGTCACCATTCACTTTTATAATGTGCATTATTTTTATGTTAGCTTCAAAAACCCGTGGAGGAACAGTGCCTTATTTTGTCTTAAATTGACTTTGGTTGACTTCTGAAAACTATTTATTTTTCTTATAGATTGCATATTTTATATATATATATATATATATATATATATATATATATATTTTGAATACACTCTAAAAAGAAATTCATTAGACCTATTTCCACAACTTGAGTAAATCCATGGCTTAGTAATTGCAATAATTAAAGTTGCACCCATTATTTTGGTTAATAATTTTCATTGCACCATTTTAATTTTGTGTATTTTACTGAATGGAAATTTCTGTGAATTGATTAGATGCTGCATTTTGTAATTACGTTTATTAATAATTTTACAAGAGGCACAAAATCGCGTCTGGCTGATTTACCAAGCTGGAAATAGAAGCTCATGTTATAAGAGCATAGCTGGTCATCCGGGTGTTGCAGGCATACAGAAAATCTGCAAACTGTGCACAACATACATGCTGTATTCTGCAGAAATTGGGGCAGAAGGCCCCCAGTGACATGTTGTTGCTGGTGTTTTTATTATTTAATTTCATAATTATAATTTCTAGAGTTATACTTCCATGAAGTGCATAGCATGAAGTGTTATTATCCATGTCAAATCATAACCTCTAAGTAATTTCAGTTAAAAGTATTACATAAAGACCTCTGCGTAATTCATAGAATTATATAGTCTAATTTATATTTCATTTGTTGGTTTGATTTGAATAATTGGTAACACTTTAATTTGATGGTCCCTTTTGAACAATCTGTTGACAGTAAGTAGCTTTGCACCCACATGTCAACTAACTCTCATTAGAATATTAGCACACTCTCTAATTAATATCTGCTAAGTCTTTATTGTGATGGTCTCCCAAAACACGCTCTACTGACTATAAGTAACTTTGCAAGAACATATCAACCTATTCTAACCCTAACCCTACCAGTCTACTAATACTCTGCTAGCACTCTATTGAGAGTTAGTATGTAGGTACAATGTTACTTATAATCAACAGAATACGTAAGGAACCATCAAAATAAAGTTAAACTGCGTAATTTAATAATTTGATTTGATTTATGAAAATATTATTCAAAATGCATACAATTACATAGAGTATTTGATTTAGTATTTTATTTAGTGGAATTGTTTGATAATTAATATTTCATTGCTGTTTTGACATCAGTTCACTTTAAAAACAAATAGACTTGCGTATAATTTTAGAATTGAGTGTATTTCAGATTGACAGATTTATCATTTATTCAGATTTATTGAAATAAGTGAAATGCATACGCTTTTTAAAACTGAATTGAAATTATATACTAGATATTTTTCATGTTTCATGATGTGGAGTTCAATGTAGATTTATATTTCACACTATTTCAGTCAAAAATATTTTATTTATTTATTTTTTTAACGAGAGCTTTTGGTTGATTTTGTTCTTTTGTTTATTAAAAAGTGCATTGTAAAAATCATTGTTAATCATTTATTATACCAAGGTTATTATAGTTAGCTAAAACAAAAAACATTTTCTTTCTACTTGAAATATAATATATATATATATATATATTTTTTTAGAGCTAGTTGCCAAACAGCATTTCTCATTTTGTTGTAATTCAACTCGATGCACTAAAATGAGTAAATATTATATAGAAATTAAGTTTTTAAATCTTTAATAAAATGTAATTAAAACATTTGTAGTTATATGTAGTCAAAATGCATACATTTGCTTAGCGTTCAAGTGTTTGCACAGGTTGCAAAACCATGCATCAGATGCATTTGACATTCTGCAATCAGTCTACAGTAGGGATGATTTTAGCTGAGTTGAGTTGAGAGACCCTCTTTCATGACTTTCTGAACACAGTCTGTGTTTGTTTGTTGTTCACAGATGCTGTATCCACACAAGCAGGCTAGCTGAAAATCAGACATCTGCCCTGTTTTGAGTGAATGCATGGCTGAGCTGCTGCATGCTCCAGCGCTGTCATGCCTGATAATGCAGGACGGTTACTAGACTCACTACTGCGGGTAAGGCAGTGTGATGCAGTTTTACGGTTTTGCTGCTTTTATACGCCACTATATTACAGATTCAGCCGAGGGAACCGAAGCAATAATCAAACCGAAGCATGAATAATGAATGAGGTTGTAAGTTTTCACCGTTTGCCAGTTTTATTTACTCTGTTGTTGATTTTGTCATGTTTAGTATCTTCTGGAGTTATTCAATGCCTGGAGTTCATTAGTATACAGACAATGTTTACTGAAAGTGTTTAAATGACCTCTTGACTAGAAGTCAGTGTGTAGCAGCTGTATATTTGCTCAGCCTTATTGCTCGTATGTCTATAAGATATTTGAATCATACAGTATTTAAAAATTGTATGCATGACTTTTTTTTTTTCAGTAAATAGGTGAAAAAAAAATCAGTAATGTTTTTTTTTTCATTGTTTGCATATGGAATGTATTCCAAAAATGTAAAAAAACAAAACGATAAAGAAATTGGATAAATATATATTTTTTAAATGATACTTTTAAGACATTAAACATGAATTGGCATCCTCTTTTAGTGCTATTAAAAGTTTACATTTACAAATACATTTTAATAAAAAAAAAAAAAAAAGTAGAAAAGTTAAACAATTTGAAATTAAAAGTAAGTAAATGTTATTTACTCTTTGTTTTATTTAATGTTTTTGCAAGTTTAGGGGTGCATATCAAATATGGCAAAACATTCAAGACTTAATACATTTTTTTAAATTCTAAATTATTTTATTAAGACACTGGCCTTAAATTAAATATAATAATTAATTCAGACTGGTCTGTTCTGCTGCTTTCACATTTTCTGTGTTTAGCGCAGATGAATGGATGGATAGATTAAAAAAGAAAAGAAAAAAAACACTACCTAAATAAAGATAAATATATTGTGTGTGTGTATGTTTCCCGGCGATTGATTTCCATAGTTTGTAACTAGTGTTTGTAATGCAAATCAATATTTCATGATTATTTATGTATTTGTTGCATGCATTAAGCAGGATGATGCACCGTCAGATGACCGTTACCGTAAAATGAGTTCCTTGAAGATGATCCAAGACCCCGTCACCAAGCTTTATTTTGAGACAATAATGCCTGACTGTATGTTCTCTTTCTTTAATTATGAATAGCTTGTAGCTTTTCCAGGCCTGGTGTGAACGCAGCAAGATGGTAGAAAGTCCTCTGAGACCCGCTGGATCTCCCGAAGCCACAGCCAGCTCTGAACTCATCAGGTCTGCGCTGAGCTTTGACTCTAATGTGGAGTCGAGAGGGAGAGCAGTACAAAGCAGCCGCATGTTGCAGGCTGCACTTTAAAGATGACATATCTCAATGCTAATTGTGAGGATCAAAGCTCAACAGAACTCACTCAGACAAGGAAATCTGAGAGCTGTGATAAACCGCTTTCAATTACTGCGGCACTTCATCTCCAATTTATTTACTCACCCGCATGGATATTTGGCTCTCCGTTCTGGCAATCAAGGCCAAAGAAGCCAATATAATTGCACATTGTTAATAGTCGTCAATCTGATGAAGCAAAATGGGACCAAAAGCAATGCAATTGACACACTAAATCACGTAAGATGGTATTGCATGACACTTAGAGCTGATTTTTGTCCTGTCCTTTATAGTCTTTTTTTGTCTTCTCATTGTCAGATGGTGCTTGTCAGGTTGTACAATATCGAATCAACCCTTAACTGACTTGAGCTGAATAATCACAGTATTTTTTTTTTTTGGACCTGCTTTATAGGAGATTTTTATTTATTTTCTTTTTTTTTTATATATAAAGCTTGCATCAGTGATTTTCTTTTTTTTTTTTTTCTTTTTTTTTTTCCACCCCAATATTTTTCTTTTTCTTATTGTGAAGCTGCTTTGAAATATAAAGTGCTATATAAATAAAGATCATTTGGCTTGACCATATGACCCGAGTGGTTGAAGGTTGAAAGTTTTTATTGCCTGTATGATATATATACTATTATAAGATTAGGTCGTGACAATATTGCCTGGCCGTTTTACAATAATTGTATCAATAATTTCATAGACAAGCAAAATATAATTTTTTTTTTTCAATTTATTTTTATTTGTTCATTTATACATTTTTAATAATTCATTTTTTAATAATAATTTATTATTTATTATTATCATTATGTTCATAGTTTTTTTGCTTGCAGGAATTAAAGTCTTCATGGCTGTGCATTTTGCTTTTAATATGGTCGAAACATTTAGCGATATTACAGTGCATTATGTATTTTAATTTCTATATTTTTTATTTGACATGTCTTTTTAATTTATATTATTATTTTATGTATGCATCAATTTATTTTAGAACTTTTTTCTGTTATTATTGACCCTATTTATTATTTAGCTTTATTTAAATTCTAAAGTAGAAATAAATAAAAGGTTACTGTTAGTTTGATGCATATGCAATGTACTTTTTTTGCTTATTAGCCTAAATGCATGTCATATATCACTGTGTTCTTATCTGTTCTTTATTATAGATGCTCACCATAAGAGAAGTCATGCTGCAGGACTGCTGACCAAAACTGTCAGAACTTTTGGATGGTGAGATTCATTGCGAAGGCAGTTAATCAGCTGTCGGTGAACATGTCACAGTCAGACTGCCAGTGGAAAAAATATTTTTCTGATTCCTGAAATTTGTCTTACACGGCAAAATGGAGTACCCAGTGTGCACCCGGCTTAACTCGGCTTGAGAAGAAATATTTACTCCGAGGCCAACACACTCGGCGCTGTATATGCATTACAGATGAACAGCAGAAGAAAGGAGAGCCGGACTGCATTGTCCTGGTAAACTGCTGACTCCATCCTGCCCTACATAGGCCTAAACGGTCCAGATTAGTCAGGAATATAAAGTGCAGCTTTAGAGTTATCATAGACTCTGTAATGAAAAAGTTTCCCTTCCTGCAGTTATTTTTTCCTACTCTCACTCCGGTTAATCTTGCAAAAGAAAAATAACTAGTCACATTAGGGGTGGGCGCCTGAGCGGTATCGGAATCATTTATAATAGTGTATAAAGTAAATACAGTAAAAGCAATAATAACGTCAAATATTAAAGTTAAAACGAAGTGTTTTCTATTTCAATATATTGCGAAATGTAATTTATTACTCTAATGCAAAAAATTATTTTCAGCATATTAAGCCATGTGATCCTTTAGAAGTCTTTCTTGTGTAAGAAACATTATCAGTGTTGAAAAAAATTGGTTCTGTTCAAAAGAACAGCATTTATTTGATAGAAAATAGCAACATTAGCAATTTTCTAAAATTTGTCAATTTTAATTAATTTCATGTATTATGAATAAAACTGTTATTTCAACTTTTTAAATCCTACTGACCTGAACCAAAGTATTATGTTTATAAAATATCAATGTTAAATAATAATAATATATTTATGAAGTAAAAAAAAATCTTATTTTAATTCATATATTCATTATATAAAATGTAATTAATGTTTAATTCAATATTACCTGAAACCATACCAGCTTTTAAACATGGCATGTACCGAGCAGCAACAATCTCTGCTGTAGCAGCTGTTTTGAGAAATTATCATGACAGGTTTTCTTTGAAAATAGAGCAGAAGTAATTAAAGTGAGTAAAGACATTTTCCTACTGCTTTAATGAAGGTTACGGTGGCTTCAGGTTCCGTCGCTATGCATACGTCGTCGCAATGAGTGGTCTGATTGGTTGTAGATTCGTCCAGTAGCATACAGAGGTATCTGATGGACGCAGGTTAAGCCCGCCTCCCAGAAGGCGGATAGTAAGGTAGCTTGGCCAGACTACGCTCCTATTAGCTTTATAGTTGCGAAAGCCAGGCTGCACAAATATTTCTAACACAGCATAGAACAATCTCAGTTGAGGGATATTTAATTACAGCAAGTCAAGTCAAACGTAGTCCAACTCCACATTGCGAGTGCTAATGAGTTTCCATGAGAATGAAGACATGAATTCATTAACTTGTACATTAACTTAACTATGTGAAGTGTTGCTCCATTGCCATGTTCTCAGACTGTCACTGGCAAAGATAGCAGCGCCTTCACCTGTCAGGACAACTCCATCTGAAAAAGCATAGACTGCGCTCTTTTCTACTCGAATGGTGCGTTTAGTCGTGTCACATTTACTGTGGGCAAGTAAACCAAGCTCTCAAGTTGTGCTTGCTGTGTGCCTGTCTATAGTTGTTAGGGCTGATTGCAAAGGGATTGTGGGATTTTTTTCTCTCCCCTGATTTAAAAAAAATCTGAATGTTATTGAGTGTTTTTACTCTGACATTTTGCTAACAGTGCTGAGAGCCCGCTGAGCACCACAGCGCTGCCTTAGTCCCGCTTAGACAGGCTTTTGACAAACCTGCTGCTTATTTGGTAAACCTTTACAAAAATCATGACAGAGCCGTGGCGCAGTGATGCCAATACTATGGGACCTTGAAATCCTCAATGGTGTTTTCATCGCAAAGATGGTGTTGTTGTACACAGGGTCTTAGATTGACAAGACTTTTCAATACATGCACACTTAAGTCATTATGAAAATGTGAAAGTGTCAGTGCACAGAATTAGCTTACATTTAGATCTGCTTTAATTACTTTTTATGATTTTTTGCAATGTTGAACAATATTACCAATCAGGCACGTTGAGCTTGTGAACTCAATGGCCTATCAGAGGTCATTAGATTATTCAGCACTGAAAACATGTCTGTCAAAGGTGTTTAGATTTAGAATTTTGCAGCTTCAGTTTTTATAACGTGTGCTAGGCTAACATCATGGACCAACACATATGTCTGCAAATCCAGAAATGACTTGCGGTTTCTCCAAACACAACTGCTCTCTACATTAATCAGCATCATTACAATATCAAGAGCCATAATTGACAACAATGGTAGTACCTGAATTTCTGAATAGTATTTACTTACATAATCACTCTTTAATGACTTTTTATCATTTCAAATTTCATCTTAAAATGCTTTGCCTATTAACTAAATGCAATTTTTTGGATCATCCAGTCAATTAAATGCACTGTAAAAATGACAGGTTTTTATATAAGTTGTAAATAAATCAATAATAGTTAATTCCAGGTGTTACTTGCCATTATTCGGTATGTTACTTGTGTGAAATGAGTGATAATGATCTTAATAAAAGATCAAAATGTGGTATCTCTGCCTGATATTGTCCCAACATACAAATTCATATGATTTTTACTTTATTGGATGTATTTTAGAAGTTGCGCAATTCGTATGAATTTTTACAAATGACCCACACATAACCCCGCCCCTAAACCTGCTCATTACTGGTATTTGGACAAATCGCACAAAGTCGTACGAATTCGTACAAATTAGTCACTCATGAAATACGTAAACACTGGTCATGAGACAGGTTCAGCTTTCAAAAATGTTGTGGGAATCCATTTCTATCTTAGATCCATTAGATCCATATTAGATCCATTCCTATCTGCTGTGTAATACAGTACGCATTACGATTTCAGGCCGACTCCTGTTAATCCGGCTGTCAGTCTCATAACACTGGCTTTAGTCTTAAGTAAGTGTGGTGTAAAAGAGGCGGTTTAAGAGCGCTGCGTTTCTTCTAATACCCGCCGTGACTGGCAAGCCCTGCATTTTGTCACTCATACTGTGTTCAATCTCAGCAGGAACATCTGCTTGTGCAGTAGCAGTAATTGTAGAGTTCAGGGCCGGTCGACTGAATGAATTGACAGTGTTGCTATGGCGCCAGAGCCGCTGCTATATCTGTTGAACGTGTGTCTGATGCTGGTGGTCTTGCGAGATTCACTCGGCTTCGACGAGGTGCAGAAAACAGGTTGGGAGGGAGGGTAAAAAAAAAACAAAACACTAGGGGTGAAAAATGTAATCGGCCTGTTGAGTTCCCCGTGAGCCCCAGTCCTGCCTGTGGGGCGGCCCGTCGTGCGGTGTGGTAAAGGGACCTGAGGGTCTCCATGGAGATGAGTAATATGATCGTGCCGCCACATATTTGAGAATGAGCCGGCGGTCACGGCCTCTGCTCGCTCATGGCTCAGCGGAGAGGCCTGCTGTTATTCTGTTAGATTTTAGGAGAATGATGAAACTCACACTCGCATCTTCAGGATACAAAACAGTGTGACCATGTTCAGCTTCTGTAACATGGTATCCTTCGAGGTACAAGGCGATCAGTGTGGTACTGCAATGTTATCAGTATATGAATTTCAGTTTATCTCAATTTTTCTTAATCTAGTATTTTCTAAATCTAAGTATTATCTAAAATACTTGTTTGTAAACAAGAAACCATGGAAAAGAAATGCATGTACCATTGTGTGGTAATCTGTACTGCAAAGATTTAGGAAATTTGGTCCCACTTTGGTGGCCTTAACAACAGTATACTTTGATTCAAATGAATTATTTGGTACAATGCACTTATTGTGTACATGCATGTTTTTACATTGTACTTATATTTTTACAAATACCTATGTAATTACATCTGTAATTAATATCCCTTACACCTAAACCCACTGTTGAAACTACCTTTACCACTAAACCCGTTCTAACCTTACCAGTATCCCTCTTCAATAGCAGTTCTGCAAAACAAAATGAACACAATAAGTACGTTATTTTTTGATGTAAGTACGTAGCAGTTAAGACACCTAATATAAAGTGGGACAGGAAATTTACTACCTTAGTAGTACTACAGTATTATTGAAATTCTATACCTATATAATAAATACTATGGCATATGGCCATGGTGCAGTAAAGATAATACCCTTGTACTTTAATATCAGGCTCACATGTACAATGAAAAAAACATTTCAGCACAGTGTTATTACAGTACCTTGGTGTACCATGCATTAATACAATATTTTGTTGTAAAGGATGAATGCAATACCCTTAAAAAGAGTACTGTGACAGCACCAAGGTACAGTAATTGTATTACCATGGTACTTTAATGTCACTGGCACGGTGCTGACATCATTTAACAGAAAAGTGCCATGGCATTTTTGGACTACTTTAGAGTACCATGCAAAAACTGTGGTAGTACTATCTGATAGCATCGTTGTGCCATAGTATGACGCCAGAGCCTGCATGTATCTCCATTTCTTTTGCTCGTACAGTGTGTTAGAGCTCAAAAAAAATCCCTCCCTGCCAGTGCTGTGGTCCAGGCACATTCCTCATGTCTGTTTTCCCCAGTAAGTACCCGAGAAAGTAAGAAAAGGAAGGTTATTGGGTTCTTTGTGCTTTAGCACCCTCTTGGCAATCTCACACTGAATGCCTTGCCCAAGGGTACAAAAGCGCTGTCCACTATCTGGGGATTGAATTGGCATTCTGCCACTCGCCCCCATCCCACCCCCGACGCCACCTGGGAGCGCAACGCTGAATCCTGTAGCTTCTGCGTAAAATTGATTGAACTATATTGTGATTCATTTCACCAGCTGAAATTACCGGCTGGCTCCCTTGTTTCCATAATTAATATGCAGCCCGGGCTTTAATCTGATGTTATTATTTATCTTGAAGCTCTTTTAGTAAAATTATTAGCCTGCTGATTTACTTTAAGCCACGGTATAGATCATTTGATTATACCTGTTATTTTCACATTCATCCTGCCGTGCGGAACACATACAGCGCTGAATATTGCTGCTCGTATATAAGGCTGCTAACAGATATAAGATTGTTTTTTGTTCGAGGAAGCAGCGAGATTAGAAAACAATAAATATGAGGTCATGCAATAACTTGCAGATTTTCTCTTCGGCCTCCCATGAGCTGGTTGTGGATGTTCACGTCACTGGATTGGCTCATTACCAGCAATATGTTGATTGGCTATCAAACTATGATTGGTGGATTACACCGCAATTGCGAAAATGTCCACTTTTGTCTATGTAAATGGTAAAATTTGCGAAAATGGATACTAATTATATGTGAACTACTCACCACTTGGATCATGAAGTGGTGTCTTTAAATGAGCTATTTTCAGTTCAATTAAAGGATGATAATCCCAGCAAATTTGCTGGCCTGAAAATTGGATTTTTAATAAGACCCCAGCAATAGTTCACCCAAAAATTAAAACTGTCATCGCACTCTCATGTTGTTCCAAACCTGTAGGAGTTTCTGGTAACACTTTATTTTAGGGTCTCTTAACTAGTTGCTTATTAGCATGCGTATTACTAGAATGTTAGCCATTTATTAGTAGTTCATTTTAATGCCTTATTCTTCATGATGTTGTTAAATATCCGTAATTCAATAATAACTGCCTTACTAACTTTTAGTAATATTATTAATAAGAAGCTAATTCATTGTGGGAAAAGTTGTAATTAATAGTGAATAAGTGTTTTTTGAGTTTTTTTTTTTCTTTTTCTTTTCTTTTTCTGTTGAACACACATTATAATTTGAAGAATGTTTTCGACTTCCATAGTATTTTTGGGGGGAAGGCATCTGAATTTCAAATAATCTTTTGTGTTCAGCAGACATCATTTATACAATTATTTAAAAAAAAATAAAATAAAATAAAAAAATAAATATATATATATATATATATATATATATAATGCATGTTTCACAAATTTAAAAGCTACCATATTAAACCATATATTTTACATACATTTATTTTATTTTATTTTTTACTATTTATTATTATTTTTTATTTTTATTATAACATTGGTTAATAAAAATACAACTTGTTCATTGTTAATGTAATGTCAGTTAAATAACATTAATATTTATTATATTTATTTTATTAATTGTAATATACATTTTAAATGTATTTATATATTTAACGAATTCAATTAATATTGAAATTAAGACTAATTGTTTTAAAAGAATTTTATTGTTAGTCCATGTTTAACTAATGTAGTTAACAAATGGAACTTTTACTTGGTTGTCTATTGATAGTGCAAGCGAAATGGTTTCCATGAGCCTTTTACTCCGGTAAAGCTTAACATCAAATGGTTCTGGAACATAAATTTACTTTGGACTAAAACATCCAAACAGACTTTGGCACCGGTTCAGGGCATCAGTAAAGTTCAAATGTGCTCCTGCAGTCTCTATTCACAGTGCGGATAGACCATTAGGCAGACAGATGCTCAGACTGAAGCTCCCTCTGAAGCAACAGCTTTCCTTCTGGACTGGAGTTCTGTCACAGTGGCTGCACACAGGTAAATTACAGTAGTCCGGCTGATACCTCACTAATGCCAGCAGCCCCTCCTCTTAATTACCTTGCTTTAAGTACGCATTTCACATGCCCCCAAGACACACAATCACAGTCCATGGAAGGAATGTAATAATTGTGGTTCTGATTCAGATTTCACTTAACTATTTTGTTTTTTTGTACTTAAGATAGCATAGCCATTGTCTATTTATTTTCTTAATTTTTTTTTGGCCAGGTTTTAGTTTGATCATCATAGCAACTCATCTGACATTTATGTGGCATGATTTGTTGTGTGTTGAATGATGTTAAATCTTTCAGTTCAAATTCAAATTTTAATTCATAATGTGAAAATGTGTGGACTGCACTTTCAGTTGTTGAAAAGTGTAATATTTTATTCCCCTGTTTCTGAATGGCAAGCGAAGATTCCTGACTCTCGTTTCTGTGTGTGGTTGTGTAGGAGAAGAATGGAAGCTATTTGTGGTCGATGCATCTGTATATGGACTGATATGGAGACATTCAGGGAGGTCAGACTGTAATTACTGCAGGTCAGAAGGGCCGTAGTGTGTGACACACTTATCTGTCTGCTGAGAGGGTTGGAGGACGCGGTGATGAGAGCTGATAGCTGCTTCTGGATTGATTGAGGCTGCTGTCAGTTCGACTGTAAGTTCAGGTTAACACAGAACGAGGTCCAATTCTCCAATTCTAATTCTAGTTGGATGACCTTCTGCTGATGACTCAACCTAATAGTATAGTTGCATTCTGATTCAAGAATCCTTACATAGTACTCTGAAATCTCTAAAAACTCAGTGGGAAGAATCTAGTATTGCTTGTTTTGAACACCTGCGACATTACTGAGCAGAGACTGCATTTGCGTTGTAATTTGTAAATTATAGTGCTGTCAAATAATTAATCGCATACAAAACAATTTTTTTTTTAAATAATCTGTGTATAATGTGTATATTTATTTTATATATATATAAATACAAACACATGTATGTACATATCGGTTCATTATATTTATATTTAAGAATATAAGTATATAGATGTACATATATGTAAACATTAAAATATGTAAACGAAGTATTTATATATTACATAATGCATATACACAATATACGTACAGTAGCCTGTATATTATGTAAAAAAAAAAATTGAATGCGATTAACTGCAAATTAATAATTTGACTGTAAATTGATGTATCTCAATATATATAAATTTTTTGTGAGCATTACTAAATAGCAGTTAAAAATGTGTTAGTGATGCGTAAATATCCCTGTCCACTTCCTTTGAAACTTCCTGTTTAATACACTGCCCACTTCAACTAATTAAATATCCCGTGAAGTCCATTCTTTCTGTGTTTCTGTTTTGAGGATGGCTACCGCTGTTTATTAAGGTAAACCTTTTTACCGTTTTGTTCCTCTAACTGCACCAAATAATAAGAAAACTGATGGGAAAACTGGTCAGTGGCTTCAGACTGTAAACTCAGAGTATCTCCATAATACACTAACAGAAAGCCTCTATGTAATGGAAAAACATGGCATACTTAACTTCTGAGTGCAATATACTGTAAAGAATAAATGCTTATCAGTGATACACGGACAAAGAGAAATACTAACCTTGATCTTGTGCCCTAGCCCGATTTAATATTTGAGCATTTTTCTCCAGAGTCTTATTAGGAGAGGTGCTGGCGGCCTCCATGGATAGTCATCACATGCTATACTGTCTTAAAGGAAAATGGGGTCATAATTATCCTTAATAAAAGGTTAACTGACCTGTCATGGACGTTGAGAAGGTTGTGCGCAATGGTGCTTTTAACAGCAGCGCTGATCGTCCTATTTCGCGCTACTCTAGCGTAGATGGTCCGATCGCCTCAAAGAGTCATTTCATCTGTAACGCTTCAAACACTTCAGCTATTTATAAACAAGAGAGCATTCTGAGCTCGTCCATCTCCCTCTCTCTGTTGTTTAAAGTCAAGGGCGACGGATACGTAGAAATAAATTTAGAAACCTAGTGTACTTTGTACAGTTTGCAGTTTCGATTTAAGTCCACCTTGAAATGGAAGCTGAAACTTTAAATGAAACTTCAAAATTAGCTTTCTTCAAGGAATCTAGGGAGGCTTCAGCAAAAAATGGGCGAGTGACAGAAAATGAAAGAGCCGAGAGTTAGTGGAAGATGAAATGCCAGAAAGCACCTTTTTGACTGACGATTAAAAGTTGGCCTCAACAACCTGTGGCCGTGATTCGCGACCAGTGAGTTGAGTTGATGACAGAATCATTCCCCCATGTCGTGGCTTTTTGTGTTTGGTTTTTTGGAGGATTTCCACTGAATCACAGCCCCGCTGTCAATCTGAGTGGAGCCTTATAGCTTTGGCTTTTGCTGCGTGCCGTGTTATGACTGCAGCTGCAATAAAGATTTGTCAATGGCGGTATGATCCGGCTCTCGGCGAGCGGGTTTAAGTTCACACGGGTCTCTATAAGAACAGATGAGGAGCATTGAGTCGCCGTAATTACAGTCTAATTGGCGCTAATTATATAACAAACAACTATTTGGCAATTACAGCACAATGGAAGCCATTTAACCTGCATTCACACAGGGTTAAATGGTTTTGGCAGGATTCTGGCGGTACAGCTGTCAGAACGGTCGCTTGATCCCAGTGGGATGTCATCGTAAAGGAGTGATGTTTGCTTTTATCAGGGTCAGATTTGTTGTTAATGTTCTTTGGTGGCTGAATCACCAAACAAACGATACGTTCTTCAAGCCGGCGCAAAAAACGGGAAGGAATGATTCAAAGGCCCTAACTAATCACCATCTTTAGAGCCAATAGTCGCTGGAAAACTTGAATGAATAGTTATCCCACGTCGTTCGGCGGCCCTGAGGTCTGCAGTTATTAGATACTGTCTCCACAGTTCAGTACTTCTGGTCTTCTGATGAATTCTAAAAGCCGATAGCTCTCTGAATGGATGACCTGTGAAAACCAAACCTATGATTTTTTTCTTGAGGTACTAGCCTTAACCGTTCAATTTCCATAACATTTACAGTGCAACTTTTAATGCACCAAGAGCGCAATGCACTTGACTCTAAAACATTTGATTTTAACGAGAAAAAATGGATTTGAACAGATCATTATAAATGAGTCTAAAATCAACTGTAGCATGGCAAAGAAAGGCTTAAGGGATTAGTCCGGTCTTAAAATGTGTTTCTGGTGCCAGTTTTTGCTGTGAGAGTTTTTCCTCCTTAATTACTGTGGCACATAAAGTCATGTATCTTTCTAACAAAGGCAAGCTACAGCAGACGGCTGCTGTTTTCTGATACAGCGCATACCTGGTATGTTTATCATCTGTTTTGAACCCGATACGCTTTCATTTTTTCAAACATGCTATTTCTATATTGTTTCAGCAGATCAAATGTTTGCACATCTACTCTCATTCATACACAAAACAGCCCTTGCAAGCCCTTGAACCTGAATTTAGCAAGCTGGATTGGTCTTTGTGTGTTAAGACAACTTACAAGCACTGCATATAAATCAGACTCTTATTTTAGGTCGCTAATTAGACCTGATATCCAGACACCTGTCTTAGCTGAATGATTAACTATGGTGCAGGATATTGTATTGTACAGCAGGGATTGAGTCAAGCGTTTAGTCAATATTGAGTTGCACTTCAATGTTTGGACAAAAATTGGTATTTATTTTCTACTAATATCCGTTATTTCTGTGCCAGGATTTTTAATGTTTTGCTCATTAAGGCTGCATTTATTAGACCAATAGTACAGTAAAAACTGTATAAAATTATAATAGAAATGCAATTTTTACTTGAATTTGACAATTTTCCAAGATTAAGGTTAATAAATAATAATGATGATAACAGTAATATTAATACATAAAAAAATAAGTCTAACTTCTAGAAATTATCACACATTGCACATGAAACTGCATTTCTCATAATAACAATAATTAATGATAAACATGTTTGTTAGTTGAATTGTTTTCAAGTGCTTTTATTTAGCAGCTTTTTTTCAGAAGGCACAAGACTTTCATTGAAGGAGGGATCCAAAATACAGTCTTTTGCGTTTGGCAGGTAAGTATTTACAACTTCAACATCCCAGCTTTACAGGTTTCTTCATAAGATGTAAAAATGTTGCTATTCCATATGTTGCTTTCAGTCTGCAATGTCAAGCAAAGGCAAGCATGCAGGCCAACTGTCTAAATGAGCTGATCAAATTCATGAGAATCCGAGCCTCCTGGTGAGAGAAAAAAAACAGCTAGGCTTTGATAGTAATATTGTACGGATTATACTGCTGTTGTGCCCTTGAGCAAAGCACTTAACCTGAGCCTGCTCAGTAAATACCTAGCAGTAAAATCTGTAGAGAATATGTAATACCTCCCCTCAAAATCCAGCGAAGACTAATAAAATTAACTGCAGAGCAAAAGATGTTGTGGGAAATGTGCAGACAGATGATTTCCCTTGTTTGTTCTGCCACACTGTTATTCTCTTTACCACCTTGGCAAGTGTAAGAGCACTTACAAAAAGAGTCTTGCGTCTCTGAAATATAATCTCAATAAAACGGGACGCCTCTACTAAAAATGCACCGGCGAGTATCCTTTGGGAACACAGACCTGCCTCTGGCTTGGATTCAAAACCTTGTGAGCTGCCTTGCTGTCTGCTGACTATAGGAAGCTTGCTTGTAAGGCAGCACCCTGTTCTTAGGAAACATCAGAAGGGACTGATTTGGAGCGCTAGGTGTGAACCAGACTCAAAACAGATTTAAGCAGATTTAGGAGTTGGCTAACAATGCTATAATGTAGTGTTTCATTCTGCTCCTTTTTGTTGTGGATCAGTAAAAGCACAAATTGTTAGGTTGTATCATATAATAATTCACACAATCATTTTTTTACTTATTTAATGAATTTATTTTTCGCTATGACTGTTAAAAGCATGTGTTAGATTTATTGAAATATATAATTTTAGTATATAGATTTAATTGAATACATTTTATATTCACATTCATCCATAATATATTTAATATATTTTTTGATTTCTATTTTACTTTTTTAATTTTAAAATGTTTTTCTAGCATTTGAGTTTCATCAGTGCACATGTTTTTTTTTAATACATGACTGTAGGTGGATTTATATTTTTCTATATTAGTCTGTATTATATTGTTATACGTTTTTTTGTTCTAAATTTTTTTAATCATGCTGTGTTAAATCATGCAAATTACTATTTGATTTATTTTGTTTGTTTTTATTTTCTTGCAATACATTATTTTGTTGTTATTTTGTTAACATTATTGTTATTATTTTGTGATTGGATACATATGATGATGCGGTATAGTTTCATATAAAGTACAGTATATATTTTTTGAAAAGCCCCTGAATCAGATGTGTGAACCGCTCACTAGGTAGTGGAACACAGTCTTTGTATTCCTGTTCAAGGGATCTTAAGCTGTATTTTTGCTCACTCACCTCCAGTATTTTATTTTTACCTTCTTGTCAAATTTTATGTCTTCCAGGACAACATTTGCCTCAAGTGAAACTTGAAATGTTTTTGTCAACTATCTACTACCCATTTTCCCTATCAAATATATACAGCTGATCATAACTCTCTAGTCCGGCGTTCTGTAAAAGCATAACCTCTCCCCTCACAAACTGTAAAATATTCATGGTGAGACTGCAGCAAAGTCAATGAGTGTTCAATCAGTGCGTTCCCCTCAGCCGAGCCCCAAGTGTGCCGGCCTGTGATTTATTGCTGAATTAACACACTGAAGTCTTCCATTTCTCTGTGTTGCTTTGGTGCTCCAGGGCGGCACATCAGCTGAACGTTCATGTTTAGTTGACCAGGGCCAGCGGGCTCTTCTTGGGGGGGAACATCTCACCAGCTTTCAGAAGATGGTCGTGTTGAACACTTGTTGTGGCGATTATGATTATTGTGTGCTGTTATTTTTATGTTGCAGTCTAAACTTTATGCACTGGCATTACAATTTCAAAAAAAGTTTCCTGAAAACTTCCATCATTATTTGGATGCTTTGGCCCAAATTTGGTTAAACCAGAAACTGCTGTCAAACCCAATGGGGCAAGAATTGGATTTTTAATTAAAAAATAAATAAATAAATAAAACTAATTGTATAACTGAAGGATTTGGACTTGGATTGTATTTGTATTTTGTTGTAATTTTATATTGCATTATAATATACAATTAATACTTATGTATTAAATACAAATTTATGTACACAGTGCAGTGAATGCATAATTTGCCCCGGTCTATATTGTTTTATCATATAATATACTTTGTGTGTATTTAAAATGTTGTTATAATATTATTATATATGTTTTGCAACTGTTTTTTTAATGTAATTATTCTTAACTACCATATCCTTTTAATCAGTGCCTATGATATATATGTGACCCTAGACCACTAGACCAATCATAAGGGTCATTTTTCAGAAATTGAGATTTGTACATCATCTGAAAGCTGAAATAAACTTTCTGGGAAAAGATAGGAAAATATCTGGCTGAGATGCAACTGTCTGAAAACCTGGCATCTGAGGTTGCAGGATACTTTTTTTTCTTATATTATATACACATTTAATAAAATTTTGGTAAAATTTTATATTGTTTTAATTAATTTATTTGTAGTGTACATACATTATCTGTGCCCTTTTTGTACATGTAGGGCTTTCTTTAGTTTCATCAGTGCTCATAAAAGCATGTCTGTCTTGTGCATGTTCTTGCGGCTCCTGAGTGATTAGTCACATGGCATTTACGGCTCGAGTGATTGGCTTAACAACTTCCCTGCCCAGAACTGAGTGGCCATGAGTAAAGATGGCAGATTTCAAATTGCATACATCCTTTCCGGTGCCAGCTGAGTGCCTGCCAGACAGCTAAACGGATGTGACCTCCAGGTAAGATAGACCTCCTGGCCTAATAACAACAACAAACAAATTACACACTTGACTTTAAAAATGGCTGAAGCTCTGAAATAACCATTTCAGAAAAACAATCTTTTTGTTTGATGTTTATTTTTTTAGTGCAGCCGCTTTTGTTTCTTTTATCGAGACGAAATATCATTGAGAGATGCTCAACGACCTTCATGAGCTGATAGAACCGCGAGATCAGTGCTTCCAGATGTGTGAAAATGGACAGAGAACCTTGGCGGTTAACAGACTAAATTGGAAGGACTGTAAGAGGGACTTGCCTGGAATTCAGAAAGCGGCATGGATCAGACGAGGTGAGAGTGGCTAGTTATTAAATTGGCCAGCAGGCATAACGTGGGGGCAGACGAGACCTCGCAAAGTGCATCGCTAATGAGTTTCTGTAATGCTCCCTCTCATCTTTGAACCAGACCTTCAGATGGAGCCCATTGTTGGCAGGGAGGCCAATACAGATTGTTAGCACAGGCCCGAACCTCCAGCCCAGCTATAACTCCCTCTCTCTCCTAATCTATGCTAATAAAGCAGAAATCAAAGCCCGAAATGTCCAAGTAACGTGCTTCCTACATCAGTCATGTTCAAAGCTGTACTAAAGATGACAGAAACAAGTCTAGAGCATTCTTTCACTGTGTTATGTAGCCCACAGGGGCTTTGTGTTTAACTTCTCAAACAACCATGTTGTGCTTGTAACATAAATGATGCAGACTCTCGCATGACGTCTGTGTGGGATGATGTTTTAATGCGGTTTCTTTACATGCTTTTTTTTGCATGTTTGTTTGCAGTCAGTTTTGAAGATTGTAATAGGTTACAGCTTTGCGTTACTTAACAAAAAAAAAAAAAAAGTAACATGTTGTTACATCTAGCAGAAAATATTCTTTTGTGCTACATTCTCTCACTGTTCCCCTGACTGAGGTGTTGAGGTGTTATGCTTAGCTTGCAGATGTTTTTCACATTAGAGATGCAATTTTTTTTCTTTTCCCCCAGACATGTTTGCTTGTAATAATACATAGGCTGTACCATGAAATTGCATTGTCAAATTTTTTTTCATTGTATTTTATTACCTTTTTTTTCTCTATCATAATTCAATTTCATCAGAAGGGCCTACCCAGATATATTTTAATAATAAATATGAATTAATATGTAGTTATTCATTTTACATTATAATTTTATTGTCTTTTGTGTATGACTCTTAACAGGATGCAGGATTTATATTTTTCCCCCTTTCTAAATTATGTAATAGAATATAATTAATATGAGATTTGACTGACTTTTTTAATATAATTTTAAAAAATGGTTATACTATAGACATCATTTTATATAACTCCTTAAAACTTGCAGCATTTATATTTTCTCTTTCTATATATATATAATATATATATATATAATATAATAATATATATTTTTTATATTAAGTCATATTATATAATATGTTGTATTGTATTATATTAAGTTATATGATTTTATTTATATTATTTAGAAAGGGGGCAAAAATCATACACAAAAGACAATAAAAACAGAAAAAAATAAGGCTACACGATAATCATTGTCAAATGTAATGAAATATTGCACAATAATAATCATGCAGTCCTAGAAAAAAGTAATTCAATTAAAATTTGAAAAGGTTAATTACATGTTATCATTTTTATTATGGAAATATTAAAATACATATTTTATTATGTTCTATTATATTATTAAGGACATTTTCAACTGTAATAGAATTATCAGTGTTTTTGTGTGGCTTTAAAAGCATGAAGTACATTTACATTGCTGTTGCATTTTATTAAGATTATTATGTAATGAATAGCAGTAATTCTGTTACATTTTGCAGACAGTAACATACCTTTGCGCTTCCTTTTCTCAGTTTAGGTCCGAGACACTCTCTGCTCCAGAATTGAAGTGTTATGCTTAGCTTGCAGATGTTTTTGCGCATCAGAAGTGGTTATTTTTTGCTGTGCACTAGTCTTTACCTCCAGACATGTTTGCATGCAATCGTATACAGGCTGTACCATGAAATTGCATTGGGAAAGTTCATAGTGGCCGCAGCTTGGTCTCCAGGGCAGAGCAAATCCCCGCTGCTCTGATGCAACCCCTAAATTCTGCCATTTTGTTCGCTACAAATAACAAGTATAACCCGATTCCATTAAAGTGCTCGGATTTATTTTTGCTTACCAGCTGTATTTTGACGTTTCTAAAACATAAATCTCAGGGCGAGCTGAAAGAAGTCTTTGTCCCGCTGTGCATGTCTCTAGAAATATAATACTCATCATGTTCTTGCATACTAAAGCATGTTTTCGTGCAGACCTAAAATATATCCCTATTTATCCCAACACGAGACAGAGAAAGGTTTTCAATCACATCAATCAGAAAATGCATGTTATGATGCAAATTTAACTAGAGATGCTTGGATAAACTAGATCTGATTGCATAACACGTTGCCTCCAACACTGCTCGTTTATATATCTAATTTCAGTTGTATTGATATGAAACGAACGTTTTGACAGCGAGCCAGATTTTCAGTGAGTAGCAGCTTTGCTGGCCTCCACCAAATCAATGGACAGATGGGTTGCTCTAGAAATAAATCATAGAAAAGCAGCATGCTTTGCATTCATGACCATGTATCATAGATGTTATTGCAGTGGTGCTGTGTTGCAGTGTGTGGGCTAGTGCCTGGCAGGACTGTTAGTTGCATGAGACATGCTTTCTTCAGTTGATCAGAAATGAATCAGACTTGGTTTTCCCACAGGATTTAAAACGACTGTAACTCAAAAATGTTTTTCACCTGGTTTTTGCACTTGAGTGCTGTGTCTTGGGTTCACAGTGTACTCATGTCATGCAGTATGTATTGATGTTGCTCAATGACAGCTCTGGATATTGCTATACAACTTATTGCACTGTGTGAGATTTGTTTAGTTTTTTTTCTAAGAACACGTCCAGGACTCAATAGAGCACAACAGTAGTCATGTTGTTCTGTACAGTTTCAGTTCGTATCAACTTCCATAGTGTCCACAGAAAAACAATGAAAGTCATTATGAACCAAAACTTTTTTTTAAAGAATTCTCTGCAGTGAATGGGTGCCGTCAGAATAAGAGTCCAGACAGTTGATAAAAACATCACAAAACAGCTGCATGTTCCAACAATAAAGCTTTTTAACTTCATACTGTTGCTTCTGGCAAAAATATGAGTCCGTAATCCATATTAAAAATGCTATACATTTTTGCTTGAACAAAATGTTTAATCTTCAAACTTTTTGTCAGGTAAAGCCATGGGTTCTCGTGTTTCCATACTGATTGCAGTACACACATACTGAACCTATGGAAGCACGAAGGGGTTATAGGGTTTAGGTGAAGTTGAATCATTCTAGGCTGCTTTTTGCACATATTAGAAGTCTGCGGCAAACCGAGGATTTTATGGTGCCTTTTTGTCATTTGTATGGAACATTAGTAGTGATTAGAAAGTCTCCTTTTGTTTTCTACAGAAAGTGTCGTCATACTTAGATTTTTTTTAGGATAAGTAAATGAGGCTAGGTTTACGGGTGAAGTACTCCTTTAATGGCACCTTCTGCAGTCTATAGTGTGATGTAATTAATTCAGCACCACGGACAGCTCTTGACTGACCTCTGTGTGTTCACACTGTTGATGCTTTCAAACCCTGCCATAGAAAACCTCTTCAATTTGTATATATTACGAGTCTCTATCTTTCTGATTACTGTAATCTTTTGCTTTCAACAAATATTATTCAAAGAAACCCAAGCTCTCAGCTCTCTTATCTAAATGTTTGCATGCATATACATGTGTGTGTGTGTTAGGTTTATGAGAGAGAAGTTAGTGAGTGTGTGTGTGTGTGTGTGTGTTAGTGTGCTGTATGGAACAGACGTGGTCCTAACCTACAGATGGCGGAAGACTCCCTCTAAAATCCCATCTTTGATTAAATGTACCTTAGGGGGGGCTATACATAGATAAATTGGACGCTCTCCCAATTTTAATGAAGTGCTGGAACGGGCTGATTATGATAATGCAACACACAAACTGATGCATAGTTTTTAGTTGATGCACTGCAAATATATATATAAAAAATGCAACTGTTTGCATGTGCGTTGTGCGTAGGTACAGTGTTTAATGGCAAAGCAATTTGTTCTGCATTGCATTTATTAGAATTATGTATGTATTATAGGCTACCATGAAAACGCACAGGTTTATAAGAAGTAAGGCTTTGATTTTTGTTGATGCTTGTCTATATTTTAACTATTCCAGTAGTACATTTGGGAAATATTGTTGAAATGCATTCGTTTTGCGTTGGATGTAACGTTAGATACACAATTTCTCTGAGTTTGGCTGATGCGATCCATTTTATACACCGCATATAGTGATCAATGACGATGCACTGGTGTTGCCGAAAGCATGCATTCACTTTTTTAAAACGACATTGCGCCGGTAACATTTGAAATAGTCTCGCGCGTGTATTCGGCAACTCTTTTGTGAAATGCAACGTGAATGCGAATGCATGCGTTCATTAGAGATGCATTGAAAGCGGCATGCGCTTCTCTGTAAGTGAGGAGAGTCATATGAGGAGTACAGAGAATACTTTGTGCCCCTGTTGGCGAGATGGTTGAGTCCTCGTCAAGGTTGCTGCTGTTGGTCTCCTCGTACATCCAGCGCTGACTGACTCCAGCGATCAGTCTCCTCTCCAGCGCGAGGAATATCCGTTTCTGCCGGACACTTGAGACTATGAAAGCAGCTGATCATGAGGGATGGCGAGGATTTCTAGTGCTTTCACATAGAGGATGTATCAGATGCGCTCACGCTACCACAATGACGATTAAAACTGGATTTATCATTGGGAATATAGTGTTCTGCTGTATACTGTCGTGTGTGCAGGGTAAGTGCTGCTGTCGGTGGGTCTGTGAGGGGCTGCAGGTGTCTGGATGAGATGGAAAAACGCAAAAAAAAAACCATAGGCAGGAGTTTACAGAGCCTCAGTTGTGTCTGTGTAATGCTGAACATACGTGTGCCGTAACTATCATATTCAAAAAGCATTTTCCATTAGTGCAGGACACTGATCGGGATAAAGAATATTTGGGTTTTATTTTGTCCTATTTCAAGTCGTCGTTTTTCTCAAGAAATGTTCAGTTTTGTCGCATATGTTCTCATCAGATTGTGCAGATACTGTATGGAAGTGAGCAAAAGTAATCTTAACATTTAACAATCTATATCTATCTTTCTTAATCTGACTGTGGAAGTGAACAATGCTTAAAATCTCTCTCTCTATATATTGTAGCATTGCTGATGTTATTTGTATTTTTCTCAAGGAACACGTACATTTAGATATAGGTTGTTCAAAGTAAAAAAATTAATAAACTGGAAACAGCATTCTTTAATTTATGTAACATGCACTAAATTAATAGTTTGTTGAAAGGGACATTATCCTCTTATTAGAAGTTGTTTTTTGTCCTAAATTTGTCGTCATGATTTAATGTTGCATGTGCCTTTCCACATATTATTATTGGTAAATTTTACACGTTTTAATAGTTCATATAGGTTGGTGTATTAATATTATAGAATTTGATGACACTTACAGTAAAGCTGTAAAGACCTATGAATTATTTACCAGAATGCCATCTTGTAATACTTGTAAGGTTGTCATAAGATTTTTACAGCGTAGAGAGAGTTAGATAACCATGCTTTCCAAGTAGGTTGGTGGATGGGTTGATGGACACAGACATAGGTGGACAGATTTTTTAATGAGTTTAAGTTTTTTAATGGTTTATTCTAACACTGTTGTTGCATATGCCCCTTAAAATGCTTAATTTGACAAGGTGTTTATTTTTATTTCCCCTGTTGACTCTGAAAACACTCTACCTTTTTTCTTTCTCCCACTGTAAATCAGGACTTATTAATCTTTTTAATGAAGTGCACAGTTCGGGATTTCTGCAGGGCTTTGCTTTAATGAAAAGCACAGGTTGCATGGGTCTTGTAGTACCGGACAGCAGGCGTGATTGATTGGTGTTCATATGTTTATGCATTAGATTTATACCCGGCAGACTAACCTCACAGAGTGACACAGAAATAGCTCATAACTGCCCACCAGAACCGTCTGTCACACATAGCGGCTCATAGGGTAAAAGTAGTGACTTGTATAAAATGTCATAGTGGAGATAGTCTCTGGTGTGTCGTGAATAAAGAAACAAGCCTGTCTGTTGATTGATATTGCAAACCCACTCTTGGAAACTAAAATCCATCTTTTGGCAGTGCAATCAACATGAGTCGCATTTGACGTGACTTGAAGCTGACAGGAAGAGTAAAAATCCCCCACGCTGCTGAAAACCGTTTTTACTTTCAACAAACACCTTTAAACTCGTGCAGTGTTCCCTCGCGTGCGTTAGTGCTTAGTGACTCAGTCTAATGGAAATCTAATGGAAATTATAGAATGAAGTTGCGCTGCCGCAGCACGACATTAACCTCCCTCGTATTCATTTTTAGCTTTCTTGCGTACGTTCCTGTGCCAAACAACTGCGGATCATTGTGCATACTAAAGTCTTCATTACATTTCCCTCCTGGTGTAGGTAAATGTCATACGCTATTGGGATTGAAATGCCGTTGGACAGAAAGCATGATTACTGTAGTTCAGCTCTGAGATCTGCTCGATTCATCATGATGTCACGTTGGTAAATAATGGGCCCTTTTTTCACAAATGCAAATATTTAGTGGCTTTCTTCTATCAACAGCGCTCCGGCGATTAGACAAGGCCGCGGGTATTGCAGTCGTGGCTTTGAAGTTATTTCTCATATAATGTCCTTGGCCAAACAAACAACGCTGCACTGCCTTCAAGGCTCTCTTGATGCATTTTTAATAAGAGGCGTTTCGAAAATTGGGCAGCGTGTAAGATGGGAAGACCAAGTGAAATAACTTTTCATCTCATTTGATATTATTGATCTAGGTCCCGCTCGGTTGGTCGTGCCGTGGATGTTCTGGTGTGGTTTTGAGTTTGTGAATCCACATGGTGCATTCCTTCGCTCAGTTGGAGGATTTTCTTGATCTCTAGTGCTTTGCTTTGTTGTCTAAAAAACTGTTTAGATATCGGAAATAGTTCAGTCATTGCTTTCTTGCCCTCGTTCTGCTTATTTTCCCCACAGCAAAAGGGATTTTTTTTTGAAGAATAATCTTTAAGCAAGACTAGTCTGAGGACAGTTCGTAATGACCGAAACACCATGAAAGCAGAAAAACACCAATGTTGCTCTCTGATAAAGAGCTCCAATCCTGTTCACATTGGTTTGAGATTAATAAAAGTGACACATCACATCAGGTTTGATGCCAAACCAACAAATCATTGCAAAAACAATTTTTCAAACAAAGTTTGTTGGAGAGATTATTGGAGTATGTGTTGCGAGATGATGCTATTTCACTCTTTCTGTATTTAATCGAATATGTTGCTTGCAGATTCTTTGTTGGTTGTGAAAATTGCTAGCAATGTTCTCAATGGAAATTGTTTCTACACACAATTCCTTTCAGTGCATGGAAAGATTTGGTTTTTTGTCTCACAAAACTGTTGTATGTCTATAGCAGAGAGACTGCTTTATGGTACTTTTTGAAGTTTGACAGCTGTGGTCAGTATAAACTGTAAAAAATAGTAGTTTGCATGTTTAAAACAAGAGAATGAGGCAAAAATCCCTTTATTTATTAGTAATTATTATTATTATTTTTTTTAAATCCACTATCTATTGCTCATTTGGAGGATACCCTTGTTATCTAGTGTGGCCTTTTTTGCCCAAAAAGAGCAGATAGCTTAAAGTTTGAGTTCTGTAAATAGTTCAGTTACAGTTTACTTACTCCCATTCTGTGCTTTTCACACCAAAATGGAATTTTTGGAAGAATTTTAAGGTAAATCTAATACGAGAAGAGGTCATAATAACCAAAACACCATAACAGTAAAGAAAAACATATTTTTGTTCTGCGGCAAAGTTCTCAAATCCCATTCACATTGATTTCAGATTAAAGGGGTCATACGGTGGGACATGCATTTTTTCAAGCTGCTTGGACTGAAATGTGTGTTGGGAGTGTGTGTACACAACCACCCTAAAATGATAAAGATCCACCCAGTAGTTTTCTATTCATTTAATAAAAATAAGTTGCCTCTTCTGAAATCAAGCCATTCTCAAATGCATGTCTGTGTGGCGTCACACCGCCAGAGGCCACTCCCACAATAGTTGATTGACAGCAGCGTGTCACACAGACTGAACTGGTGTCTTACCTCAAACCCGCCCCGATTGAACCGTCATCAGACCGAGACGCAGAGACAAGCATGACTCCTAAGAGATTGAGGTGTTTTGTTGTTGAATATATTAATGAACATAGCAGTAGTCATTTACCTCCGACATCTGAGTGACCAGAGACACGGAGGATTAACGTTACGCTTGGTTCTGAAGGGAAACGTGAAATGCGTTTGATTAACCAAAATGCATTTATGTTCGTGAGAATCATTCATGATCCAGCCTCACCTACAGAAGCAGTGAGTATAATGTCTTAATGAATCTTTGCAAATCTCCTTTCCTAATAATGTGCTAATTAGCAAATTTCACTATGATTACGGCTAAAAAAATATCCTCCGAGTGTGCCTCTGAAAAGAGGGGCGGAGTCAGCGGAGCTCGTGAAGATTTAAAGGGGAAGTACACAGAACAGAGTGATTTTCTAAAGAGCTGTTTTTGACAGGGGAAAATTAGCGTTTTATACACTATCTTTGAGACATTTTAAAACAAACTATATTACAAACTTTCCATTAAGACCCTAAAGAATCATATTAGCTTGTGGAAAATTGCCTTTGTGTGACTCCTTTAAAAAACTGCACACATCATGCCAGCTTTGACTTCCTTGACTCCAAACCAACAATGGTTCTTGCAAAAATTGTCAAGTGGATAAGTCATGGACTACTGTTTGTTTCTTATTTGTGATATTTGAAGCTTGACAGCTAAACAAACAATAAAAAATTAATTATCTCTTTTTTTATTGTGTTTGATCTAGATTAAGTTCAAATGGTTTAAAATTCCAACATGTTGTCTTAGAAACAGTCAATATTTTGTAGCATGCATCTCAAGCATACTAAAAATTCAACTTGTGACTCTGGTTTAACCACTGATTGACTGAAGGATGTGATGTTGTTCAGATGTTGCATGTGTTTAGTATCTGCAGCTTTCATCACAGCTTTAATTACATGTTTAGATGCAAACGGGGTTATTTTAAGCAGAAGCACAAGATGCTGCAGTTGTCCAATACGTAGTTACTGTAAATGAATGCACACCATGAGCTTTCTTCAATAATTTAATTGATCCCTTTAGCTAAGAACAACCCTAGAGGAAAACAATTTTGCTCAGATATTTTTATAACTCAAGAGACCGAGCTGAGCTCTCAAGTATCGAATGCGTCTCGTATTTTTCTCCTAGAATTTTTTTCTAAGCATAAAGATATAAATGGATGTGAATAGCACTTCGGATAAAAAAATATATAAATAAATAAATAAATAAAAAAATGGAAGGAATTTGATGAGATGTTTGGGTTCTTTGTTGGCTTTGGTATCTGGGCGAATCCTAACAGTTTGAGAGATGGCTGAAGTCTTAAGGTTACTGCACACTGAGTCCCAAATTTTCACAGGAGACTTTTTTTTCTCCATACATTCTTTCTTATCAAGGTTCTTGTTACTGATGCGAAAACACAGAAAATCGAACCTGATCTGAACTTCATGAAAGACGAAAGTTTTGGAGGTAGTGTTTAAACGTGATTGACACCACGTGAGATTGTATTTATTATTATATATGTATATTCAGATAAAAATGTAGAACTCATGCAATGACTTTTAGATTTACATTCAGGATTTTGACATTTCTTTCTGAAGAATAATGTTACTGGATAATCTTACATGCATTCAGACATAGCACATACACATTTATTTTCTTTAGACTTAAAACAAACAAAACAGAGTCTTTTGTTGGTCCTGAGCACTTCAGCTGCCTGCTGTTCTTCAGAAAAATCCCCAGCTTCTGCACATTTTTGACATTTTGACATCCATCTGTTCACAATTCGGGGGTGTGTGTGTGTGTGTGTATATATATATATATATATATATATATATACATACATATATATATAATATGAATGTGTGTGTGTATGTATGTGTATACATACTGTACATCTATGCGTGTGTGTGTCTATATATATATATATATATATATATATAGTCTGATTTTCATCAAATAGTGAGCAAGGTCATGCTTAAATTGCCCCTATTATGCCATTTTAAAGGTTGCTAATATAATTCTCTTAAAACAGGCTTACATGTATGCAAGGTCAAAAAACACTCTAGTTTTCTCCAAAAATAGATTAAATGATTGTTAAACGACTCGTGTGTGAAGCAGCTGGAAGAATCAGTCTATTTAAACCCCTCCTTCCCGTGAGCCTCACTGCTGTGATTGTTCAGATGGTGGAGTCCTTTATAATTGGTCTACCGCTACAGCGTATGTCGGAAAACGAAACGCCCATTGCTATAACTGACTGACAGCGCAGGATACAGCGTCTTCTTGACATGATGTAATGTTTGGGGGCGAGGCAAGTTGTTCGTGACATAGAACGTGGGCAGACATTATGAAAATGTGTTACTTATTGACGTGGATCCGTAACAGAAAAAGATTCAAATTGCTGACGACTCGTTTAGGCAAATGTGAGCCGACTCTTTTTTTTTTTTTTTTTTTGATAGACAATAACTTTATTTATTGTGCACTGTCAGCGTCACAACTTTGCAGATAGTTTATGTTCACATACATGACACACTGAATGAACGATCATGTTTGAAAAGGCATAAACTTTAACGGTTTTTGTTAGAAGATGTCATTTTATCCCTTTCAGACCTTGACTTGCAGAGAGATTTTAATAAAAGTTTTACCAATATTACGGTCTTGTTTCTCCAAAACATCAGATTCAAGTGACAGCATGTCGCCTTCAGCAGAAGAGCCAATAAGAAACTATTTTCTACTTGATCCTGATAACCTTTATTCAACATCGCTCTGGAGCTGAAATGCTGTGAAGATCACGTTTTAAAAAACAGCATGACCCCTGAGTGGAATAGGGCAAGCAGCAGCTAGGAAATTAATTTAATCAGTCAAGCAGATGACGCTTTAATTGGCATTGTGATCCATCATCAACCTCTCCGTCCTTATCAAAGATAATTGACTTGAAATGCTGCTCAGATGTCAGATTTGTCTTGTAGCTATCAGGATGACTTTTAATATGTGCTTAAAATATTTTGCCCAGTCATCCTTTATTAAACTAATGATATATTAAGTTGTCTGAAGACATGTTCATCCACTGTACTCTGAGATCTGACAAACTAGCTTAATGTGAAATAGATTTTCTAGGTTTTAACAAGAATAAATGCATCCAATCAATCAACCAATCAATCAGTTGTTTTGTTTTAAAAAGTGAATGGATTGATTGAAGCATTACTGTTTAGATTTATTTAAATGTCAGTGTTCACTTTTAAACATCAATATTTGGATTTTTTTTTGTTTAAACACAAGTGTTTTTTTTATATAGTTTTTAGTTAAAAAAAAAGAATAAATATATATATATATATATATATATACATATACAGGTCCTTCTCAAAACATTTGCATATTGTGATAAAGTTCATTATTTTCTGTAATGTACTGATAAAAATTACACTTTCATATATTTTAGATTTATTACACACAACTGAAGTAGTTCAAGCCTTTTATTGTTTTAATATTGATGATTTTGGCAAACAGCTCATGAAAACCCTCTAAAAAAATTAGCATATTTCATCCGACCAATAAAAGAAAAGTGTTTTTAATACAAAAAAGTCAACCTTCAAATAATTAT
>JAUMHI010000058.1:18963362-19015671 GCA_032359435.1 Enteromius unitaeniatus | reverse complement strand
TATCTGTCTATCTATCCTTGTATCTGTCTAGTCGTAGTACTTGCACACAGTGTGTTTCATGTTTGTAGCACAGACAGTACAGGACAAGTTATATGACAAAGTGAATGTTTATTGGTAGGAGTTTGTTTAAATCCTTAACTCTAAGTGTGATTGATATTAATAGAGATGCTTGACTTTGCTCTGCCAACAATGCTGAATGCATATTGGGACGGGTGCTTCAGAGCCTGTACTCCCTGAGATAAGCTGTTTGGCTTGTGTGGTCTGAAATAACAGATGTATATTGCTAAATTTCTGCCCTGAAGGTGAGTTGTACAAGCGCCTGAGAATTAGGACCAATAACAGTGTAACC
Organism: Enteromius unitaeniatus; assembly: GCA_032359435.1. Classification (NCBI taxonomy): domain Eukaryota; kingdom Metazoa; phylum Chordata; class Actinopteri; order Cypriniformes; family Cyprinidae; genus Enteromius; species Enteromius unitaeniatus. The sequence goes on along the minus strand of JAUMHI010000058.1, from coordinate 19,015,322 downwards.
GCCGGCAAAGGCTAGATAACATTATCATTATAGAGAACATAATGTGCATTTCTGTATTAATAAAGTGTGAGCGTGTTTGACTACGGGTCTAGCTCTGACTGCAGCATTAACTGCATCTGTTCTATTGTCTGCTGACCCGCTGCACAAACACTAGCACAAAAATAGATAGTAATTGAAAAGACACAAATAAATCCAAACACCAGTGAAGTGCTGGACATGGATACAACTTCTCTCTTATACTCCTTCTGCCTGCCTGGAGAGAGAGAATAAAGAGGTGAAGGTACAGTGAGACTAACAAACTGGATTTGTAAATTTTCAATGCTAGGTTGTTGTGGGTGTTTGAGAAACTATCAATGGCATCATCTGGTTGCTAGGGCATTTGAGTGATTTATTAATTTTTTTTTAGTGGTCAAAAGAGCCCACCGTGACTGATATTCTGGTCACTGGAAATGACTCACTCCTCCTTCGCAATTCCTGAATGGCAGCCAGACAATGAAATGATAAAACGATAGAAAAAATTTAAATAGAATAAAGGCTAGAAAGAAAGAAAGAACAATACATAGAATGAATGACAGATAGAAATATTGCTAGGTGAATATAATGTAAAGAACAATAGTAAGACGAATATTAATTTTGTGACAGTTATTGAAAATATTTATTTAATTTTTCTTTTTTTAATTTTTTATGTAAACGCGATGCAACAACAAAAAATGTCACATTTGGTTCCTCTGCAAATCTGTGGTTTTAGTTACTATTGTCAGCATCAATATTTTGTCTGTCATTAATTTTGAAACATTGATTTAGTACAGATAAGTTTTTGCACTAAATTGTTTTGGCTTTTGCAAGGATGAGAACATTTCATAAACATTCCTGATTGATAATTGATTCCAGAATAATAACTCAAGGCAGTAACTATTTAAAAATATATATATATTTTATTTGTGCGCTTTTGTTCAGCTATTAGTATTTACGTTAACATGAAACATGCCCACTTGTTGGTCTTTCGCTGTCGCTTTGAATGAAGATGCACATTCATTCTTTGCCACTAGGTTCTGCTATTGTAGTGTTAAAATAGCTGAAATTTCCCCGATAACACTACGTTTTCAGGACTTACAGGTGCGATGAAGTGAAAATCAGGCCAATCACCACATGCAATGAAGGGGTTTTGAAAAATTCTTTGTTAGGTAAAAATAAATGCCTATTAAAAGACAATGAAAGTGATTTTTGCATGCATGCCAACCTGTTGTTGGGGACTCCCAAAACCAAAATATGAATCTTTCATAACACATAATAGGGGCACTTTAATGATACACAAAAAATAACATGATACAGCATATCAAACTTCATAAACAAACACTACTAATAAATGAGAAAAACTGATTTTGGGGTAGGCTTTTTAAGACTGGGGCTAGTAATTAACCACCTAACAACCATCTAGAACACTTTAGCAACAACAAGCACCAAGCAACAGTTCCCTAGCATCATGACTCATGGCTGTGAGTTTTAGTGTTGTGTTTGTAAAAACCAGCAGATGACGTGGGGGTCATTGGTTAACGTCGCTGGTGCCAAAATTGAAGTGGGTCTCAAAATGCTTTTACCGGTGTGTAGGGAACTCAAAGTCAATCTGGCATCTTTCAGGTCAGTTTGTGGGCTGGATCCAGGCTTTGACGTGGGTTGACATTTTACAAATGTACAAAAAAAATCTCTCGTTTGCCCTTTTCAACATTACAGAACTGACAAGTGTTTGATACTCAAGTCTGAACTGTGTTTTTCTTCAAAAAGCGATTCCACTGTCGGATCTCACACAATAATTGCAGAGCCGGCTATGATTGACAGACAGCAAGGCCGAATGGGTTCGAGTTCATTGCAGTCGTTCTAGAAAGTCTGTGACGGCTGAAATGGTTTAGCCTTGAAATACTTTTGCCCTGTGTTACTATAGACTTCCACCGTCACAGCCGATTGACTGTTATGAAGTTTAAAGTTATGGTCTAGTCCTTGAGATGTTTGCAGATGGGAAGAAACAATAGATCTAATGTTACTGGCAAACAGCTGACGGCTGTTTTTATGTCATTTGCATCTCAGTAACAGCACAGTCGTTTCTAAAGGTCACATTTTATGACAATACTTCCTCCATTTAGCCTGCTTCAGATAGGCCCACTGTACCTTATAATATCATATAAAATTACGTTAATGCTTTTGGCAGATCCTTTTATCCAAAGCAGCTTACATTGCATTCAAAGCATAAAATTTATAAGTTAATGCATTCTCTGGAAACTGAATCCATGAGTTTTTTAAAATAATATTTTGATGAAGGATTTATATTAAATTATTAAATTAATTTTCTTTAGTTTTGTTAGTATATTGTGCTAACAATAAATCAATACTTGAGGGAATTTAAGTCTACTTTTGCATCCAGAGATGCTTTTGAGTGTGTAGTAAAAACCTGCAACACTTACAAAGTATTCTATTTTTTATTGTGCTCTTTGTTTTGTTTTTTTCCCTTCTTTTTTTCTGTTAAAATCACTTCCTCTCAGCATGAGTTTAGCAGCTGTCAGTGTTATTTTGCCCAGAAAAAAAAAAAAAAAAAACTTTCATAGCTCAGCAGTCTTCTTGTCAGTTATGTTTTGCAAGTATCAACTTAATCTCCAATATTTCTCTTGAATTTACTTGGTAGAAATAGAATTGTTGACATCCAGTAGGAGTAAAGCATTATAAAATGAAGCGGATAGCTGCTCAGATCATTTTATTTTGATAAGAAAACGTATTGAAATTTGAACCATTTATAATTTTCCTTAAAGGCAATTTAAGATTCTGAGGAGCAGAATACCGTAAATAAAAGTGCTCAATATACATTACATGCCTGAAATTGACACTAAATGATGCAATTTATGCCATTTTTCTTGATGATATGATGCTTGAATGATGATATTAAGCTCTGAGAACCATTTTGTAGATTTTTCTTTCCCAAATCATATAGCTCTATTGATTGTGCAATGTTTCAAAGCGGTGTTGCAAGAGAACAGACTTGATATAAAAAGATAGTTGTAAGCAAATAGTTTGATGTTTCTGCATCTTCTTCACAGGTTATCAGGAATTAATATTCCTGTACCAATAGTCAGCAACAAGAACTGGTTACGACTTCATTTTGTCACAGACAACAGCCATCGGCATAAAGGATTCAGTGCTCAATATCAAGGTACATTTGAAATATACATTTCTGGTAATAGTTCTTATGTTTCTGGTGGTTACTTAAAAAAAAATTAAGTCCAGGTCATGTTCAACATGAAAAAATAAAAAAAAAACACTATTATGGAATTTACCCTGTAGCTCTAAGTAATTACATGCGGGCTACAGTATCCAATAAATCTTTAATCACACTGTTAATCTTAATCAGCTGATACTTACAATAAATTACTTTATATCGTATAATGAGGAATGGAAGATGACCTGTCAAAGGTAAATCAAAGCTTAATCCATGACTTATTTTCAATTAATTTGATTGGAAGCAAATCTAAGAGATGAATTCCAGAACTCGAATAGGAGCAAAACGAAGAGATTTATGTTTTCACACACAGTGTGTGACTCAATTTTGTCACATTTTGTTAAATTGTTTTTTAATTAAGGAACTTTATTAGATAAACTGTCACTCACTTAATTTGCAGCTTTTTAAATCTCACATACACGGAATGAAAATGTGCCTAATTTTGTTTGTTTTCTTTCGCTGAGCAGTGAAAAGATCCGGAGATTTTAAATCAAGGGGAGTGAAATTATTACCTGGAAAAGACAACACAAGTAAATTTTCAATAAGTAAGTGTGTTTCTTTCTCTTTGTAAAATGAAATACACACGGTCATTTGTTGAGTGCTTATCTGAATGCATTTTTACTAATTAACAGTGCTATGATGTTTGGGTGGGTGATAAGATCTTGTATATCGTGATATGAGTCACAAGAACAACATATGTCACAATATACAAGATATTTTAAAATAAAATACATTTTTAATGTATCGTGAATTTTCATTATACTCTTCCCTCGATTTCACAGATAATGCAAATCTGTGCTGTTTCACCTGAAAACAAAAACTTGCACTGACTGATCTTAAAAACATGTCAGATGCTTAAGATGCACACCAGTAATGTTTTTTTTCTTAGGCATGCTTATAAAAATTACTTAAATGTCCTAATTGAACTATGGCCTAATCCTGGCTTGGTCTACATGAAAATGGTAATTGGAAGAAAAAAAAACTTCTCAAGCTTAAAGCAGTCAGTGATAAAATAAGAACAAACTAATTAATTGGAGACAAAGACATAAATGAAACTGATCTATGTGGAAAACTTAAGGCACTAGAAACAAGAACGAATAAAAACACTGTGTAAAATAAATCAGTAAATATTTATCACTATTGAAGTTATAAAAGTGCACTAATCTACTTTACAGCTATAAACCATAGTGCTTAAATGTGCTGTATGTAAGTTTTGGACTCTACTAAAGAAAAAAAGAAATGCCATAATATGTCCAGATATTGAGGAAACATACTAGCATAGTTTTTATCTGAAAAAGATTGAAAATGTGAAGAATGTTGGTCTCCGTTTTGTGGCAGCCCGGGTTGCCAGTTGGAGTTTCATTCATTGTCATGTGTGCTTGTCCCTGTTGGTATCATCAATCTGGCAACATGTGAGTGAGAGGAGTCATGTCTGAGAAAGAGTGGAAAAAAGTCCCTTTTCAGTATTTTGAATTGGGGCTGCAATACCTAGTTCAACCATTAGTTGTCAATTCTACAAACAGCACCTGTGATATAGATAATATAGTCTAGTTCATGTTTACCATTATATCGCACACTATCATGCTATATCAGATGCTTATGGTATATCGATTTAGCAATTCTAGTAATTGTTAGTATGACTGAAATCTTGTTTTATATGAGAATCTAAAAATAAAATTTACCCTCAAGTTGTTATGACAATATACTTTGGAGCCACAACCCCACCACCTCACCCACACAAAAAAATTCTGCTGTGTCACTCATTAAGTAGGCTTGTTGAAGTAGAAAGCAAGCAGCTTTAAGACCTGCTCTCCAGTGCTGCTGCATGCAATGCGTAATTATGGCTGTTAATACTGTTGCTCTAATGTCATAAAAAAGCTCTCCGCTGCTAAATTTCTTTCAGATGTGCATTCCCGTTAATTGTTTAATATTCCGTAGATGATCTACACCTTCAAAGCCCATGATTCATAAAGCACGAACAATGCCACATATTTGTAATCCTCTCGCTTTCCATTTAGCGAATGGATCAAAGGAAATTAGAGCATCCAACGAAACCGAAATCTGCATTTTGATTAATTGAGCTTAGCTTGACTTACAGGTCCCTCACCCACAGAAGCTCCTCGCAAGAGAATGTCAAATCTGTGAAGCGAGCGGCTTCAGAAGGGCTCACAGGTGGCTGGATTTCACTCCAGCTGAGTTTAATTACTGGCCATCCAAACCACCGGCCTAACCTGGATCCCGATCGCTATCTATGGAAATGATTTGTGCACCCTGCGAAAGTGAACAAGTCCTTTTTTATGGCTCCACGTGCATCGGCGTCGAAAGGAAACGCAGAATGATTCATTTCACCCTCGACAATGTAGCACTCCAAACACTTAATTACAACTGGATGGAATTTTTATGAGCCTCTATTTCACAGTGCCTGCATCGTGCGTTCGGAAATATGAGTTACGAGTGAATTATCGGGCCTTATTCAGGACCCCGGTCTGCTGCCAAACACCCCTTTCTAAATGCTGCCCTTAAATGATCTGCATAACATCGCCTCCTGCGGTAATTATCACGAGCTAACACCTATTTATGGACGAGATATTGCGCCAACTTCTCTTTTGATTGAGGACGAATGTCTGTGTGCGATAACCGAGGCTGTGATGGTTTTGTGCTGGCTTAGATCTCCATATGCTGTTTCTTCTCCCACAGTGAATGAAGGGATGGTCAAGCAGGTCTCTAACTTCTGCCCGGACCCCGGGGAACCGGAGAACGGCAAACGCATTGGCACTGATTACAGGTAGACAGGCTGTTCACACGGACACATGCATGCAATTTTGTTTGAAGGAATTGATGGGGCGGTTGTGATGCCATGCAGTTGTGATAGTATAACTCATGAATATTAATTAGGCCATGCACGTATAGTTTAACATGATCTCTTACTGTTTTGATTTGCTTATAAACAGAAATAGTTAACAGATTCTGAACAGACGTTGAAACTGAAATGTAAACGGGAACATTGAACAGTTAGCAACAATTAAAGTTTGTTTTGACATGTTATAGTCTGTTTTATTTGCTTAGATTTTAATATTTTGCTTTGCTTTAATGTTGTTTTAGCAAAATATTAATGTAATGTTAAATATTAATTACTATTAACTTTCAATCAAATAATTTAGAATAAATATTTCATTTTTTAAAAAACATTGAAAGTGATATTTACAGTATACAAAAAAAATGTAAAAATTTTTTTATTTGGTTAAATATAAATATTATTTCAGTTAATATTAATTCAGTGTTATTTCAGCAAAACTGAAAACATTTATATTTTCTGTAAAGTTAAGTATCAGTTTTATTAAATTAACAAAACAAAACAAAACAAAACAAAAAAATATATATATATGGTTAAATATAAATATTATTTCAGCTAATATTAATTCAGTGTTATTTCAGCAAAACTGAAGTTAAGTATGTCAGATTTATTAAATTAACAAAAATAACCTTCTAAAAAAAATATATATATATATATATATATATACATGTGTATGGATAAATATTTACAAATAAAACATTAATTAGATCAAATATTAATGTTTGCTATAAGTTAAATATATTGAATGTTGTATTAAAGCAAAACAATTATATTTTAACATGTATGCAGACATGCATTTTGTTTGGTTATGTTGTTGTTGTTTTTACAAATATTTAGCAAAATTAAGAATGTAAATGAATATTCATTAATTAATTTAATATTAGTCTAGCATAAATATTTATAATATTATGATCTTACATGTAATTTTATTATATTACTGACTTAATTATTACTGACACTCTGATTGCAGTCACAGTGACCGCTTACAAAACATTTAGAACTGAATAAGTTACGTTTGCAAAGTTGGGATGAAATTGATGATGGAATTAGGAAATGTGAGCGTTCCCTGAAAGATGGCTATGCCTAGGTTTTTCAGTAGCAGTAAAATCCCTTATTGTATTTCTGCCTGACATTTGCTCTGACATGAGGCCGTGACACACAGCGATGATCAATCTGTCGGCACGTGTGGAAGGCGCTCGAAGAGAATTCCTTCATTGATTCTCAGGGTTTCGTATTTGTTCTCTCTTCAACGCGACAGCATCGGTGCAACGGTTCATTTCACCTGTGACGGGGACCATGTGCTTCAGGGATCCAAGAGCATCACGTGTCAGAGGGTTGCAGAGGTGTTCGCGGCCTGGAGTGACCATAGACCAGTCTGTAAAGGTTAGACCGCTGCCTTCAATAAACCCTGCTCTGAGCAGGATTAGAGCAAACATCAGATCCACTGATGTCTCAGAACACCTCAGGTCAATACTGTTGAGTCTTGGTACTGATTACAACTGTTTTTTATAAGAATATTTCACTCAGATGTGGAAAAATAAAAATGGTATTTCCTTTTGCAAAAAAACATTTTTCATGCAATAAAAGTGGATGTTATTATGTGGATATAGTTATTTGCGGCTAAGTGCAAGATGATTCATGTGAACCAATGGTGAACTGATGACGTCTGAACCTTTTGCATTTTGTAGAGCTTTTGTTATTTTTGAAGCTTGACAGAAAATTACTTCTACTATACAGAAAAATCAGCATGTGCACACATATATATATATATATATATATATATTTTTTTTTTTTGTGCACATAATTATGAATAAAAGCTGAAAGAAAATCTTAATTTTGATGAGTCTATTCAGTGGGTGGGGTTAGTGAATAACCAGCGCTCTCTCCACCTTCAATACCACGACTGAGGTGAGAGCCTTGAGCAAGGCACCGTTCCCCCAACTGCTCCCCGGGCGCCGCAGCAATGGCTGCCCACTGCTCCGGGTGTGTGTTCACAGTGTGTGTGTGTGTGTGTTGATCACTTCTCACTGCTGTGTGTGTGCGCACTTGGACGGGTTAAACGCTGAGCACAAATTCCTAGTATGGGAAACCATACCTGGCCACTTGTCACGTCCTTTCCTTTCCTTTTCCTATCATTTAAAGTTTTCTAGTCTACACAAAACTTTTTTGTGTATGTTAGTGTTCTCCAATTCATTATAAATGACACCTTCTGTTTTTTTCTGTTTTGCAGCAAAAACATGTGGGATGAACCTCTTCGGCCCTTCAGGAACTTTTACATCCCCTAATTTCCCCATCCAGTATGAGAGTAACTCACAGTGTGTTTGGATTATCACCGCCAGTAACCCCAATAAGGTACAACAATAACCTGCACACACACTTCGCTCCATATCTGACTCAAACCCAACGCTCTTTATGAACATGTCAATATCTTACATCTTAAAACAACATATTTCATTAAAAGTATTCCCAGTATGGTTCTATCATTTTTATTGCTTTACAATATTACAAGTAGTTTTATTTATTTAAAACCATGGTCCGTTTGCAAAGCCAGTGATTGAATTGTCCTTTTTAAATATTTGCCTTTTTTAAGATGCATTTCTTTAGGGCTGCACTGTTGAAACATGTCATTTCTATTTCATTTGCTTAAATACAAATATTTTTACTACATATTTATTTGTCAAAATATTTAATTTAGATGGGAATTTTATATTAATTTAATGTTATATCTTCCATTTTACCAAAATCAAATATTTTTTAATTATTTAGTTTTATTATTATTTTTATTATGATTTAGCAAAATATGTTAATTAGATGCAATATTAATTTACCAAAATTTAGTAGTACTAACAATAGCTGGAGTAAGTAGTTTTTCTTTTTGTTATATATATTTATTTTTTAATGCATTTACAATCATATGATTGTATTTATTTATTTATTTTTTTTTGCATATCTTCTGTTTTGAACTGTTAAAACTTTCCATTTTTCAAAAATAAAGATCTCAGAAGGTCAGTTTAGTAAAACATGTATTTATGAATGGATGAATGCATATATGTGTAAAATATGCAATATTAATTTAGCAAAAAATGTTCAGATTTAATTTTGCAACGTGTTTTTTTTAATCTTAAAACAAAACAAAGGCTTTTCAAAGTATTTATTTAAAATTGTGTATTATTATTATTTTTTTTTGTTTGTTTCATAATTACATTTTTTAAATTTTATTTTAGTATTATTTATTTACAATATTAACAATATGCATAGTAAACAAGCTATTTTGGCTTTTAAATCCATGATGATTTTTTTAAATGGATTCATAGTGCAGTAATGTTTTTGTTTTCAAGAGGTTTTTACATTTTTCTTTTTGTGCTGTTAAAACCTAGTGTTTGCGAGCGGTTCCCGGTGAGGTATCAATACCTCACATTGCTCTGATTCTTGTGCATCATTGCCCAAGACAGATTCGAAAACATCATCTTCCCCTACAGCACCTCAAATAATGCAATTCTGGTTTAAAAAATGCTGAAAAGATTCTTAACAGCTATGTAAATGAAAGATATACATCCTACAGTTGGTTTTGTGAGTCAACAGTTTCTCTTTCTATGAGCTCTTGGCACAAACAGCGCATTTCAGGTTTAGGTTTTCCATTTTTTTTTACCCATTTTATGCCACGCCATTAACAACCAGCAAATAGCTGATTCGTGTCCTCAATTGCTGCTAAATCTGAGCTTTCCTCTGGTGAGAAATGCAAATGAGCCCTAACACACATAACATTATTACCTCATTTATCTTCACCCGACGGAACTGCAAAGTTCAAATTTTATTGCGTTTTCCACAGACCCATTATTAGAGACCCATGGGCAGCTCATTGGCATTATTATTGTGTTAACACAATAAATGAAGTTAATATATGAACTTAAAGGGACGAAGCAGATCTTTCTTTTGGCTACATGATTGTGTTCATTAGCAAACCACTAATAATATCAGTGTAAGTGCTGTAAGACATTTTTAGTGCATGTTGCCCGTCTGTATGCTGTGGGCACAAATATGGACAATTCTTCAATAAGGTGTAGGTGTTTACATTTCATCTTATAGGGCAATTCTGTCATTATTAAAAAAACAAATGATCATTGAAAATAAAACGCCCTCAAATGATGTATTTTTATGCAAATTACTTGTAATAAAATGACCCTTTCTGTATGGCTAATTTCATAGCTAGCTCTTTATTCATCATGAATGCAAATACATACAGGATGTGACCCTGGACCACAAAACCAGTCATTTTTTTGAAATTGAGATCATCTGAAAGCGGCTGATAAGTAAGGTTTCTATTGATGTATGGTTTGTTATGGTTGTCAAGTTAAGTCCTCAGCAATGCATATTTCTAAACAAAAATTCAGTTTTGATATATTCGTGGTAGTAAATTTACAAAATATCTTCATAGAACATGGTCTTTACCTACTATCCTAATGATTTATGGTATGACTGGTTTTGTGGTCCAGATATTCTTCTTAATATTATATAAAACTGACAGTAAAAACATTTCATAGTGTTACTAAAGTATTCTATTTCAAATATTTTTATATTAATCAAAGAATACTAAAAAATGCATCATGGCTTTGACATTTTTAACATTTTCAACATTAATAATATAAGCAATGTTTGAGCAGCAAATCAACAACGATGATTTCTGAAGGTTGACACTGAAGAAGACTGAAGCTAAAAATTCACAGAAATAATTTACATTTCACAATATATTAAAATGACAACTGTAAAAAAAAAATAACTTTTTGTATTTGAAATTAAATAAATGCAGCTTTGACCATCACCTAATTAGTTTTAAATTACATTTTTAAATATGGGTCATTTTAAATTGCAGTAGTATTTCACAGTATTGCTGTTTTTTATCAAGTAAACGATCAAATAAATGCAGCCGTGGAGATTTTCTTTTAGTTCTTTGTTTAGATCAAAGTTTTATGAAATGTGTACAAATTCATGTTTTTTTTTATTTTGTCATTTATTTTTCATATTTGAATATTTAAAAGTCTGGTTCTAGGACAACATAAAAGAGAAGCAGTTAAAAAGCAGGCATGATGAAAACTTTCCAAGACTTTAACTTGACCTTCATTTGCTAAAGAGAAGGCAACTGTTAGCGTTAATAAAAATGACCCCGCGAGACACACAAGTGGCAGCCGTTGAAGAAGCACCCATGAGCACCTTAAGTGCATGCTTCGCTCCTCAGCGTGCCGTAAAGGTGCCAGAAGGCCCGGAATTCATGGTATCTAGCTAAATGTGAGCAGCGGTGTCTCCAAACGCACACCGGGGGGTGATTATGCAAACAGGACGTTGTTAATGTACAAGTGAGCGTTTGAAATAACAAAGAACGAGCGAAGCACGTCTCTCCAATGTTTACTTGCGAGCTTGAGCCGCTGATTGAAAGCACTCTCAGAAATTTGTTTTACCCTCAATATTCATTGGACTGTGCAAATGATTTGCTGGATAATTGATGCATTGCCCCTGCTGAATTTTTTTTCGGTTATAGTGGCGCGGTTCAATAGGGCCGCAGAGGGTACGAGTAAATGAACTGAAATATACAGGCGACATATGCTGCAGCCAAGTGCTGGCCCCGGTGAGCTCATGAATATCATATTTATTGAGAATAGTGTGTATCATTTATATTTGATGATGTCTGAAGCGCTCTAGCACTGAGAAACTTAATTAAGACGGTGTGAAATGCACACTACTCATTCTCCATAACAGAGAGCATATGGAGAAATCCCTCCGGTCAAGGTGCTTCATTGATTCGAGTGGCGTTCCATTACAAAGACTTCTAACGCTAATTCAGTGATTTTGTTCCTGTCGCAGGTTATTCAAATCAATTTTGAAGAGTTCGACTTGGAGCTGGGATACGATACATTGACTGTCGGAGACGGCGGGGAGGTTGGCGACTCGAAAACAATCATACAAGTGTAAGATTCAGAATTATGCTCTTTTCTGTATTGCACAGATGCATCTTTAAATCAAGATGAATTTAGTTGAGAAGCAAAATTCGCTATAAAATATATGAAGGCTATTTAAATGCAAGAAATTATGAGATTGAACTCTTTAACCATCAGCAAATTGTTTTTAAGCATCATTTAATTAAATGCATGCTTGGAATGAGAACTATTTGCCAACAGAGAAAGAAAAGTAAATTTAATTCAAGGTCTTAATATCTTACGCAGTTTGGTTTCTCAAGTACAAGTCTTCAGTGTCAAATTATTCTCGTAGTCTTAAAAAATTAGCACTGACCATTGACTTTCATGTAGAATATTTTAAGGTGTCAATATATAATTTTTTTATTTAACTTTTTCTTACAAGTCACAATTAGTTTTACCTACCATACACCACACACACACAAAACATATAACATAAATTTCACAGCGACACAAGATTTCTATCTAATCTTAAATTAAGACCTTGAACTCAGCATGTTTTTAATTGATTGTAAACTTAATTTAATTGTATTAAAGTCACGCTTAAAACAAGAACTGTTTGCCAATGAGGTAAGAAAAATAAACTTAATTCAAGGTCTTAATATTTTATGCAAAGTAAATATTTCTTCTTTTAAGGATTTTTAGCTGGGAGGCAAGTCAATGATTTTTTTTTTGTAATCTTGAATAATTAACACTGACCATTAGCTTGCAGCTAGAATATTTCATAGGGGCCATGATGTCTCTTTTCTCACATTTTTGTTTTTTTCACAAAGATTTCTTGCGCAGACAAGTCACAATTTAAACCATTTAGCATGCACAGACATTACTGAAATACAGAACACAGAAAACTCATTGCAGGCAATTCACACATGCAATCTGTGAATTAAATCATTTTGTTTCAGGCAGACAGAGAAAATGAACTGCTGAAGTTAGACAAGTTGTGGCCTGCCCCTCATTTTATCTGCATGCTACATTTGATTTCTTTACTTTTTGAAAGAATGAGGAAAATTCGGATTCCATCCCTTTAAGATACTTTAATAGACTCCAGCGGCTATATATTTTTTTCTTTTATCTTGCATTTTGTTCAGCTTTGCAGCACTTATCCGTTTCAACAGCATGAAAGCCACAAAACCATAAAACCGCACAGGCACAAATCCTCCGGCTGTATTTTTCTCCCTCACAAACATGTTTTTCCGTCCACCTCTTCTTTCCGTCAGCCGTATGTCTCCGGGTATCTTGGGTAGACACACGTTGGTGATGGTCTGTGCTGCTTTCTGGTGCATTTGGCTGGCTCTGTTCCAGCCGCGATCCATTCAGCGCTCAACAGAGCGTTCCTCAAGGACAAAAGACTCTCGCTGCCAGAACACTAATACATACTGTAAAGCTCAATTAATGCCCTTCTTCAAGTTTGTGCTGGTCAAATTAGCTTAGTACTTTTATTATGCTTTATTTGCAGACGTATTAGCATGCACCATTCTAATATGTTTTTTTAGAACCGTATAATGGTAATAATATACTTCTTTTAGACATTTTGTCATAGTACTATGGGTTTTTTGGATGCTACATGGTGATTTTTGGAGTACCTGAAAGTATAGTTATAATCCCAAGCGCAGTCAAATACAGAAGTACCATTACATCACTCTTTTTTGGACATGTGCCTTGGTAACTGTTATATTAAACACTTGCGATACACATGCAGGATTAGAAAATACTTCAATAATCCGGCAGAAAAACAGTAAGGAACTAAGGAAACTCTGAGCTTAAATATATTGGAAGAATAATCGGCGAGAACAGAAACAGGTCTGTGGGACTAATTAACAAATGAGGAAACCAACTAGTAAATTAAGCAGACTATGAAAGTAAATTGACCTGACTATTAATAATGTGATTTAAAGAATGGTTCATGTACATCATGGTAATCATAGTATTTGCATGAAAACATGAAATGCAATCGAATACTATGGTAAAATGTCAAATGTGTCCAAAAAACATGATACTCTGTGCTAGTACACTTTGATACTTATCTAGTACTTATATATATCATGACATTGCAGGATAAACAGTACCATTCAAAAATGTGGGATCTTCAATAAATCAGGTTTTTTTTTCTCAATTTTTTTGTTTTTGTTCAACATTGATACCAATAATAAATGTTTGTTGAGCAGCAAATCATCATACTAGAATAATTTCTGAAGCATCATAAGACACTGTAATCCAAAAGTTTTGTCTTGACCATATCCTTACACCTAAAACTAATCTTACCCATGAGTAATTCCTAAAAATAGAAGAATTGATCAATGAATGACACTGATGTAGAATTCATTGATTGTAAGCCTAAACTTCACAAACTATAAAGTTTTTCAAATCTGATTGGTTAATCAGTGTTCTTCCAGGGTCAGCAAAAATGTTGCAAAGGCTGGAGTCATCATAGCAAACAGTTCCTTGTAATATTTTGTAATATTACTGTTTTTACTGTATTTGTATTCAAATAAATGTTTTTTGGTGTTAGCCTTTGTTTCAAAATATTTCACTCACCCCATAGCTGTGAGTGCAGTGTATGTAAATATACTGTATTAATCTTTCAGAAGTTATAGCACATATCAGAATACCATAGTATTGGCATCTGACAGCTTTATTATAGCATGGCACCGCCACAGTAGTGTTCAGTACGCTGGGCTCACAGACTCTTATTTTCTTTTGTTCACTCTGCATGGACAGGTTAACGGGCAGTTTCGTCCCTGACCTCATCGTCAGTATGACCCATCAAATGTGGCTGCATTTGCAGTCTGATGAAAGTGTGGGCTCTATTGGCTTTAAGATCAACTATAAAGGTGAGTCTGTTCTCTGCCTGAGCTTCTTAGAGTGCCCACATAAATCACTCTGCTGGCTCAAAAGCTTTACTGCTGTTTTTCTCTCTCGCCTACCTACAGAAATTGACAAGGAAAGTTGCGGGGATCCCGGCATCCCTCTGTACGGCCTTCGAGAGGGCGGGGGCTTCTCCAACGGAGACGTGCTGCGCTTTGAATGCCAGTTCGGATTCGAGCTTATTGGCGAACGAATGATTTCCTGTCAGAATAACAATCAGTGGTCTGCTAACATCCCTATCTGTATATGTGAGTGCTGCTAGATGCTTCTGTCTCATTATTTATGTGCTTCGAAGCCTAAATGTTTTTTTTTTTTAATCTTCTCTGGAAAAAAGTGAGATTTGTAACGCAACATCTGAGACTTTTTTTTCTCTACTCTTATTCATGCAATGAAAGTTGAGGGCGAGTTATGCTGTGAAGCACCAAAAAATTACCATAAAAGTGCTTCCAGGTTTTCTGAACAAGGAATAACATTGCATGAAGAAGAGAATGAAAATTAAGCTGATGGAAGCCAGGGTTATTGAAGTTAACTAAAACTAAGCCCACGGATAGATAGATAGATAGATAGATAGATAGATGGATGTCTGGGAAGTTCTTCCTTCGAAAGTCATAATGATGTGATTTGCGTTATTTTAATCAGAATAAAAATGGGTGCTGTGGGCAGTTTCATTTTTCTTTCTTTTAGACTGGAAGCTTTTTAAGTGCTGATGCAACAGAATGAAGAGCAAAGGATGTGCATTAAGTGTGTAATCGATGCTTTATGTATTTCATCATTCTCATACTGCCACAGAGAATGATGGGAAATGTTGTCTTATCGCACAAGCCTGTTGCTTCATTAACTGGCTAAGTGAGGAGTATTTTCTGCAGAGCACAATCACTATTCTTCATTAATAATTCATTTACAAGCTAAATTATGTGGTTAACACTCACAATTAATACTTGATTGGGAAGATCAGTTCCATTTGGAAGGTATAATAATCTACCATGCAATATGCTTGAATATATAATTTTTTTGGACATCACTATTGCCATGGTATTGTTTATAGTAATAGGTTGATAATGAAAAAATTTATAAATATAATGAATTAATGACATTTTTGAGCCAAATGAGTAAATTTTACTTTTTGGCAAATGAGTAAAAATCATTATTATCTCCAAAGCTTTATTTGATATTAAGATTTAAAATAAACTTTTCCTATTTCAATATGTTTTAAATATAATGTGAAAATACTGTATAAGGTTTTATTTAATTTAATTTAATTTTATTTTATTATTCATTTTTAATAGCATTTATTTGAAATAGAAATCTCTCCCTCTCTCTCTCTCAATATATATATATATATATATATATATATATAAATTTTTGAAGCAAACAAATAAACAAACCAACAAGCTGTATAGTCTACAGTTCAGCATAAAAAATGTTTTCTTAATATGTGCCACTAAAAGTTCCATGATATCATATATGATATAAGTTAAAGAAAAGAAAAAATAAAATCGCTTAACATTCATTTAGATTTTTCCACTGCTAATCGTGACTTTTTTTGCCATTATACTGTGAATACCATCACTTTGACAAGACCTAAAATCCAGCACTAGTCCTTCTAGAAAGTTCTTAAGAGCTTGGAAGTCATAATTATTATGTGAAGTGCATTTAAGTGATCATAACATGGACATGTCACCAATTTATGTTGCCATGATGTAATTTTCCTGCCGACTAAGATGAATGAGAAATACTAACGTTTAGCTCTCTTCAGGTACATTAGGCCTTGTGCGTTCAGGAAGTAATTTAAGACCACAGTTCTCCATCCATCCTCACTAGCTCATTATGGAGATGAGCACCGACGACCCTTTGCATCTCTCAGAGTCGGTGAGACACATGTCTAAATGAAATGATGTCGAGAGGTCAGACTAATTAAAACCGTGTTTTATGACGGTCTGTGTAAACAAAACAACCACTGCGTGGTTAAATATGGCTAACAGACAGCTGCACTCTGGCAGATGAGAAGACGACAATTCTCTGGGAGCCCGACAAGTAAACAGCACCAAAGAGCAATACCATTTGAAGAGTTTTCAAATTCCCAGCGTGCCCTGCACAATGAAGTTTAATACAATTACTGCTTCCATTACAATACAATAATCCCTGAAGGAAACAGGTGTAGCATCTTTTCTATCCGCAAACCTGCTGTCACACGTCAGCGTGTTAGCTATACTGTAGCTTAAGGCAGGACACTGCGGGTGAATAGGGTAAAAATTTTACTTACAGATATCACCGTACTTTCCCCAGTTGATGGAGACAATTGTTTTCTTTCACAGGTTCTGAAATTATATGTTAAATATGCATTCATTTGCATACACTTCCAGAACAGAAATCTGAAGGATGGGTAAAGCCAGGTTCTTGTTTTATTTTGTTGGCATTTTCAAGTTGAAGGTTTTCCAGAAGCTCTCATATTTTCACTCCATAAATCAAAAATGCTGTCAGTAGCTAGAAAGAAAAAAACCAAAACTGAAAATCAGCATATGCAAAAAAAACTTTCTCTACAACCTATCAGAAATCAGGCAAATAATATATGAAGAAACCTCTCTGTACAATTTATCAGAATATAATTATAGTACATTTTATTTATACATGTAGGTACCTTTCTCTGCACTCAAGGACACAACACAATAACAGTACAATCAAAGCAAAAAAATACAAACAAAAAATACAAATATACTAAAACAGATATTAATTAAACCTTTTTTTGTGCTACTGAAATTGATTTCTGGCTTGCTGCATGGAAAGAAAATAGAAGTTTAATTTAAATTAGCTGCAAATGCAACATCTCTGATACTTCTTTTTATTTATTTTTTTTTTTATTATTGTACTCCTTATTTCAATCACTGAATGGACAGTAAAATGGAGATTTAAAAATGATAATTTTGAAAAAATGGCCTTCAAAGATGTGTCTCATAATTGAAATCTACACATAAAGTATAATACAATGATGTTCCATTTGGATATTTTCTAGCTAATAGCCTGAAAAAAAATATATTAAGAAAGCAAATCAGCCCAAAATGTTTTAAACTGAGCAGTGCATGAAAAAAAAGAGTGGTTTTGTCTGTGGTTTCTTTCTAATGTCTTAACTTGCAGCTATAAGGTTTAGCCAAATTTGATGCTTTTAAAATGAATTTAGATGAGTCTTTGCTTTTGACCTTCACATAACTGATCAGCATCTCCTTCCTCTCTTAGTTCCCTGTATGTCCAACTTCACGGCAGCCATGGGAACCGTTCTGTCTCCAGACTATCCCGAGGGTTACGGCAACAACCTCAACTGCGTCTGGCTGATCATTGCAGAACCAGGCAGCCGCATCCATCTGGCCTTCAACGACTTCGACCTGGAGCCTCCCTACGACTTCCTGACGGTGCGGGACGGGGACCTGGCGGACGCTGTGGTGTTGGGACGCTTTTCTGGGGCGGAAGTACCTTCGCACCTTACCAGCAACTCCAACATCCTCCAGCTGGAGTTTCAGGCCGACCACTCGATGTCCGGCCGAGGATTCAACATCACGTACAGCAGTGAGTGCTTCTCTTTAGAATGATAAAGACTCTGTTCTGAATAAATAAAGGAACAACAGTAATGTTTTTACAGTTTTTTTTTCTATTTGAATATATTGTGAAATACTATTTATTCTTGTTATTGAAAGCAGATTTTTTTAACTTGCTAGCATACAATACATAATATTTTTGCTGCATTTATTATTTTCTTGACTATTTTCATATTATCACAGTGCAAGTTAATTTGATATAATTGTAAATTTAGAATGTTAAAAATAATAATTTGTATTATTTATATACTTTTACAGAATTTTTTTTCCCAAGTTCTTAATTTTTCAAAATTCATAAATTTTCAAAATTCATAATTTTTCAAAATTCATAATTTTTCAAAATTCATAATTTTTCAATTTTAGTTTCATTTTAGTTGGTTTTTAATACTTCTATATAGCTTTTTTCATTTGAGTTTTACATTGGGAATAAATAAAATAGCATTTCAACTTAAACTTTCATTTATTTACAAATGCAACCTTTGTTTTTTTTTGTTTTTTTTAAGCTTAAGTAACTTTATCAGTCATTGTAATTACTGAAAATAATTTTTAATAGATTAAACATAACGTTAAAAGTGTAATGGTTGGCAAAAAGAATTAATACTGTTAAAATTGTATTGTTTGCTAACAGTGTTTTTGGCAAGCGAAGTGTTGTCTTCAATCAGATTCCGAACAGCCGTCAAGTAGGACATATGGAAGGACATATTCTCCTCGATTTAATTCATAAGCCATTTATCCACCAGCATCAAACAACTTAATCCTGTTCGCTGAACATCATACCATTAGCTCAGCCAAAATAATCCTCATATGTCTGCGTGACAATGTACAGAACCCTAGCTTTTACCCACAATCCTCTGTTTCCTACAGCTTGATATTCCATTATGCGTTTGCTTTCTTTTCCATTTCATTAAGTAAGTCACGTTGCAAGTAACAAGCTCTCTGCTTTGATGTTATTTGTTCAGCGTTTGGACACAATGAGTGCCCGGATCCCGGAGTGCCTATGAATGCCAAGCGCTTTGGTAATAATTTCCAGCTGGGAAGCTCCATATCAGTGGTGTGTGAAGAGGGCTTCATAAAGACGCAAGGCTCGGATACTATTGTGTGTGAACTGGAGGCGGGAAAGGTGATGTGGAGTGGTTTGATCCCCAAATGTGAAGGTAGGTTTGTGTCATCTAATCTTTTCTGTGGAATAAAGTTATCAAAACTGAGCTCTGGAAATGCTGGCCTATGAGTAGCCTTTGGGTGTTTTTCTGGAAAGATTGTCGAATTATCTAAATTGCATCCCTTGAACTCATAGATAAATGGTTTAGATCCACTCATTATCAGAGTTGTTGTATCAGCGGTACAAAAGAACTTACTGTAAACACCAGCTCTGATTAGAAAACATTACTTACCTGCGCCTGCATCAAACAAGATTTTGTTTGCTCTGATTTTTCCACAGGTGAGGAATAGAAGAGAGTGCACAGGGCACAACCTAACACTTTTTGTAGTGAATTTCTCACTTTGTGTTTACATTTTTATCCACAGTAATTTCAAATATGTTTAAAAAAAAAAATCATAATGACGGCATATATGTTTGTTTATAGCCTTAAAAATGGAAGTGAAATGTGACAACATGCCCCATAGGTGGGGAATGAGGGGCACATTGTAACAGATCTAAGGCAAAAAAAATATATATACACAAGACAAACAAAAAAAAAATGTCATTAAAATAAAATTAATAACTTTTTCAAATTAAATAATAATGTGTTTTTTTTTAAGAATTATAAATAATCTGATTTTGGAGTTTGACTAGAACACATTGCAACTGTGCTAGGTATTACCCAGACATTACATTTCTCTAAATAATAATTTCTGAACATTAAACATTGACTGTCATTGGAATTAAAGTAAACAGTGTAAATTACATACAGTATAGGATAATTAGTGTTACAGCATTCTCCATGTGTGCAAAAAGTGTTTTCTGCTAGTTACCCAAGTATTAAATAATCTAAACTGATAAATAACAGATTTGAGATTAAAACAACAGGTTTTTCTTATTTTAAATGAGAGCTTAAAACTCTTAAAAATCTACTAGAGCTAGACATTCACTTTTACTATGGTAAAAAAAAAAGTGTTGATATGGCAACTAGTAAATATTGTACATTATACCAAGTTTATTACAACTAACCCCGCATTAGTTTGTGCCCCGCACTCCTCTTTCCTCTCCTCTACTTAACTAAGTTAAAGCAACCGAACCCAGCCTGAAAAGCCTGCTAAACTTACACGGCGACCAGCGATGACCATCTAACTAACTTGAGCTGGTTTTACCTTTTTTGACAGCAGGAGATGATTTACAGTAGTAAAATTACTGTAAGAGATGGTTGCTGCTTCATGCCTAAGGGATGAGTTAGTGGAAAATACAAAGGCTTACCAGCAAAAGTGTGACTGGTAGCTTTTTATTTTGACACAGTCAAGCATCTGCAACTTATTGATTAATGATGCTATAAGCAGCCGTTTTGCTAAATTCTGCTTGTTTGTTTACTCTTTAACATTCGGCTCAAAGACACAAAGTCAAATTTTTAAAAAGCCCCTCAAGTGTGTAAAGTTAGTCTCTTATCCCTGCTAAAAAAACAGCATATACTGGTTAGGTATGTTTTTCAGCAGGGATGTTGTTTGTGCAAGAGGTTAACGTTCTCAGTATTAAAACTTCCTTTCAAAATTGAATCTGAGAAATGAGAGTCGGATTTTCCTCTCAAATGTGAATTATTATCTACTGTCATAGAGAAAAGCTAACAACTAAGTCCCTAAGTGAAATGACTGACATGCAGAAAGTATTTCTGAATGGATAAAAAAAAGGATGTTCGCCCCCTGGCTCTGTTTCCTGCTGTTTACAAACACCAGTTTGATTTCTCTAGACGCTTATTTTAGTGAAATCTGTCAGGTCACAGGAGCCTTTTGTGCGTCTTATTAAAAAATGGCTTGCAGCGCCTTTAAATCAAGAACTTTTTAATCTCCAAAGACATCCAGTGTACACTGTACTGCAACAGCAGTTGGTAAAAAGTGGTTTCTTTGTTGAATTGAAGTGTTTTAATAAACATTCTGCTGGCATGTGTGTAAAATGTTTCCGGCAGCACCCTGCGGAGGCCATTTCACCGCTCCGGTGGGAGTCATTCTGTCCCCGGGGTGGCCCGGCTACTACAAAGATTCCCTGAGCTGTGAGTGGGTCATCGAGGCCGAGGTGGGACGCTCCATCAAGATAAGCTTTGACAGGTCTGTTCGAAAGCTCTGAGAAAAGCAACACACAGAGGCATTATTTGGATTCATGTCTGGAGGCATCAGCTCTCCAAGGCGACAAATCATTTCGGCACATATCAGGGTTAGAAAAAGCCGAAGTAGCAATATATTCATAGCCATCTTCATCCGGGGTCCTTTGGGTGTGAAGGCCGCGTAGGTTTTTATAAAGTCTCAATGTAACAGTCTGACGAGTTAATAAAGTATAATGTCAAATGTAATTGAATCGTAAGCCTCAGCTGATCGCGGCAAAGTTCACATGTAGAAACGTCTGAAGGATGCTATTGCTACTGAGTAATGTTTGTCATAGCGCACAGAGAGCGAGAGCGGTCACCATTAGTGTCTATATAAATGATTACATAGTGTTATGTGGACGGGCTTGATCCATACGCGCACTGTTTGCTGTATAAATCTATCGCTGAGAGTGGTGCCCATCGAGGCCGCCTGAGAAAGGGAAATGGAATTAATCTATATCTTGTTACAAATGGTTGACTTTATTTCATTAGCACTGCAATGCTTCCCAAGAGTAGGGCATTGAAATAGCATCAGATCTGAAGTTTGATCTAGCAGACTGGGAATGGACGCCTCGAGATGTATCACAAAAGCAGAGGACTCGACTGGTCGAGCAGACGCTGTGATTTTTTTTTTTTCCCGGCACTGAAATTATTTGAATTCTGTCATCGTTTGAGCACCCTCGTGTACAGCAATCCTGTAGGACTTCCTTCCGTAAAATACATAAAGAGATATTGTGATAAATGCTCTGGCTGCTCTTTTCTGTGAAATTAATGAGAATGCGGACCAAAAAGAAAACATCAATTAAATGAATATTTCACCCAAAAATGGAGTAGTTCTTGAGTAGTTCCAAATCTGTGTGAATTTATTTGTTCAGCCGAACACAAAAGAAGGTATTTTGAAGCAAGTTTATAACCAGGCTGTTTTGATTCACAATTGACTTCAATAGTCGATGGTGACCCAAAACAGCCTGGTTACAAACTTTCTTCAAAATATCTTTTGACAGACATTCATACGGATTTGGAACTACTTGAGGGTGAGTAAATGAAGACAGAATCTTAATTTTTCAAGAATCTTCAACTATTCCTTTAAATATATTAAAAAGTAGTGTACTGTACGGTATGTGGCTGATTTATTATATTAAGGTTTCCTAAATCTTATGATTCATTTAAAAAAAAACAGACAGAAATTAATTATTTAATTGATCTATGAACTGCAGCTTGCAGATTAGTTCGTTCTTTCTATCTCAGAATAATAGCATATAACATGAGGACTTGGAATATGGTGCACAAGTCTTGCTGTACGAGCGACTTACTTGATGTGCAATAATTAAAATGATAATTTTATGTTTTTTTTTGTAACTTTTGGCGCCCCTGATTATTATAATATATACTTTCAGCATTTGTGAGAGAGAAACTAGGTTGTTATGTAAAAGGTGTTATTTTACTGAAGACAGCAACACGAGGGTGAATAAATGACTATATTTTCATTATTAGCTCAACTATTCCATTAAAGCAAGCTCACTGCAGCAGATCTGTGTTTATTCGCACATCACAAAGCGGTTTGATCCCATCAATAAACAGCAGCGTGAACACTGGCTGCGTCTGTGACTTCTCATTAAAAGAGGCGGTCAATGAGGAACAGTTGGGCAGCCATGGGTAATGAGCTGTGTATGTTTGTGTGTGTGGATGGAAACACATTTCAAGTTGTAATATTTATTATCTGTTTTCTTTGATCTGTTTTTTTTTTCCGGCAGGTTCCAGACAGAACTCAATTATGACTTTCTAGAGGTTCACGATGGGCCTAATCTCCTCTCGCCTCTAATCGCCTCTCTTAATGGCACCCAAGTCCCTCAGTTCCTGTTCAGCAGCGGCAACTTCCTGTATCTTCTCTTCACCACCGATAACAGTCGCTCTAACAGTGGCTTTAAGCTCTTTTATGAAAGTGAGTCAGCCGTCTTTATAGACCGGGTGCCTTTTGCCTGAGCAATGATATTTCAACCTGAATCATATCTGTCTCTCCACACAAGCAAACAGCTTGAGGATTTCTCTTTGTAGTATTCTGTCTCACTCTCTCTATTTCTTGCCTATTCTGTCTTTTGCTTTTTCCCTTTTCTCCCCATTTTTTTATTTGGTGTGCCTAATCATTTCAGCACTGCATCATGTAATGCAAATTAAATCTTTAATTTGATAGCGATACCAAAGCAAGCAAGTAACATTAACAAATAAAACAATATTAAATGTAACGTGCGATGCAATAAAATAAATCAAATAAAAGCTTACATAGATTTTTCTTCCTCTGAAACTATACATTAATGCAAAACTGTAAATGAAATTGACTATACCTTCAACTGTGCCTTTAAATGACACAAAATAATCTAATTTTGCGTTCGCTTTGCTTCAGGCGTCACTTTGGACACTCACTCGTGTTTGGACCCCGGCGTGCCAGTAAATGGGATACGTTACGGGCAGGACTTGGCCATCAGCTCAGTGGTGTGGTTTGGCTGTGAGCCTGGATACAGACTGAGCCACGAGGAACAGTTGGTCTGTGAGAAGAACCACTGGTGGAGCCACCCTCTGCCGACATGTGACGGTAAGCTGTCATCTCAATTACATGTCTCAGTTAGACTAATTAACGCTGCTCATTTCAACGGTTCTTTGATTTCTACATTCACAACAATTTCAAGAATATTCAGTAGCATTTTAATTGAAGTCTGGCTGTATATGCATATAATAATTCTCATCACATTCAATTCAGACTGCAAACATACATCATATCTAAAATGCAGTTTCTCTGACAGCAGGACAGAGTTCTCTAGTGCTCTAGAATCATAAAGGGTTAGTTCACCACAAAATAAAAAATCAATCATCAATTATTTACCTTCATGTCTTTCCAAACCTGTAAAACCTTCTATCATCTTCAGTACACAAATGAAGATATTTTTGATGATATCAGAGAGCCATCTCTCCCTCCATAGACCGCAACACAACTGAAGTGATCCCAGATCCAGTAACGTAGTAATAACACCAGTAAAACAGTCCATGTGACATCAGTGAATCAACTTCCGTTTTGCACCGATAGGAGAATACGTTTTTGCTCAAAGAATACAAAATAACATAATTTACTCAACCATTTTTCTCTGATTGCAAGTATCACAATGCAACGCATATGCAAGCTTTAGCGTATCTGATGTAATCAGCCTTGTTTATGTCCGGGGGAAGTGCATGCAAAGCTAATCTGCAGTTGTTTACACCTAGTGGAAAGCGTATGCATGGATTGTGATACTCAGGTGAAAAGAATGTAAATTGATATTTTTGTTTTCTTTGTGGAAAACAAAAAAAAGTATTCTAGTGTTGCAAAACTGATTTCATCAAAAATATTTTAATTTGTGTTCTGAAAATGAACAGAGAACTTATATATTTGGAGAGACATGAGGGTGAGTAATTAATGACAGAATTTTCCTTTTGGGGTGATCTAACCTTTTAAATCAGTGTACTGCAATTGCTGACTGGTTACTTGGATAACGGTGTATATAAAGATGCACAATAGTCATGTTGCCAAAATCATATTAGTTTTGTTAAGTTTATTTACAGTACTGAAGAATGAATAATAGAACCATTAAATAAATGAAATCTTAATGATTCACTTCCCTGTGCATTATAGAGGTTCCAGCTCAGAGTGGTACGGCATATTCTATTCTTAAAAAAAGATTTTCTCAAAGTTTTGTCTTTTTTATGAACAGCTGTGGCACAATGAGAACCGACAAAAGACTTGGTCTATTCAGTTGGACGCCAATTTTAGCATAAGTGGGAATTTTAAACCAGAAGAATTGACTAGAAATGTTTGGTTTGCTACCAGACTTCCGACCGATGCTCTGGACTCTCAAGACATCTGGTACTTGTTATTTTTCTAAAACTCTCTTCAGCTGCTCTCCGCAGCCTGTTTTGCTTGCGTAATGTGACATTTTTGAATGACACAAGAAGTTCAGTGAAATAAAATGTAGAGATGTGATTTTATCTGTCAGGAATTGATTGGTTCAGAAGCACTCTCTACAAGAATGTAGCTATTTGATTGTAGGAGCAAGATGTTGTAGACGAACCATTCTTATTTGGAACAGAAGGAACTTTATCAAGAAAGTAAACAGGTTCATTTTTGTTGACTTTAACCTTCCGTTAAAATGTTCTTATTTCCAAAAGGGCACTCCTAGCAGGTCTGGCCCATTTGGCGTATTCAATTTTAATGACTACATGTCATTCTGAATTAACTGAATATGGTGGAAATATTTCGGTACTTCATAGTGCCCGAGGGAAGAAAGAAAGAGATTTAGGCAGATGTTGAGCCCGAGGCGCTAGACTCTTTTATCGTCTCACGGGGAGTGACACTGACATTCATTATCATTAAAGGTGAAGTCGCTGAGGAAATCTGCCTTCAGTCCTCGAATTCTGAAGTTCAGGTCTTAGTTTGGACATCTCAAGAAACACCGTCTATGACTGCATCCCAGTTTGCATACCATGGCTTTGTTCCAAGATTTTGTGGCATTTTAAAGCATAATAAGTTTGAAAAAGAAAGAGTAGATACAGCTTCATTTTGCAGCCTAGCCCTAAAACTATGGCAGAATAAATATTTGGTATCCTTATTGCAGAATAAACACCGTAGGCATGGCTATACTGAAAAGTTAACATATTGATAAACAATTTAGGTATTTTACCTACTGTAGTATATTTGTGTGCAGTGTGCTTTGTTAGCATAGCAATATGCTAATACCATTTAAATCAGCTGAGAGTCAACAATTCCTTGCACTTTGACTGTATATACATACATACAGTGTGGGATTTGTGTGTCATGGGGAACTGGGTTGCAGGCCTATGTCTCTCTGTGAACGTAATAGTACAAAATAAAAATAGTGAACACATCAGTGTTTTGCAGATCAATCTAAAGGACGCCATTTCCTATCCATTTCCATTTAAGCACTTCAAATGTTTCAAAATGTTAGCTCCGTTTCAAATGACTTTCTGTTCCTGTTACTAGTTTTCAGTCAAGTCGTAGCATGGGACTAAAATGTATTTCTTTGGTTTGGCCATTACTCAAGATCTATATTTGCCCCAATCGATAGCCTAAGCCCTGCTGAGATAATGCCACCAGCCTATTTCAGCTTTTGGTTTAGTAGAAGACACTATGATAAGACACCTTGAGTCGTTTTTCAATTGACAGATTGTATTCAGAAACACAATTAGAGATGAGCCACTATTTTTTAGAATTTTTGATTGCACACTTACGTCACCAATCTGTGTGCGTGAATTTTTGGGATTGTTTGTTCATCTGCAGCGTCCCTTGAACATTCCTTTAGCTTTGTTAATGTTTTAAATGTATCCAAATTCTTAGTTTTTTTGCACATAAATCTGAAATATTTTGTAAAATGGAATGTGATTAACATGAAGTACTTGCATTATTTATGCATCATTCATGCATTTGGCAGACACTTTTTGTCCTAAGCATTTTTCTAAATGAATTGAGGCATTCCCAGTTTTGTTTATTTGATTTTTCATCTGCAGTCTGCACAAATTTCATGTAAATTGCCACATTCCTTTCAATGCACCAACGCACCATTTTACAAAAACCCAAACAAAGCAGAATAATTTTCTATTGTACATCATTTGTAAAAACCGTCCTTACATAAATTGCTGTATTCAGTTTAGTGTGACACTTTATATGAATATTAGGCCATTCCAAAAACAAATGTCTATGCAAATTGTTCAGTATACCACTTCTTACCTAAATTGTGATGAAACCATTCTTTGCAGTCATTTTAGATAAATATGTTATATATTTTGCTCTTGGCTTTATAAATAGGTAATGCAAAATGATTTATACATAATTTATAAATCTGGCAGACACTTTTGTAAGTATTTCTTAAATGGGTTAATGCATTCCTTGGCAGTCAAGCCCATGATTTTGACAGTTTCAGATACACCTACAGTAAGTAACATGTGCTTTTACTTATTTTTGTGGGATTAGAGTTTCAGAAATTAGGTCTCATTAGGACTTCTCACTAAGCCAAGTGTAATTATTACTTAGACTAAGTCCTAACTCAAATGCACAGACAAGCATTGAAGAAGAATGTCATGGAGACCTGTTGTTGAACTCTTCCGACTCAAGCCAGTGAGCAACTTCTTTGAAGCGGCATAGCAATGCTCATGCAATCATCCACAACCTCCTAGCACCACAGTAGAGCGTTTTGCATGGACAGTAGCACTCACTCATTTTCCTTGAAAAACTTTCAGAGACAAAGTAAAGTGGTTGTGACCTTTTCTAGAGACAACGGCAGGTGGAAAGTAGCTCAAAGTAGAAGAATTTCGTGTTGCTCTCGTTAACCTTTCAGTGGTATTTTTTACTTCCGGTGAAGGTTACTCTGCTCTTTGAATTCCCTCAGCTGAACACTGCTTATCTCAACAGAATTCCTGCTCAAAACGGAGCACTAAAAGTGATACGAGAGCAGTCGCATATGTGCTTCCTGTAAAGTTTCAGATCTTTTTTAAGATTCTACGCATGTCTTCCTGCAGCTCTGTGCGGAGGCGATGTCCGGGGCCCAGAGGGCATCATCCTCTCTCCTGGCTTTCCAGAGCTCTATCCCAACTCATTAAACTGCACATGGACTCTGGAGGTCAGCCATGGCAAAGGTACATACACAGGAGATTTCTTCTTGTGCTGTCAGTAGAAGATGAAGGCTCGTTTTTGACATCAGATCTGCCTTAGGTGTCCATGAACACATTCAAGGGTGGATCTTTATTTACTGAACACCAGAGGTGGGTAGACTAGCCAAAAGTGTAAAAAGTAAAGTAAAAATCCAAATAGAGACTTAAGAGTAAAGACACTAAATCAAACACTACTTTCTTGAATTTCCAGGTACAAATGAGAAACCGCTTCAGATTCAGACTGTTTTGCGACTAGTTTGATGAAGGCCTTGAACAGAATTACTCAATTTGTAATTCATTCATGCATGAGGCATCGCTCATGCCCCAGAAAAAAAAAACATGATGCATGCTTGGAATAAACTATGTGTTATGCATTGCATTAAAATTAAGTAACAGGGAATGCTGCCCAATGTAGTTTTTTTTCTCAGTTGAAATAGAATCCACTTTTAAATCTACTCTTAAAAGTATAACATTTCCAAAAATATACTTAAATAAATGTAACTAAGTAGGCGTTAATACCCACCTCTGTTGAACACAGTTTGTGTGTGTGTGCACCGAACAAATACTTCTGTTTTAATTACTATATGTGTGAAACATTCTAGAGCGTGACTCCCTTCCAATATTAATGATTATCTTCTCTTTTTTTGATAAAAAACAGTCACATCTTTAAAATTCTGTTTAGACGTAAGTTTAATGGCAGAGGAGCCAAGTGAATGCAATCATACGTTCCTCTGTACTAGTAGCTCAGTGTGGAAAGTTGTCAGTAAAACAGCTTGTGAGCAATATCATGTAGCATTACATTAACCTCAGGCCAGCGATTCAGTGCAATATTTCATCAGATATATGCACTGTTTTAGCTTATAAATTCATAATGGCCCGGTTTCACAAACAGGGCTTAGCTTAAGCCAGGACCAGGCATTAGTTAAATTAAGATATTTAAGCAACTTTTACAAAAATGCCTTATAAGAAAATATTACAAGTGTGCATCTTAACACAGAACAATGACACTGACATGTTTTAAGATATGTCAGAGCAAGATATTTTCATCTGAGACGGCTCAAACATGCAATTTAAAACTGAAACTGGGGATATATTTTACATGACCTGTTCGTAATGTTTTAATTATTTAATGCATGTTTAAATTAATGTGGCACAAAAACAAGTAATGACAGCATTTTTTTAAATTTGAGTAGTAGTTATTACATCTAAAAATGCACTCTGCTGTTCCAATTGTAACCATTAATATTAAAGTAATAAAAGGTCTCCTTAGTTTACAGCATTAGATTAGATATATTTCTCTCTCCTTAATTTATTTGAAGAAACAGCCATAATTTTTCCAATTAACTCTTTTTTTCCCCTTTGAATCCAAGTCATTTGTTTTGACATGATTTGGAAGTAAATAATCGGTGTCCTCGTCTGATGGCTTCACTTCTCAGGTGTGCAGTTCACGTTTCATGCGTTTCACCTGGAGGATCACCATGACTACCTGCTCCTGACGGAGAACGGCAGTTTTGCGCGGCCCCTCGCTCGGCTCACCGGTTCGCAACGACCCCTGCCAGTCAACGCCGGGCTGTACGGCAACTTCAAGGCTCAACTGCGCTTCATCTCAGACTTTTCCATTTCCTTCCAGGGCTTCAACATCTCTTTCTCAGGTGAAAAAATTTAAAATACGTTTATTTATCCAATATCTAATATTTATTTGATTGTTAGTTTAATTTGCCCCCCCCCCTTTTTTTTTTTGCAAAGAATAACTGTAAATGATAAGAAATTGTGGTAACACTTAACTAACATTAATGTTAGTTAATGCATTAGTTAAATTAAAAATGAACAACACATCTGCTCAGCATTACTTAATCTTTGCTCATGCTTATACACTAATGTGTTAGTTTTGCGCTTTAGTTAACAAGTGAACTATGCCTGTAAGTTTGTTTAATAAGCTTTATTTAATTATACCATATACAGTATATACACATATGTTTATGTAGCAGCTAACGCACAGAATTGAAAAACAATAACTCCCCATTTGGCCATTGATTTGGGCTACTTGTGAACTTGCAAACCAGCTAAACATCAGCATTTTTTTTCTCAGGTTTGTAGACTGTTTATTAACATTACCATTAGCAAAGTATTACTCAGGCAGTTTGTGAGCTTTATTGTAAAGTGGGCTGTTTAACAACATGTCTACTAAGATCATTTGTGCATTAATGCAACGTTATTTAATACAACCTTATTGAAATGTGTTACCAAAAAAGTTCATCTGTGTTGCAAATTATGCACTTTTGCGAATCCTGGTGTTCAGGAAAATTGTGAATAGTTTTTACACTGTTCATTTCACTAAGCGTCCAAAAGGTCATCAAGAGAGCAGAATTTTTATTTTTTTTATACTGTTTCTATAAGGCCAGCATGAAGCTTCTTAGAGCACAAGCCGTTCTGATAACAAAGCGTCTGCAATAAACATCATTTTATGTAAATTGTTGCATTCAATTTGATGCTGCCGGCTTACAAACAGCCAGCTATTCTGAGCAAAGCAAATTGAAATTTTCTGTAAATCATTCACTAACCATTCTTACATAAATTGACGCAATCAGTTCATTGTGGAAAGTTAGATAAACATTCATCCTCACAATTTTCTGTGCATATTGTTTGTAAAACCATTTTTACCTATTTTTTTTTTTTTATGGTAGCTGTTACTACCCTTTAGTACAAGATCTAACAATGAATCTGAGTATAATATCGAAGGTTATTCTAGGACAAGAACAGTTGCTATCATCATGAGCATCTATACGCCTGTGTTTATGAACACAATTACGGTGGCCGAGAGTGGCGCTGCAAACACAGAAACGCGCTGCAAATAGCACGGACCACAGCGGAAATGTTTCAAGGGAACCTCAAAAAGTGACGAAACCCATCTAAGAATAACATAGCATTAAAATAATGTTTCACAGTTAAGTGTGTAATTCTTCAGATTAGTCTAATAATATCCAGAAGACCGTATGATCAGGTTGTTAAAATAAACACAAAAAAAACACTTTTAGTTCAGCGACAACATCTCTGCTCTGACCAAAAGCCACGGAACAAATAATCAGGTCCCAGATAGGTTTGTTACTTTTTGACATCCCCCTGAAACATTTCCGTTGTAGTCCGTGCTATTTGCGGCGTTTCTGTGTTTGCAGCGCCTCTCTGTGTTTGGTTGCGTTCTGAGAATTTGCAGTTTGCATGTGTTTTCTTAAGTTTGCAGCACATTGATCTCTCTCGGCCACCGTACACAACAGCATTTCACTTTAAGGAAATGGGTGGAGAGTTTCAGTTAACGGTGGAAGGAAGAACAATATAGAGAAGGCATGTCTTACCAGAAGTGAATTCGTCATTTGAAAGTTTGTGTGCAAGGATGTAAAGTTGGCGGGAGTGTAATTCAAGGGATTATCTTGAGGTGTATGGAAAACAGCTACACTAAGTATGGCTTCTGGTAAAAGGATCTCTGCGTCCCTGGAAGTTGTCTAACTTCAAAAGCGGGATGTTTCAAGATTGTACGATTTGGTCGAATGTTACATGTTAAGGCTGCCTATGAACCTTGGCACTTTTTTTTTGGTTATGATGATGCAAATGTTATCTTTGATCTTGAAGACTGCTCTTTGATATTTATATTGTTTCTTAATATGAACAATTCCTTTTTCTCTCTCTTTCTATGGTCAAATTTATAAATGAATTTGGACATGAATCTGCAACTGGAAAATGTAGGATGACGCGTTTCATCATGGCTCGCACTTTCACGTTGAGTGAACTAGAAGGTTTTTTTTGGACAGTAAATCTTCATAAATTGAAATTTGAAAGTTGATCATTTGTTTTTAGGGCAGCCACCACCGTTACAGATGGTGCTCGGGACATTGATAAAGGTAATCAATTGGTAATAGCTTGAGCTTCGTCTTAGTGGCTTATTGAAAGTCTGTGACTTATCAGTGTAGCCGGCAGTCTTTTTGTCAGACTTTAGCAGTGAACTGCTGGCTGATATTAGAGCTGGCTTTGGGCTGTGTTTTTCATTAGTCACAGATCCCCACTGGATCACCCTGCTGCTCTGCACGGTCACCACCAGATACCCACTGGGCACTGGGTTAAACTGGGCTGCCGTCTAATGGAATGAGTTGATCCACCTTTTGACGTAAAAGTGGAAAAGAAACCTATTTGACAGCTAAATATGAGCTCATAGAAGCCAATATTTTAAAGCAGTTGCACCAAATACTCGTTCATGTCTGGTTACAGTAACCTTTGTTAACACTTAAAGCCTTTATGTAAAATGCATTATGAAAGTAGATTTAGTAGTAGTTTAAATGTGCAAATTATGTGTTGTAATGCACATTATAATGCATTCAGTAATCTCATCAATAATTAGATCCACGGTTATTATACATTAAAATATTAATTGTTACACATTTAGACGGTGTAATGCTTTTAAACGCACAGCTAAAAAACTTTAAATATTATAATGCATTTTACCTTTGGTTAGAAGTTTTTACTAAATTACATAATGCATTGCAATGTGCATTATGAATACCTTTATAATGCATTACACATAAAGACATTTCACATAAAAGCATGCAATGACAGGCTTTAAAGGAATAGTTCACCTAAAAATAAAACATGTTTTTTTTTATGCCAATGTTATTGCAATACTGTGTGTGTGTTTTATGACCATGTAATTACAATCCAGTGTGTGTTTTATGCCCATGTAATTATAATCCAGTGTGTGTGTGTGTATGTTTTCCCCAGGACTATTGAAAAGATTGCTTACACAGCTAATTTTGCGTTCAACTAATCTCCAAGTTTTTTTTGTGTTAGAGACAGTGTTATCATTAGCTAAAACTATATTTAGGGGGTATTTTATTACTTCAAATAAGCTAATTTGTATGTAGGATATAGAACAACATACAACTAAATTACATTAAAAAGTGTGTATTTAAATGAAAATTTTAAATAGGAACAAACCTTGAACAGTGTATATGATACTACAATAACACTGGTTACAGGGAAAAAGAGCCTTCTAGTTGGACTGATTTTTCATTTTTGGCTGAACCATTTCTTTTAGGTTGGTGTGATGCATTGTTAGAGGACATGCCGTTCTGATAGAAAGCCAAGTTGTGAGAAGAGCCCATAGGGTTTGGCTCATGTTTACCGAGCCATCATATACATTAATTAAGGGCTGATTTATGAATACCCATACAATTATCCAGAAGCCAAGTTCCTGTATTAGCCTAATATATATTCCCCAATGAAAACTACGCTTGACCTTTTTCTGGTACTGAATATTGATGGGATTGACACAAGCAGACATGCATAATGCGCAAAAAAATATCAGGCATGAAACTGCAGACAAAAGCTTTCCACCATTAACATTCCAGCGTTAATGCTAAAAGTTCAAGGACGGGAACTGATCTCTTTATGTAATATGAAATATATTAAATTTTCTTACCACAGACTGAGGTAGAAGTATTCATATGCTTAACACATCGTGTTTCTGAATAGATTGGAAAATTTGATATTAGAGCTCAGAGGAAGCAAAAGTGACAAACAAGCAATTCACGTCAGTGCCATCGACCATTAAACATCTGAACTCAT
Organism: Enteromius unitaeniatus; assembly: GCA_032359435.1. Taxonomy (NCBI): domain Eukaryota; kingdom Metazoa; phylum Chordata; class Actinopteri; order Cypriniformes; family Cyprinidae; genus Enteromius; species Enteromius unitaeniatus. The sequence goes on along the minus strand of JAUMHI010000058.1, from coordinate 18,981,204 downwards.
TGCTGCTCTGCACCGAGCGCCAGGATCTAATTGAAACTGCAGCTGTGGTCGTACGCTAACCGTTTCTGCATATCATTTAAATATGTGGAAATGATTCACACTGTTCCTATCGTAGCTCTAATTGATTGTTTGAGTGTTTGCAGATAACCCAGGGTAAATGTTTGCGCACTGTTTACTCTGTGAATCATGATGTTAAACGAGACATTGGTTGAATATCAAAACTGAAGTGCCATAAAGCAAAAAGAAGACCATATTAAAACAATAGTTTAATAACAAATACTTTATTTTCTGAGGCTGCTTAGTGTTTGGGGCATCTACAGTGTGTCAATCATTATTAAAGGAATAGTTAATCCAAAAAAATTATTATTTGCTGAACATTTAGTTTAGATGCATCCTCTGTAGTGAATGGGTGCCATCAGAAGGAAAGTCCAAACATCTGATAAAAACATCACAATAATCTAAAAGTAAACCACACCACTCCAGTCCAGCAGTTAACATCTTGTGAAGCGAAAAACGAGTAAGCTGAACTAAAGAGGAGAACCAACATGGAGCTGGAGAGATGCATGAAATAGTGGTCTCTTATCAGGTGTTCTCCAAACCCTTCAACTCTTCTCACAAGTGAAAACTCAGAGCTGTTATCTTAGGAAAAGGACGTTGCAATAATTGGGTGCCAACATGTATTGGAGGAAAATGAATTCATCATGAGTTTTTCTCCCCATGTTTAATTTTTACTTCAATGATAGGTTAGAATTTTGTACATTTTTTGAGTGAAAGATCAAAAGGATAAACAATGCAGATTTATTTCCACTGCCACCTTTGCTCAGATTTACCAAGGGTGCCAATATTAGTGGAGGGCACTGTATATATTTTAAATCCACAAGAATGAACTGGAATTATAGTATATTATCAGCTGTTTAACTCTGACAGCACCCGTTCACTGTAGAGGATCCATTGATGTATGTTCTGTAATGCTAAATTTCTCTACATCTTTTTCAATGAAGAAACATACTCAGGATGACCTGAGGATGAGTACATTTTCTGTGCATATTAATTTCTGGGTGAACTATTAATTAAAAATGCTGCCTACATCAGCAGCTTACTAGGTTTCAGAATTAATTCCTTTAGGTATTCCTTGAGTTTTTATAGTTTTCATGAATTATCTTTGTCACATCCTGCAAGCTGTATTACAATAAGCTTTAGCATACAATAAGGTTCAACCTGAACAGTGTAATGCACCAGTGAATTGGGCCATCTAAGTTTCTGGCTAAACTTTTTGTTCAGAATATGATTTGGAGCCATGTGAGGACCCTGGTGTGCCCCAGTTTGGCAGACACAGCGGTGGCAGATTTGGCATCGGTGACACCCTGACGTTCTCCTGTGACCTTGGTTACCGCCTGCAGGGCGCTCGAGAAATCACTTGCCTGGGCGGTGGGCGGCGCATATGGAGTGCACCTCTGCCAAGGTGTGTGGGTACGTGGTCAGCTGCTCTCATTCGCTTGGACGTCCAGAATTTGAAGAGTCTCCATGGTTGCATTTGAGCTCAACGGTGATAGACTACTGTGCTGTACTGTATGTTCTAAATGGAGTAGTAGTAGTAGTTAGCTACTCCAAGCATGCTGCACAGCACATACCACATAATATAGACCGCTCATATTATATTCACTCAAATTGCTTGTAAAATTCACAAATAATTTCAAGAAAATTGCAAAAGATGCATTAAATTAAATGCGAAAGGTAGACTGTAATTATATTTTCTAGTGAAATGTAGTCTAATAACCTTAAAAAATAATATTTATAGCACTATTTAATGAATAGTACTTTGAAAAGCATGCATCTTTAATTGTTTTTATTGTTATAACCTCCAAATAGTTTTATGTATATTCTGGTTTCTAACGTAAATATTTGGCGTTATTTGAAGAAACACTGTTTTGTTTAAACTTAGAAAAATTTTTACAGTGTCCTTATTATATACTATATACTGCTTATTACTAAAATAGTGCTTCGATAGTATACTGTATGCATTGATAAACATTTTAAATTGTAATGGTATTATAAAATGCAAAACATATTCAGTGATTCAGACATTTAGTTATGGACATCAATGAGAATTTTATTTTTATTATTTTATCCAATTTTGAGTACAGTTTCTTATTCTTTGGCAGTATAATCAAACAGTGAGTCATGAAAGAGAAACTGGATGATATTCCTTCATATGTTGAAAATAGAAAGTCGAGCACATTGCATTGATACAGGACAGACCCTAATGCAACTAATGAGAGACCAAATGTTAATTTTTTTTTTTAAATCTAATGCATGTTTTGATGTTCTGTAATTTTTCTGGATACCTACATTTTTGCTTTTCCCTTTACTTCCCCAAATTTACACTTTTTACGTATTGCTTTTCCACTGTGTCACTACGCCATTGTCCGTAGCTGAGTGCGGCTCAACCGTTTCCAAGAACGCCGGTGTCCTGTTATCCCCAAACTACCCCCGCAATTATGAGAACAACCACGAATGCATCTACAACATTCAAGTACAAGCAGGAAAAGGAATCAACATCTCAGCTAGCACCTTCAATCTGGCTCAAGGCGACGTTCTCAAGGTAAATATTACCTATACACTCTTTGCAGGTTTGTACAAGCATGCACCACACAACTTTGATTCTAAAAAAAACATACCAAAAGCACTTAATGCAATTGAAAATGTACTGTTTTACACTATATCTAGTTGTAATTAATAGTTAAAAAGTGTTACCTAGTGTTACCAAAACATTATTAGAACATATAAACTCTATAGACATTTCTGGTCTGTTTTCCCAGTTGTATGATGGTCCAGACAACACAGCAGAAGTTCTGGGAGGCTTCTCGGGTTCCTCTTTGTTGGGTCAGTCATTGACCAGCACGTCAAATCACCTGTGGCTGGAGTTTTATTCTGATCAAGAGGATACGGCCGAGGGTTTTAAGCTGCTTTACACCAGTGAGTCTTCTCATGCTCTTACTTTCTTCCACACTGCTTATAAAAAACTCACACACATTAGAGCTTCCAGTCTTTAATCTGTCACAAACAGTCTTAGATTACATTACTTAAGTAGCCCTATGCAAGCCTCCTCCGTGGTGTAGCTTTTATTACCGAAAAGGGAAAATAAAGTCATCCTGCGTTCATTACGCCCTTGCTGCAGACATTAATTGAGTTGAGTTCATTTGGTGTGTTAAAATTCTTGTGAAGAGCTCAGAAACTCTTGAAACTATTCGAGTGTCGCCCACAAGCTAAACGACACTATAATCGAGTGGGACATGTAACATCAACAGTGTTTCACTAATATTTCAGACTTGATGAGCTTTGATGATAATTAAATTCAGTCCTACCAAGACTGCAAATGACTGTACTTTTATTAGTCCCATCTGGATTTCATAAAGTTGCAATTAAAAAGGCTTTTCTCGCACAATGCTTCGCCATAATTTACTGATAAATGAGAGTCCACTGTGGGAATGAGTCTGAGTGTTGAACTCCTGCACTCTTGCAAAAGTTCCACGTTTTCACAGTCATCTTAAAGATTTATTCAAAACTCAGAGTTTCTTATTTTCTTATCTTATTTTTTCAAAAGAAGTCTCTTATGTTCACTAAGGCTATACTTAAAAGAGTAAATAGTGAAATATTATTATTTATTTAGAATAATTGTTTTCTATTTTAGTATATTTTAATGCCTTTGATGCAGAGCTAAATGTTCAGTCTTCGGTGTTACATGATCTTAATGTGCTGATTTTCTGCTCAGAAAAAAAAACAAAAAATGTCAACATTTATTATTAACGTTGAAAGCAATTGTGCTGCTTTATATTTTTTTATGAAAACTGCGATGCATTGTTTTCAGGATCCTTTGATGAATAAAAAGTACAAAATTTAATATTAATGTCAGTTTTGGTCAATTTAATATGACCTTGATGAATAAAAATATTAATTTATTTCTTTCAAAAAAAAAATATCTCTCTAAAATTTTAAACTCAAAAATTTTGCACAGTAGTGTACATGTAAAGGTTTAAATTTAGGATGCTGTCAGTGAATTAATATTGTACAAAGTGTTTGAAATGAAAAAAAATTGGCTTTGGTAAGTAAATAAAATTTTACTGTATATTAATACAAGTGATTTGCAAAACAGAAAGAAGCTATCTTTAATTGAAACTGAAACTGAGGATGTTTTGTAAGAATGATAATCTGACCATTGTGGATGTAAATGACAAGAACAACTAAGCAAAGACATAACTACATTTTGATTGTCACAACACGTCACTAAATATTACGCCCACATTCTAAGTCGCAAACAACTTGCCCCGCCCCTAAACAGTACAATTTCCACGTGGATTACATCATGTGAAGAAGACGCTGTATCCTGTGAGAGTAAATTTGTTTTAAATGCCCTTCCGAAAGATGAATCTACAAAGAATGAGTGGTTAACATAATTTTTTTCAACAACACCTCAGCAGTACAATCTCTTGTTGTGTTCGCGTCATTTTACTGATCACTGCTTTTCCAATTTTGGAGTACAACGCGATATTCACCAAATGCTTGATCTTAAAAGATGGATCAGAGCCCATTTATTATTTATCTTGCTCCTCTGAACTTCTTCCTGTAAGTATGATTAATAATTGATGATTGTATTTTCTAGCGATCGTTCACAATGTGTACGTTAGTGTAACAACCCTGCACGTCTTGGTAACCGGCTAACTTGCGTTTCTGTAGTTCTGTTGTTCAGTTGTGGGCCTAATGTAGTCTAAACATTGTGATCAATGCAGCTTGACTGTCTGTCTGTCTTATTAGTTTAAGTAATGATAAACGATGTTTAACGCAGTGTTATGCATTATACAATGCTGAAGTTCACAACGTAGAGGAGTCCTGGCTAACTACAGTAGTTGACGTATTCTCTCAGAAAGCACCTCTAGTAATGTCTGAAAGTATAATTTTGGTAAAAGCTCTGTGGACCGCTATAGTGGTAGACCAATCATAAAGGACTGCGCCATCTGACCAATCACAGCAGTGAGGGCTCACGGGAAGGAGGGGCTTAGGCAGACTGACTCTTCGAACTGCTTCACACGAGTCGTTTACGAATCATTTAGAAATGGGCTAAAATTAAATCTATTTGTGGAGAAAACTAAAGTGTTTTTGACCACATGTGATTTGATACATGTAAACATGTTTTAAGAGACTCATAAAACAATATTAGCAACCTTTAAAATGACACAATAGGGGCACTTTAATTGATTTTGGACGCTGTATGTACATTTCTATGTACGGATGCCTACAAATGTGACTGAGATTTCCCTCTTCCTCTCATTCTTTGTGTCATAAGCCACCTCAGCGGAATATATTAGCTCAATTAATTTTCATTTCTGGATTAATATCTTCATTTCATTGTCAGCTTGAACTGTATAATTGTTCCCAGCACTGGCTGCACCACACACACGGTTTATTGCTTTTGCAATGAAACCCTCTGAATTAGCGGCATCTTATGCATGGATTATTAGTGCCAGAGAAAGCACAGAGACTCTTAATTTCCTTTGTTTGAAATTATAGGTTTTTCTTTTCTCATGAGAAGTTTTGTAATGCGTCTACTACAGTTCACAGTGCCGTGTTATTTAATATCTTAGTCATAAAGCGTGCAAAGCTCAAAGATTATAGCTGGTTGTAGCATAGCGGTAACGTCCCAGCGTGAGGAAAACATGATGGTGAATGTGGTTAACGGCAATACTGAGCACTGCTTCGGCTCTTTGACAGCGGAGGAGTGACTTGCTAATGCCCAGTGCTGGAGGCGTTCAGAGGGACTTGCTCATTTACTTCGTGTCACTAACAGCCTCTCATTTATCTATGAGGCACTGATAACATGCTGAATTACATCCCATGCATTTGAATTTTGACCTTAGCTTGCTAAAAAGAAAAAAGAGAGAACTTAGAATTAAGTGTCTTTTAAAGGAATAGGTCAGCCAAAAAAGTCTGCCATATGTAGTTGCACGCCATTTCACTTAGTTGAGTTGTGCCGTGCAATATAATATTATACCATATACAGTATATAAGATAAACAAAACAATAGAATATAACAGAATGTAATATCCAGGAACTTGCATCAAACATTAAATATTATCAAAAAACTGATCTTTTAAAGGAATAGTTTGCCCATATACTGGGTATATATATTTATATATATGACCCAGTGGACCTAGTATGACCCAATGATTGATTTTACTTTTAAAATAAAAATTATTAGGACATCAAATAAGGATCATGTTGTAGGAAGACATTTTGTAATATTTAATAACATATATATAATAATATAATATTATATTATATAATAATATAATAGTAATATATAAAAACACAATTGTTGATTAGTTATATTAAATAAAATAGTTATATCATATAGTTTCTGTATATGTACTATTCTTTCTGATAACTATATATATATATATATATATATATATATATATATATATAGTTAATGTTTTTATAATATAGAATAGAATAGAATAGAATAAAATAATTTCCAGTAGAAGTCTGCATTTCAAAAATCAAATGGTAAATATGACTTTATATTCATATTATTGGTATATTATTTATATTATGGTAAACATTAGATATATTTAGAGATATTTTTTCCCCCAAAAGCATTGGCATTTATTTAACGACACAACGTTTTTTTTCCAGTAGTGTTTATAAAAACCAGTGTTGTCAAGTCTGTTATCAGCTCTCAGCTTATTCTGCCCACTTATGCTTGTAGTGGTGGGCCGGTACATGCTGAAGTGGGCAGAATAATCTGCCAAGTTTATACCAGTAGTCAAAAGTACTGTACTCTGAGTTTGCCGTGTCAATAACATGAATGTGATATTCTCTTGATCAATTCTGCTAGTGCTGTCTGATTTGATATGAGTGTTCACCAAAGACTAGATTCTAGAGCTGAATAAACGCACACTTACCTCAATAACACCCCCTGTATTTTCATATCCTGTCAGTAAAGTGTTAATTAGCAGACACAGTATTGCTCAGGTTACTGTCTCACGGCATTATCAGGCTCCATGTTCATATAAATGTGAATGTTATTATGGCTGTGGATTTATTTCTTTGTTTTATGTGCATAACAAGGTTACAATATGCAGACTCAAAGTGAATTTCATAGTGTATGTCGGCCCGCCGGGACGGTAACTCCTGGTGGGCTTGGTTTGTAATTCTTTCACCCACACCTAGTTTTAATGAATTAATTAGTTGCATCATTCTCTCGTTAAAATCTGATTAGGATTAAATGGTTGGAATGATATTATTTGTGCTGCTGTTCACTGTAATTGCACATGACACAGGAAATACAAAGGAAATTGTGTTTGCTTGTAAAATTTAATTGTACAAATCAGAAAGAAGAGAGTGGGAAACTTCATTTGGAAGCTCGGGGACAATTTTGCAGCCCTGCAGTTTAGTTGATTTCAGAGGTTAACATTGTTGAATTGATTGTTATGAAGCAGAGAAACAATTAAAAAATCCTTTTGAAGTTCTTTTTATACATTAAGCCAGTGGTTACCAACCATGTTCCTAGAGGCCGCCCAACACTGCATGTTTTCCATGTCTTCTTAATCAAACACACCTGAATCATGTCATCAGCTCGTTAGCAGAGACTCCAAGTGTTGAAATCGGTGTGTCAGACAAAGGGGAGATGCAAAATGTGCCTCCAGGAACGTAATTGGGAACCACTGCATTAAGCAGTCAAAAGTATCTGGGCCCCCCTTGTGATGAATGGTTTTTGCTAGCTTTACACATACAGTACTGCCGGTTTGTCTGAATGAGCGAATTCCTACATCCTTATTCCTACATCTAGTGGATGCTTTTATACAGTAGCAGTAGGGTGGATCGTCTTCATATTAATACCCATGGTTTTGAAATTAAATGCTCGGCAAGCACGTTTGGATGCACATACATCTGCTCTTTGAACTCCAGCAGCTTGGTTTAATTCCACGCATTGCTGGGTGGTCTCTAACACGTCAGTTGGGTGTTTCTTCAACTGTGGCCACTTTTGATCATGTTAACTTCTAAAAACACTCTCTTTTTCTCTCTTTATGTCTGATAACATTTTGTGGATGAACAAACACTCAAATTAAGCAGAATTTCTTTATACTTGTTGTGAATTATGCGAAATGTTCTTTCATTTAAGCATAATTTCTTTTATACATCCATCTAAATATTTATGTATATATCGTCCTAAATAATGTATGCATTTTAAATGTTTAGTGTTACGTTAATATTTACACTGTACTTTAATCTGATTGGTAATCAAGTACAAAAGTCTTTTTATGAATCTGCGTGATGGAAATTTTCAAAGTGAGTAATTTTTCTTAGTGTATAATAAATTATTTGAATATAATGTTGAAATATTTAATATTACCCTTTAAAATGTATACATTCAACCATAAAATGAATGTTTTAATGTATAAAATATAAAATGAAAATGAACATGTTCATGTTGTTTCAGCCATATTCTAAAATAATAGTTTTTTTTTAAATATAGTAAAATAATTTAAAAGGAATTTTAATATTTTAAGATTGAAAGTATGGGACTGAGATGAGTACAAAATAAATAAATAAAAGCTAAAAGAAAAACTAAATGAAAGCATGGTAAGACGTTTCCAAGCAAGTTCCAAGTTTTAAAAGATGTTTTAATGTGACCTTCATATATCAATAATCTTGAAATCTCAAAAAATCTAAAACCGCCCCGTGGGAACACTTAAAAACACCCACTGATGTTTCTCTTTCACATGCTTTTCTCCTCTAGGTTTTGAGCTTTCTCATTGTGATGAACCCGGTGTGCCTCAATTTGGATCTAAAGTCAGCGACCAAGGCCACTTTGCTGGCAGCGTGGTCACGTATCGCTGTGATCCTGGCTACAGTCTCCATGGCAGCAGCATGTTGAGATGTATGACGGGCGAGAGACGGACGTGGGACCACCCGCTCCCCTCATGCATAGGTAATCCATTGCAGTCCTTCACATGCAGCAGGACGAGACATCGGCTGCATTCAGATTATCTTACATACTTATCTACAGAGTATATAAATAGAAAAGCAATGCATTTTCATCACATACAGTGCTATTTAAAAATAGCATGCATTATACATGTGCCGTACACAAAGCTAGTGTTTCGTTCTAAACACAGCCACTGGCATTTGCATCCTTAATCCTGAGCATTTATTCTTACATGGATTCCACTTAATTGCAGCTGTGTTGCTTGTGTGTCTACAAATACCTCACATGTTTTTGTTGTGAATAATTGATCTGCGAGAATGTGGCTGTCACGCGTCCTGCACCGGCAGCTCTGTGCTTGATGTGTTTACAGCCTGCTTTCAGTTCTTCACCATCTTACATGTTTTACCCAATTAAACTTTGATCCCAATGCTTTGTAAGGATTTGTGTAATTGTCCTGTTTTGTTGCACCTTGTATAACTGCTTCATGCAAACACAAGACTGAAGCTGACATGGGAAATTTTTCTTTTTTTCCCCCATCTTTTATCCCAATTTAATGTTCAGAGACAACTTTAAGGACAGCATGGTTATGCTTTACATGCATGGTTCACTGCCATTAGTTGCTTTTGGCAACATCAACTATTTTTGCAGAATTTTTCCATAATAATTAAATTAGGGATGCATGCATGATATTGGATTTTTGCTGATATTTTTTTGACTCTATAGGGCAGATTGCAGATTCAGATTAACTTTTGTTTGGAAACAACACGAAGTGCATAAATTATAAATAAATGTTGTTTTTTTTGGTTTTTAATAAAAATGTATTTGTTAGAATTAAATAATAGGTAAATAAAAGGTTTTTTGATAATGGCAGAAAGCTTTGAAAAAAAAAAAATCAACTATATATATATATATATATATATATAAATTTGTGTTTAGATTTTTTTTTAAGGTTGAAGATGATCTAGGGCAAAAAAGTTTTATAGAAGAATATTCTCTTTGTAAATATTTTCATATTATATATAAATCTATTTAACATTTTTTATTAAGTTTGTACATGCATGTGTTTGTATTTATATATACATTACTAAATAGACACATTATACATACATATTATGTAAACAATTTTTATTTTTTGACAATTAATGTAAGTTGTTAGTGCTAATAGATACAAAAACAAAAACAAAAATAATTTAATACTTTTTTAGTTTTTGTTATTATATATTTAGTTTTTTATTTATTTAGTTATTTATTTTTTGTTTCTATGAGATGTAGGTTATAAATGCAATGTAATTTCAGAGCTTTATCAAGTTATTTTTGATTTGGAGTAAAGGAATTGTGCAACAGGAAAGTGTCTTAAGCATGTTGATTGCAACATTGAGTTCTTGTTGACTGTTAACATGCACTAAATCAGCTTATTTGGTCAGTCGAGGACTGCAAATCATTTAGCTTAGCAGTGCTATCTTAGATGTTTACTGGTTGTGTTTATATTTTGTCATTCAAGGATTAATTTGCATTGTTAATCAGAGACTGGTCCATTGCTCAAATCCTGAGTTTAATGTGCTTATAACAGCTTGTGCTGTTAATGACTAGATAATCTCTTACTCGCATTGCCTTGAGATTTATACAGTGCAAACATGAAATACTCATGAGGAGAATGTTTTTTGAGTACATACTCATTTGGAGAGTGAATATTTATAATTACCATGTTGAAAAACCAGCATATGTTGTGTTTTTGGATGCTGTCTGTTGCTTTCCCGAATGGGATGTTTTCCAGCATGATGATTCAGCCACCAGCTGCATAATTGTAGACAACTGAGAAGCTTTAACTTCTTAACCTGTCAATTGCGCTAAATTACCTAGATTAAAACTTCTGCATGCTCTTCCACTAGTTTTCCAAGCAAGGCATTTAAAGCATATTTACCGGTTATCAGCATAAGTATGTTTTGGGTACTTTCATACTCATCATGCATGGCTGTGTGGGCTGCCCTACTCTGTTGACATTTATCCAGCACGCTGCCTTATGACCCCAAATTAATTGAGACCACATGGATTATTTATACTTTTAAAAATGAATTTGTCATTCTGCATGACCGTTTGACCACTAAAAAATTCAAACCAGTTATAGAACATTAAAACAGATATTTTCTGATGTATAACTTTTCTAATTATGTTGATAAAAGTGCATTTTATTAGTCAGCTGCCCAAATAATCAACAATAGCCAGCTTGTGCAGATTAGCGTTACCAATCTGAAACCATATAAGATCTTGAAATGATCATTTATTTATTAGTCAGTGTGAACTATGAAAGCTTGTTTCCTTCACTGAAAATAAATAAAATAAATAATTTTTTTGTGACTTCTTTCAGAAATCAGATTTTTTTCCCTCCTTGTTTAGGGTTGTTTGGTATTAACCCATAATTGTGAGCTGTACTGTTATATTTGAGATATAAACTCCCAATATAGTAAATATAATAAAAATAAATGCAATATAAACTTAATATAAACTTTGTTGCAATATAATATAAACTTGCAGTTATAAAAAAGTGCACTTTTATTTCCCTCAGAATTGGACTTCATAACTAACAGTTTCAAGTGTATATCTCACAATGAGATAAGTCATCAGAATTGTGATTATATGTTTTAATTTTGAAATGAAAGTCAGAATTCCAAGATTTAAACTCCACAATTTAAATTCCAAACTCTGACCAACCAAATCAGCTCTTAAAAGCATCAAACAGCCTGGATAGGCCTTTTTTTCTTTTCTTTTTTTTCCAAAAGAAATTGTCTTTAGTTTCTTTGTTTCCAAATGAGTCACAAAATTCAATCTCACTAAAGATGCTACCTTAGGCTTAGTTCACACTGAAGTCTTAATGCTCAGATCAGATTTATTTTGCACTGTTGTTCACAATGTCATTTAAATGTGATCGGTCTCATGTGTGAACCGTGTATGGCGCAGAATACGATGTGACGTCAGACCCAGCGCACTGTGTTCGCGAAAATAAACAAGAATGCTTCTTGTGTTAGAGTGTGTTTAGCGATTTTTAAGTTAATGTGACATCGGAGCCTAAATAACAAAGTTGTCTGCCTTTATGATTTTAATCTTCTCACCTCCTGGATCAACATTACTGTCCAACAATATGAACTTATCCCAATCCTTACCCCTAAACCTACCCCTACCCAAAATTCATGCCTAAAATTGGTAAGAAAGGAAAGAAAGGTGCAGAAGCACCTAACCCTGATCTTAAGCCTTAAACAGATATTTCTTGATACAGAATCAAGCTCACCATAATGAAACATGGCCATTTAGACTGAAGGCGGATTGTAAAATATTGGATATGTATCCGATTTAGGACCACATATGACAGTGGCATGGACCTGATTTGAAAATAAAGGATTTGTGCTGCTCAGGCTGACATAAGAACATCAGATATGGGTCACATTTGGGCAAAAAAGTCAGATTTGGGCCACTTTTGCCTGCAGTGTGAACTGAGCCTTGCAGTAGAAGGCAGTTGCACATGTAGTCAGCACAGGTAGATCAAAGAAAAACCCAAAAGTCCATGCAAACTATAAAAGAACTTCACACAAGTTGATTGGTCTCATACAGGCATCAATATTTAGAGTCCAGCGTGCACTTGTCTTTTGTATGATGAAACTGATGAAGAATAGAGTAGTCGGATGAAGTAGCCGTGCTCTCTGTAGACTGTATCCGGTGAGCAGATGCTGGAAGCTTGCCTCGGGGGTCTGCTTGCTCTTATGACAGCGCCTTGGGAATTTAGACATCAAAATGGTGCACATTGAGGCTGTGCTAAATATTTCATGCAAAAGCTAGCTGATAAATACCTCACTTTATAAAGCTATTTTCCCTCTTCACAAAAAACGATCACATGCAATTCTGTATAAACTGCAATATAAAAAAAAATAAATGAGTTTTTCTAGGTTCTGGAGTTTTTCTGTAGTTGTTCAGCATACTGCTGTTATTTCTGGTAAGATTGTTTTCTTTTAGTCATTCTATCTGGGTTTTTAGAGACCTTTTGTGTTTTTAGGCTGATGTACTTTTCGGCCGGTAAAAAAAAAATCCGCCAAAGACTGGCCCATCATACAGGTACAACGGCCCATCACAAAGCACTATATAGATGGAGTGATAAGGAATCTTGCACTGCCTATTTACTTATCGCTTCACCTCCTTCCACCTTCCTCTCAGTCCCTCAAAATGGACAGACCAAAGCGAAACGGTGGATCTGAAAAGCTAAGAGAAAAGTAGCTTAAAAATTTGGAGGCAGATGCTACGAAATGTGCCTTATCGTCTGCGTTTCCAAAATGAACACAGCAGCGTTATCAAGAACAGCCTTTCACTGCTTTGAGTTTGTATTATATTAAAATACTCAACTTTCAATATTAACTATATCCATCCATCCTTGCCCTATCCATCCAAATCATACATCTTATTTATTCAGCTTTCAGATCATGTAAATCTTAATTTCGGAAAATTAACACTTACCCTGGACACTTGTCCAGGGTCACATATGTGGTGGTGGACCACCTCGACAAAAAAATGCCAGGGACGATTTTTCATCCCAGTCCAGACCTGGTTTTACCCTTTGAAAAAAGTACTAATATGTACACTTTAGTAGTCAAATTGTACTTTCAGGCTGATATGTAGAATTCTGGTGCAAACAAGATTTTATTGTTTGTACCTGAAGGTGACAGTTTGTTCTTTTTTTCTGACAGCGTAGAGACTTCTAGTTTACTCCAAAAGGATTTTTTGTCATTGTTAATTCATCCTCGTATGTTTCGTAAACTAAGTTTCTTATGTTGAACACAAAATAAGTTATTTTATAGGATTTTGAATAACCACGCAGTAGTTTGTCCCCACTGACTTGCATAGAAATACTATGCACTCTTAAAAAAAAAAACTAAATAAAGGTGCTTAAGAGGTACTTCACAGTGATGCCATAGAAAAAACACTCAGTCATAAGTTCTTTAAAGATCTCTTTCTTATCTTTTTATAACCTTGTTTTGCCACAAAGAACCTTTTGTGAATCAGAAATGGTCTTCAAATGTCAAAGGATCTTTATGGAACTTAAATTGAATTTAAACAAAAAGACTCTTCTACCAAATTGTGAAGCATCTTTATTTTTAAGATTGTGTAAGTCAATAAGAACCATCAACTCTTTGATTACCAGCATTATTTAAAATATACACTGTAAAAAAACAACAACTGTAATTTCACATGGTAATAGTAGGTGCTATTAACTGGTTAAACCATTTTACATTTCATTGAAATGATCATGCAGTAAGACTTCATCAAGGAACTGCTTTTCCATAGGTTGAACAAACACAAAATCTGGCCCTAAACTCACATAATCGGTTGATTCAAGTGTTCCTCTACACTTATGGTGCTCAAGTAAAAAAATACAATGTTCAGGGGAATCTGTCTGCGAATGGTTTGCTTAGTTGTCTTTGCATATTGAACTTTAATATATGAAAGACACTTTCCAGCTCTAAAGAGCTCATTGAAAAGATATTAGACATAATAATTTCTAGGAGCGGCTGTGTTTGTCTGGGCCTTCTCTGCATTCATTACATTGCCATTGTAATGACAGCATTTTCTTTGTCACGGGGAAACCTGTTAGCTCATGAGAAGAGCATTGGCTCTGTAACGCGCTACAGAAACAAGTGCTTTAATGAGCGATGTAGTTCAGATATTGTGTCTCAGACCGCCGTAATGAATATGATAATACTTCCTTTATTTTTGTGATATATGCAGCGGTCCACAGCCTTTCATGCATGGCCGAGCTCATAAATAACGTGGACAGAGTTTTAACGTTTAATTAATGACATGCGCAAGCAACGTAGTTAAAAGCGGCGTCTCGTGCATGCATAATTACAGCCCATTGTTGCACGGCCATGTCGGGATGGTGAGGGGGCGGCGTGGTCGTGTCTGATCCAGCAACACATATTCCAGCGGCCTGAGTCTCCGCAGAGCTCATCATTAACGGCAGAAAGCAAGCTCTGACTGAATACATCATCTTCGTGGGTGGGAGTTGACAGCGCAATAACTTCTTGTTTTGATCTATTGTAGCGGAGTGTGGGGGAAGTTTTAAAGGTGAGTCATCCGGACGGATACTGTCTCCCGGATACCCGTTTCCGTATGACAACAACCTCCGTTGCACGTGGACCATCGAGGTGGACTCCGGCAACACTGTCAGGTGACTCATTATTAGGGAGGAAAAGCAAGAGATTAATTCACGTTTTAGTCTGGTACGTACTGTTTGTGTCTTAGTGATATTGAAGCACAGAGTGCTATTTAGAGGCATTCATTTAAGGAGTTGCAAAGGGGAGAGTCAAGCATATTAATGTTAAAGAGATTGCGTTGACCCTGACCTCAAGTGAAATATATCAAACTCTATATGCTGGAAAATGTCATCTTATTATATTATGATGAGGTCTTTGACCTGTTTACTGAGCTTACTCAGTAAATGAATGATTGAAAGGCTGCTTTAAATCAGTGTTGGGAACACTTTACAATATAGTCCAGTTAGTTTAGTTTTTAGTTCATATCAGCTCAGGTCCAAAAATGTCTGGAGCTATAAATTAAAATATCAAAATAATTAAAAATCCACGTGTTTAGTTCATTTCAAAAATGGAAAATTCAGTATTTTTTTCTTGTGTTGAACATAAAAAGATATTTTGATGAATTTTAGTAACTAAACAGTTGATGGTTCCCATTGACTTCCGTTGCATGGAAAATACAAATAAATAAATCAATAAAAACTGCTATAGAAGTCGATGGGGATTGGCATGGGAGATGTTGTGAAGTTTTACCTAATTATTGGTACATGGGAATTTGAGTCTGTGCAAGTCAGTGGGAATCCGGTTTTAATTTAGGTGTCTTTTTTAGTCTGCAGTTCTTGGCTTTTGACACCGAGGCATCACATGATATCCTGAAGGTTTGGGATGGGCGTCCAGAAAACGAGATGGCTCTGAAGGAAGTGAGCGGTTCGCTGTTACCCGAAGGCATCCACAGCACTCTCAACGTGGTCACAATCCAGTTTGAGACAGACTTTTACATTAGCAAATCTGGATTCGCCATTGACTTCTCCAGTAAGTACTGTTCTTTTACAGCAGAGAGTTCCGCTGTACTCAGTTCTAGCTGAATGGTCGTACTTTTTTAGTAGAGGTGGTTTACAATCAATTTTAGACTGCAGTCATCTGTGCTTGTTTGGTATTTCATGAGTTACTATAAGTGCTTAATGTGAATAAATAAACTCAACATTTCTCACTGATGTCCCCCATTTTTAATATCTAATACGTACTATATGAGCTTAAATTTGAGGAGGAAGGATTTATAGGAGGAGGAAGGAACTGTAATATTGTAATATACCTAAAACATTTGAGTGTTAGTGTATTCATGTAGTGAAAAACAGTACAGCAAAGATGCACTGATAGATTTTTTTTCCCCGCCCAAATAAATTTTTACTGCATTTTACACTTCGAATGCAATTGCCTAAAAAGATGCTTGGGCAGAATAATACTTCCTCTGCTTGAACGAAGTAAAAGCCTTTTTAAAGTAAATGCATGAAAAGGCTAAACCCCCCTGCATCCAGGATTTCAGCATTCAGACTTCTTCCACGGCCGTGTTAGATGGTGTTCTGCTCAGCCGAGCCCCCAGTGAGCCATTGTTTGCTACCGAGGCCACGCAACCTCATTTCAGAGCTGGAAATGCTACCTCCTGCGGAGATATCCCGGTAAGTGAAAAGTGAGCACAGCTGGTCATCGTTCCCATTTTGCAGGTTCAGTGGCGACCGCCTGCAGGGACCCGGGGACGCCCATGAACGGCAGCCGCAGCGGAGAGGGCAAAGAGCCCGGCGACTCGGTGACCTTCGCGTGTGATCCAGGCTACGACCTGCAAGGAGAGCCCAGGATCACCTGCATTCAGGTGGACAACAGATTCTACTGGCAGCCCAGCCCTCCTACATGTATCGGTGAGGTTTATTCAATTTGCAGCCATGTTGCCTGAGGCCTGTAAAATACGGACGGCCTCTCGTTTCACACTTGTCAGCTCTGAAGAAATGTCTAAAATAACTAGCCGGAAATGACTTGACTAACCCTTTCTGAAAGGCCTGGAATAATAAATCTCTGTGATGGAAATTTCTGATCACATGCCCAGTCAGCGCTTAAACCTCTAGGTTGTGGGAAACTGGGGTGAAGACTTCCCATGATAAATGCTTCTAGGAAACTGCATTTATTTTCTGGATGGCGAGAGTCTGTGAAACCTATTTTCTTTCAACTGCCTTTAAGTTTGAGTCACATTTAGACATTTTAAAGGTCAATCCGGTTTAAAGGCAGAGCAGGAGCTTAGATTTGAACGATGGGGGGGCGGGAATTTATCAGCTTTTCTCATGAATATTAATGAAGTGTCTTGAATTTGAAGCATAGCTAGTTATTGAATGATATATTAGCTAACGTGGTCATTTATGCATGTGATATCTAGCCATTTCGAGATAAAGTAGCAGCACTCGCACACTATGGGGAGGGAAAATTTCATATGCTTTATTACCTCTAACTGAAAATAATCTCTTGCAGCTCCTTGTGGTGGAAACATTACAGGCTCATCTGGATTCATTTTGTCACCAAATTTCCCCCATCCGTACCCGCACAGCAAGGACTGTGATTGGTTTATCACGGTTCATCCTGATTACGTCATTTCCTTGGCATTTATCAGGTAGGATCTATATGAAGGACTAATTATCATTCTGAAAAAAGGGGAAAAAAAGTTGTTATCCCTCCAAAAACTTTTTAATGACCATTAAATGTGGTGTAACTATCATTAAGATGCTTTATAGTTTTTTTTTAT
>JAUMHI010000058.1:18942766-18959428 GCA_032359435.1 Enteromius unitaeniatus | reverse complement strand
GGATAGAAACAGTAATGTACCGTATGTGGAAAATAATGTGAATTATTACCGCATAAACCACCAAATACAAGAAATACATTTTAGCAACATCATCAAGTCTGAAAATATACTGTTAATTTCTTTACTCCAGATCAAAACCTTATTTTAGATTTTAGACCTTTGAAGAGCTCTTGTTGGTGTACTTAAGACACTTTTTAGATTAATAAGATTTTCCATTAACCGTGTGGATGTGGCAGCACTCAGCAGATGTATTGATGGTCTCATTTATGCTGTTGTTGTTGTTGTTGCTGCAACTGTTTTTCTTTTTCCTCACCTCCTTGATTTTCTGATTTGATAGGAGAGCCGTTGCCACTGAGCTCTGCCAATGAAATCACCATCAGGTTCAATACAGAGGGACCAACCACAGCTAAAGGTTTTCATTTTGTGTATCAAGGTATGCATTTCTCAATTAATCTCTAGTAATCTTAAAGTGTTCCTATTAAGGGTAATAAAGGTTAATATTTTTGTGGAGTCCTCAACAACGGGTTGACATGCATGCAAGGTCAAAAAAGCACCTTCACTGTCTTGTGATATGCATTTATTTTTTTACATTTTTTGCTCAACAATTAATTTTTCCAAATCTTTTCTTTGCGCGACACTAATCAGTGGTGATTGGTCGATTGGTTCTTGTTTTCATTGCATCATGCCTGTAGTGCCTGATAATGATGTTATGCTGCTTTGTGTACAGCGTTACCGGGGAAACAGCTATTTTTACCACTCGTTTCAATGATTCAGAGTCAAATTAAAAAAAAAATCCATAATAGGGCATCTGAAGGGGCAATATGTATACTGTGCACATGTTTTCTGTATGTAGTCAAAAACTTTCAAATATTTTTTTTTCCCTTCTTGCGTTTCTGCAGCTGTTCCGAGGACCAGCGCTTCCCAGTGTAGCTCTGTGCCTGAGCCGCGTTATGGGAAGCGCATTGGGAATGACTTTGGATTGGGCACGGTGGTGCTTTTCGAGTGTAACCCAGGTTACACTCTTCATGGTGCCAGTGCCATCAGGTGTGAGGCAGTGCCCAACACACTGGCCCAATGGAACGGCACTGTGCCAACATGTGTTGGTAAGTAGTCATGTGTGCTCATTACTGCCCCCTGCTGCTGGGGAAGACTTGTGGTGTGCATGTCAGTTATGACCAGATGTCCAGGCAGAGATAGAGGCTCTGTTCCAAAACTGCCCTTGTAAGCAAGCATTTTAGGCCCATTCCAGGCTGTTCAGAAATGATTGTGTTATCTACTAAAATGCCTCATTTTAGCCAGATTTTAATTTTAGCGTTGTAGACATTCATGGAAAGACATACCCGAAGTTAGACAAATCATGAATTAAATTAATTAACAGTGTTTATTCATTTTCATTTGAGTATTTATGACTAAATTAAAAATAATCCGAATTAAAGTATTAACATTATTAATATTAGTAGTATAATGTAATGCAGCATATTTCAATTAAATAAATTTGTTTAAATGTTTTAAAGATTATAATTTTTTTAATTAATAGTTGTTATCCATTTTAATAGAAGCATTTATAAATTAAATTAAATTAATCAAAAGTGATATACTTAAATTTTTCTATTATTTTTTATTCTTATAAATGCAGTAAATTTGTTATAAATTAATTTTAAATTTAAATATTGCTTTATTAATAGAATTACTTAATTGATTAAATAATTATATTAATCTTTATATATATATTTTTCTATTATATCAATAAATACATTAATAACAAGGAATTTTTTTTCTTAATCTAAGAGTATATACTTAAATTACATTTCTTAAGTTGTATTATTATAGTATAATATAATATCCTTGTTATATATATATATATATATATATATATAAATAAATTCATTTTTATTTTAGGGGTTACTAGATTGCAAAAATTAGAATTTATTTATATTATTGTTTATGAATTTAGTGTCTGCTGTGACCTTTTAGGCATGGTAATTCATAATTTGATTAACACATTATTTTTGAAGTCAATAGCAAGTCGAATCTGTGGCGTGTGTAACATGAAGAGCACCATCTGTATGAGTTTCTGCATTTGTAGAGAATTCCAGATAAGTCACGTATGTAGTTCCATGGTGGTTTGGATGCTGGTCCTTAGAAGAGAGCCGGAGAGATTTGAGGGGGTTTTATTAAAAATAAATGTGCTGGGAGCTAATGGATACAGGAGCGTTCACACTGTGTGAAGGCCCCCATGAAATGCAATTTCAAGTAAATGTGGATCTCGGGTAAATCTCTTGATGCAAGTTGACAGAATACTTTCCTTCTAGCCGTGTCCTCATACAATTTAATAGAAATGCTCCTATGAGAGAATCAACAGGCGCTGGAAGCAAAGCCACCATGCTTACGCTCACACCAACCAAACAATGCAGTATCATTTTCTCAGCGTATAACTCAAATAGTCATGATTTTGTAGTACAGAACTCAATATCTTACTGTTTTTTTTCTCCTGATATGCTTTCAATGTCATTTTTCACCTTTACTCTTGTCCTTGGATGTAATTTGCTTGTTTTTAGTCTCACCTTAAGATTTCGGTGTAAATGGCACATGTGAAATGAGTATTTACACATCCCTAAGGATAAAATCTTGATCAGCCTCACATTCATAACCAATATTAAAGATATAGTTCACACAAAAATGAAATTTACTGTTAATTTACTTTGCCTTAGGTCACCCAAGATGGCCTTTTTTTCTCTGATTTTTTGCTGAAACCATGGTCCTCGCGTTCTGCCAATTTAGTGAACTTGGTCAGCGTCACATGAAACTGACAAAGCGGATAATAAATAATGTTTAACAAAAAGTTTAGACATATTGTTGTACAGGGAAAATGTGTTGTACAGAAATGGCGCGAGTGACAGGTAGAGATGAATCTTAATTCATCACTGATGAACTCTTGTGTATAGCACTGCATATTTAGACGTTGAGAACTGTTGATGTATTCATCTTCTTTGCTAGCTAATGTTACACGCATTAGGATAACTGAGCTGGTTAATCTTCAGATGAACTTGAATAAAACACAAAACGTTAACAAAAAGTGTTTTAAATAGAAATAAAGAAGTTCAAAATGGCTTACCTGATATTTTCCGTGACCGCGTCGCGAGCCTCACAGCTGTAATCCCGGAAGTGAGTGTGCTTTTTTTTTTTTTAAACAGCCAGATATTTTTTCTCGAGTAAAATGAATTACTTTAATAGTTTTAATCTAGGCTTAGCATGAAACAGATTATTATATTTATTATATTATCATTTAGTTATGAAAGGTAATATATGAACATTATTAGGGTATTTAAGTAGTTATGAAAGATAAAGCATAATAACCTATAACCCTATGTTATAAGAGGCTTCTCGAAAAAAAACATTAGAAAAATTATTAATTAAGCTAATTTTTCTTTTAAACATTTTGTGGTCAGCCATTTAGATGTAGTAGTAATAATCTGTATGGCAATAATAGAATAAATTAATTCATAGTAATGCTTAACCTAATTAGGTTTTGAGTTAATGTCACGAATATATATTGAGTTAAATGAACTTTTTTTTACAGTTTTTGAGTAACTCATTTCATTAAGGGGGTTTCACTGTTAGGTTGTACAGTGTTCTTTGTGTGGTGCTGCTGTAAATCAAATGGTGCACCTCTGACATTAACACCTGTTATCATCTATTTTTTCCTCTAAAGGGAAAAGCCTCAATGAATCACCGGGAGTTTTATATTCGTTTTTACAGTGTGTGGGCTTTGCACACAGGGTTGCCATTGGTAACCGTTCCACGTAATTCTTTTTTTTTTATGGCATTTTCTGCACAGGTGCTGCAGGTCTGTGTGTCCATTACTGGATTCACCTTTGTTGTTTTATTTAATGTC
Organism: Enteromius unitaeniatus; assembly: GCA_032359435.1. NCBI lineage: Eukaryota > Metazoa > Chordata > Actinopteri > Cypriniformes > Cyprinidae > Enteromius > Enteromius unitaeniatus. Next base: position 18,955,533 of record JAUMHI010000058.1, on the reverse strand, counting down.
TCCTGAAACAATTCTTTAAATAACATGCACGCACATTGTTTTGGGGACATTTTGATGCTCATTATTCAGCAGCTAATGTCCCGGCTTAGTAGTTATGGCACAGTCTGACATGTTGAGCTGTGGTACTCACGTAGGAGGCTCAGGTTCAGTCTCAGATGTGTCAGATCCCCTTCCACCTCCGTTTCAGCCTTTTATTAGGGTTGATAATAGGCAGATCCATTTTGACACGCATCTGCTGTCACCTGTCAGTCACATACAGGGATGGTGATGCTATCATTGGCCTTAGTTTAGTATTAAAAAAATGCAATAATAGCAATCTTTCTGTAGTTATGGTATTACAGAGCGCTGGTGCTGAAGTACCTGTATGAAAAGATAAATGTCTCTATATAACAAGTACCATATAATAGGTATTTAATTTAAGAAACTTTGTATGTTTAATTAACAAAAACAAACAAAAAATTCTAGATAAAATCAAAAATTATTTATTTATTATTTATGCAATTAAAGCATTATCTTTTAATTGAGACTGCATTCATTTTCCATTTAGTATTTACTCATTTAAAATATAAGAATTATTTTTAAATAATAAAATAATTTACACTTAAAACAGTAATTGAAATACATTTTTATTAAAATTATATAATATTATATTTTTTAAAAATACTGACTTATCTAAAATAAAACGTAATTGTTAAAAGTATTTATTTTGTTACAATATTATATTAAATCGTATTACTAATGATACTAGTTAATTATGAAATAAATAAAAATTATGCATTTAATCTCTAAATAGGGTGTCTGTTTTTTAAAATGAATGAATGTAGCTGTACTTAGTAAATAAACAGACAAAAAAGAGCCAACAATATGACCAGACCAGAGTGCCGTGTTAAAAAAAATAATAATAATAATAGATGCAGTCTAGCTTTGCTAGCGAACCAAACGACACACTTCTACTAGCCATGATCAAGTGTTAACATTAGCTTTTACCTGTTACTCTATTTATGGTAGCGACTCCTCACGTTTCATTGATTTACATGAAATTGCTCTGTGCCCCGAGAAACGTGCTCATCCTCTCTTTGAGCGCCGGCTGCTAATGATGACATTAACGTAGCTGGAAACCTTTTTGATTATAGCGGGGGCGTGAGTGTGTGTGGGACATCACCTGTGGAATATAGATGCGCTCCAAATGGAAGTCAACTGAATAATTGCGTTGATTTAACCATGTTCTTCAAGGCAACAGCAGGGAGAATAAAGAAGGAAAAGACCAAAGCTCAAAAGGATGTGTGGTATTTCTGTCTTTTTTTGCACAGTACAAAAAATGACGACGTGCCGCCCGGAGGTGCACCTGGCGATTGAAAACAAAGTGATTGACTCAGGCCTCCAGATCACCTCGGTGTCTTTGACGGATAGCGTCAAATACTGCCTGTGAAGACAAAACGCCCTTGCGGTAGTTAACATCCAGAGAGGATTCGCGCTTATTGATAGCTACACAAAAGGTGCTGAGCACAATGTCTGGCGAAGCCTCAACAAGCAAATAAAAATTGCTTTACTGAGCCCTCCAAAGGTGACAAAAAATGTCAGGCTTGCCAGAAGATTCATTTCCCGTCCTTTCAATTTATTCCAGTTAGTGTTTTTTCCCCCCTGCTTTTGTTCTTAGCTTACGCTTGTGTGCTTTGAATGTTTTGAAAGCGCTAATGAAAATGGAAAATTGCAGTCATTTGAAATTATGTGTTTCTGGTCAATTAGAAAGTACAATGCGGTAATTGTGAACATACAGCAGTGGCAATTTAACATATACACATTACGAGTCCTTGGGATCTTTGTCACTGACTGGTGATGAAAAGGTTATGCTTTTGCAAGTTCTTAAGACAACGTAAATACAGCTAGTGCAATGAATCACTTTCTAAATCAGTATTTTCCAGCAAACATAAACCAAGATAAATCAGTAAGTGTAGTTTTCAGTGAATACATCTTAAACAATTTTTTTATGTTTTAAGCATAAATGCATCCTTCTCACACAATGGACACATAAAAGTTTCAACCCATTTGTCCAATCAACTTGGCAACTTTACAAACCAGTGATGCTTTTGGTCTCTGTGCAGTATATATTGCGACTTGTGCCGTATAAAAAAAAAAAACTACACATGTATATTGAGTACTTGCACACTTAAAAAGGCTATGGTTTCATTGATTAAATATGAGTTTCAAAGTCAGGTGCTGTTCTGCTTTATATGTCAGGGTATGTCAAAGGAAGCGTTCATCAGATTTGGTAAAGGAAGTAGTGATGTGTGATTTGAGAATGAATCATTCTTTTGAGTTTTGATTCTTTTCATTGATTTTTTGATCCAGTTCACTAGAAATGTCTGAATGATTAATTCGCATATTGAATATAATCCAGTCCTTGAATTTAGCTTGCTAACTCAATAATAATGGTTAAGTCCACTGGATTTTCATTAAAATGCACCCTAATTTCATGCATGTTCGCAAGTGCAGACTGAATATTACAAATTCAACCGATTCAGGTCATGAATTCAACTTATCTCACTCAACATAGGGCTGGGCGATTCATCGAAAAGTGATTGAAATCGACTTTAATCGATAAAAAAGGGCGATTATTTCAATTAATTTCCCTTTAAAAACACTACCGCGTGTGAAGTCACGTGACCCCGCTCCGTTACATTACCCTACGTACACAACAGACGCGACTAGTGTGAATAAATCACGCTATTCGCTAGGGCTGGGCGATTCATCGAAAAGTAATCGAAATCAACATTCAGAACCTATAATCGCTGAAATAACTTCCAGGTCGATTATTTTGATTACCTTCCCTTTAAAAACACTACCGTGTATGGAGTCACGTGACCCGATCTTTTTTACAAAGTGACTGTTCGTTTTAGGCAATATGTGCTTTAATTTCAATTGTTCAACATTGATGTTTAATAAATAATCATAGATAGTAGATAGCGTGTGTTTCCTTCAATTATTTTAAAATCAAGTAATGCACCCTTCATTCAAAAATCTCTCGTTTTACAATAAAGTTGTATTATGTGAGCATATTTACTGTACAAAAATTTGTCAGTGAACTAAATAAAAAAATAAATAAAATAATCATTCATTAATTGTAATCAAGTTAAAATCTTCAAATAATCGAGATTTTGATTTTAGGCCAAATCGTAGTCATGTAGTGGTATTTTATGACTTTGAATATATTCACTACATGACTCATTATTTATCATCTTTGTTAACTTCAATAACTTGCAAAAAGATCAACAGTGAAATTCCTTTGTGCTCAGCAGAAGAAAGTAAAAAACAATAAAAAGACGCATGTTATTTCTACGTGAACACGCTTTTAAATGATATGCCTTGCAATAGCCAATTTTGTTTATCCACTCAAGTGTCCGGTTTTACATAGATTGAATTAGTGTCTTTCGGCTGCCTGTGACCAAAAATATCATTATGCTTGCACTTAAGCTCGACAACTCTTCAGAAGATAAGAGTTTCTCACTGCTCAAAGGATTCCCTTCAGTGGGCTGAAATATGAGAGGAAACTTCAAATAGAAGGAGTGCAAGGTTGAATAATTGAAAATGATGAATGCATAATGCTTTTTAAGCAGAGAAGCCTTATGAAGCCTATATAAAAGATGAAGGTCACTCATTCGCCGACACTCCATACAGGACACTGCATCTGGAAACGGTCGTTCGAAGTCCCGGGACGTAATGCATGGAAAAAAAGGAGTTTTTTATGCATAACCATTCCGTGTTATGTCCGTTCTAGATTAAAGCAGATGCGACGACATGTATTAACATTAATGTGTGGCACTTGAGTTCTGGAGCAGGTAATGACATCCCTCTGGAGTTGGGAAAGGATGGACTGACCCAGTTGATTGTTGGCTGCTTGCTTCAGCGAGAGCATCTTCAAAAACAATCCGTTCTCTCACACTGCTTTTCAATACAGCTCGCTTTAGAATGGATAATATTATGGCTGTAAGGTTAATCAATAATGTTCTCTTATGTGATCGTACAACAAAAAGAATACGTTCAGATATCTCCTCAATCTCAACATAGGCCTTTTTTCTCGTTTTATAATATTTTAACAAAACTTAAAAATCTTTGCCTCAAGAACTCTCCTTTTTAGCCACAAAACTGTAAACTGGATTGCGATGGATTGTGTTCCATTCTGAATATATTTGGTCTTCTAAGGTGCTTTGTGTGTGTTATATAAGATGCTGCATTTAACTTGTATACTTATATTTCTAATAATTGTATGTATTAACGTAATTTTATGTATTTACGTAATGTATTAACTAACATGAACAAACAACGATCAACACATGTATTACAGTATTTATTCATCTTTATTAATTAATAAAAATAAAGTTGTTTGTTATTACAGTAGTTCATGTTAGCTCACAGTGCATTAGCTAATGTAAACAAACACAACTTGTGATTTTAATAAAGCATTAGTAAATGCTGAAATTTACATTAACTAAACTTAAGAAATGTTGAACAAGCATTGCTTAATCTTAGTTTGTGTTAACTAATGTAGTTAACTAATGTTGACTAATGAACCTTATTGTATGTAAGGGATAATGTAACTGTGATCAGGATCTTGTATCACGATGAAGGGGCTTTTTTCGCGATAACTACCGGCTGCCTCTGCATTATCCCGCTTATTATACGGCTACTTGGCACATAAGGAAAAAAACTGGACATGAATATGAATTTGAAACATTTTATTGGCATATTTGTTTTAGATTAACATTGTCATCCTTCCGTGAAACGATATAGTACCACGTCACTAACATTCAAACGTTAGTAAGACAATTTATAACATCTACATATGAATATATAACAACGGATGTATTTGAGTTATTTACAAGTATTAAATTGCGTTATTACTTTGGAGCGGTAATTATTTGAAAAGAACGAACCTGCAAATGTCTGAACTGGCCAATCAGAATCAAGCACTCCAGAGAGCCGCGTAATAAATATGAACAATGTATGAAGTGAATCTGCATCTTTATTTTTATCACTGGGATTAGATCCTATACGAATCTCACACCTTTATATCAAATGTAAATTTAACATCTATTAAACATATTAATTTGTGCTGCTTGAAGTTTGCTTAAGAAAGTACTGTATGTTACTCAGCAAACAATGTTAAAGATGTTTTTCTGAATCCATAGACTTTTCTATATAAAGCAAACTCTTTTCATTGTACTTATTAAATTATTTGTTGTTTAGTTGTAAATCTGACACATTAAGGTGCTCTTAAAACAATAGCATTTTTATTTTATTTATTTTTTATTCTTTACATAATTATACAATTCTTTGTACTCCTTTTTTTTGTGGTTACTTATTTATTTCTTATATATATATTTTTTCCATATCATTTGGCTTAGAAAGGGCTTGTTTTGTTGTTTTTGTTTGTTGTGTCTCTGCCATGTTTAGTCTATCTTTTTTTTTTCTAAATCTGTCTTTCAGTTCCATGTGGAGGAGTTTTGACCATGCGCCACGGGACCATTCTGTCTCCGGGTTACCCTGATCGCTATGACAACCATCTGAACTGCGTTTGGAAGGTCTTTGTACCGGAGGGAACCGGAATACAAGTGAGACAAAACTCAATTTTTTAATTATTATTTGTGTGTGTGTGTCCTCTGAAAAACATTATGGATTATGATAAAGAAGTGTGTGTGATTATTTAACACTCGTCAAAGGATTAGCATATTCTCAAGAGAATCCCATTATTATTACTTTGCTTATTATTACTATTGAACTTTATGTACTACTGACTATTACATAATATTTTGCCCTCACAACTTTTGAAGTTTAAGCAGAAGTACTGCATTTTATAATGATGAATTATGTTATACAGCGGGAAAAGGATTGTTTATCATTATACTGCTAAGGCCGAACAATATGCAAATTTATTAACATGATATAAACTGAATAGGAAAATTGTGTAAATACAACAACAGCAGCATAAAAGTGATTCATCGTCCATACACATGGAACAAGCTCTGGACCAAATGTTGATTTAGCATTAGTCATATCACAATGTGACAGATTTTAACATTTGATTGAGTACACAGCCTGACGTCAATGACAAAAGAGGTGTTTTCTTGCCTGTTTTGTTAATTATTGCATTATTATATAACTATTTTCATTATATGCATTTAGCATTGTCTTTTTTTTTTGCTATACATGTTCCTATCAGACCAGACTAAGACACAGATTATTCTCACAATATTTACTCATTATTAAAATTAGCATTTAAATTTTTCAGCCTGAATTTTAGTACTCGAAATTATATAGAATATTCGTTAAAAAAAAGTATTTTATATATTTTGTAATTTTTTTATGATTACTTTTGTGTAGATTACAGTTGTGACTTTTTCCACCGAACACAACTGGGACTCCCTAGACTTTTACGATGGTGTCGACAGCAATGCTCCACGTCTAGGGAGCTATTCGGGTAAGATGGAAACCATCTGTTTTTCTCCCTAAATTTGATATTGTTTTCCAAATAACCCAAGCACACCATGTTGACTTTAATATATTCTGCAAATATAGCTGTTGCGCACTCATCCCTGGTGTCTTTTGTTTTTTTTGCACACTAGTCAATCTGAAGAAACACAATGCATCACATCTGCGAAATAAGACGATTTTTTTTAACCTCATGCCGCCCGGCTTTCATCTAGAGATTTGTTTTGTCATCCAAAGCACATCAATATTTGAGCTGGCGTGGTATATCATGGATCAACAGCTTTATAAGCAGCAGGAGTGAACTCCTAGTGTCAGAGTTTCCCTGATGAGCTCGGTACAAGTAGGAGTAGGAATGATATCAGCGTGCTGAAAACTTTATAATGTTTTAATTAACTGGTACCATATCCTCTTAACCTGGTACCTTTATTTTATTTTGTAGTTGAGTTTAGTTTTTGATTTAATCTTTTATATTTTTATAAAAAATATATATATATTTTTATATTTTATATATCTAGCTTTTTTTACTCTGAAGTGAAAGACTGAAGTAAATATATGCCACAATTTATGTATTTTTCTTTAGTTTTTGTCATATTTGTTTTCTATAGACTTTTTTTCTTTGCACTTTATATATATATATATATATATATATATATTTTTTTTTAGTTAATTTTTTATATTAACTTTTTGACATCTGTTGTTATTTATGTATTTATTTTGCTTTCCTTTTTTTTGTTTTTACATTGATTTCCTTTTTCTTACCTTTTATTTTCATATCTGTCTTTTTTGCAGTCAGTGAAAGAAGTTTTAAATATATACCACAATTAATTTTTTTCTAGATTTTCTTTTGTTTTTATTCTTTTTATTCTATTATTTCTTTTTTTTTATAATAACTTTTTGAAATTTGTTGTACTTTATGTATTTATTACATTTTTACAATTGTTTTTACATTGTTTTCTTGTTCTCTTTCTTATATTTTTATATCCATCTTGTTCACATCTTTTTCAAATTTCTTTCTTTCTTTATTTGTTTGTTTGTTTTTCTTCTGTTTTTGTCTCTTTTTCTCTTTTGGTTTATACTTTTTAAAGATTTTTTTTGTAATTTGTTTTGTTATAAAACCTATATATTTATTTTTCTTGTAAGAGTTTGTTTAGGGGTTGTGTGTGCGTCTTTTACTATCTGTTTCCCCTCTTGATATAGAGTTATACAGACTTTTTGTTTTCTCTTTAAAGTAGGAGACAGAATGACATCAGTGTAGCGCGGGTGACTCAGATGGAAAGAGCCCTCAGAAGTGAAAGACAGATTTTAATTATTTGCCAGCGTATCCTCTCAACCGGCCGTGAGCGTCGCGTCAGGAGCACAAAGCAAAATAAATATGCGCTGACCTTAGCGGTTGCCATCCCTCTCAGACAAAGCATTACGTATTGTTGACAGCTTGACGTTTAATCTGCTCGGAGGACAAATGAAAGATTAAAAGAAGTTATGGGATGCAGACGCCTCATGCATAAAGAAGGTGAAACGGCCGCGGACAGAATATGCTTGGAAACTCTTTGCGTGGGAAATATGGGACCACCTCGACCTATATTCCCCTGCGGTTAAGGCTGCAAGTGTAATACCTGCCTCTATTCGTCACAACCTCTTTAGCACTGAATGTCAGCGGCCGCTCGACAAATAGCTCATCATCCAGACTCCACAGCAGCTACCAAGCATCGCTCCGCTTGATGGAGGTCACCGCAGGTTCACAAAACTGCAATAGGTCTGATCTGTCTTGTTGTGTTCCCAGCTGTAATTTCGCAATGATTAGGTGGACAGCGGTGAGGTGGGACCCTACTTCAGCTGCGACGCCACTCGATAAAGCCACTGACATTCGTGACAGAGTTGAATGACATGCGTAGAAGCCTTTTGAAGGAATGTCACAATCCCAGCTGTATCGACTGCAGGGAACTGTTGGAAACAATGTGCTGTTATGCCTGTCATGCAAACGATAATTATTTTCTGATGCTAATTCCTCTAGGGACCACGATTCCACCCTTGCTGAACACCACGTCCAACAACCTGTTCCTCACCTTTCAAACTGACATGAGCGTCTCTGGAGCTGGTTTTCACCTGGAATATACAGGTATAATGACTGTTCACCTTTGTAGAAAAATATAAAATGAAAGAAGGATGTGATATGTATTTCACAATTCTGATTGTTTTTGTATTTATTTTTATGTCACAATTGAGAATCGTTTCTTATAATTCTAACAAATTCCATCAGTTTTGTGAGATATAAAATCAGAACTATGAGGAGAAAGTCCAAATGAATTGTGAGATATAGACTATATATTAAAAAAATCTGTAGAAAAGTTAAATATTATGTGACATATACTAATAATTGCAAGAAATCAAATCGGAATAATCTTTATAATAATGGCAATTATTTTTTTTTGTTTTTATTACAGTTTTTGTATTCTGTGGCTGAAAAAAGTGCCAATAATTCTCGCAGTTCTGAATAAAATAGAATTATTATTATTACACAATATTTTTTTGTTCTTAAGTAAAATTGTATTATTACAATAGTAGATTTTACTCTAAATGTTTGTAATTAGAGCTATAGTAAAAATAACTGTATTATTAATATTAGTAAGCAGCATCTGGATATTTTCGCAGCAGCATCAGATGTTTTTTTTTTATGAAATTAAATTATTATCATTATAATCATTAATCATTACATCACAGTTTAAATTGCTTTAAAAAGTTATTTAATTAAAAAAAAAAAAAAAAAATTGTTGCACAATTTATTAAATATTTGTTTTCCTGAACGTTTGACTATTAACCAGCACCTTAGAACAGTAAACGTGTGAGTGTGGTTTTAAATATGAACTGAAAATCTCACAGTGGACTTGAAGAAAATGGTTGGTTCAGCTGACAAAGAAAGTTTGGGAGCCCTGCCACAGGCGACCACAAATGAATTGAATTTAACCTCAACATGAATCACGCAACATTTGTTATGACTCATTTCTCTCGAGGGGCTCCTTTGCATCTCTCAGTGTAAACGCAAATCAATTTCCATTTGTGTTGGGGAACAGTCACATTCTGACAAATGAAGAGAGTTTCCTGTGTCCTAAGCAATAGGTTTGGACTCCTGCCCAGAACCTCAAACCCCCAGCAATGGCATGAAAGTGGGCGAGCGCTACTTTGTGGGTGATGTCGTCTCGTTCAACTGTGAACAAGGATACACTCTAAAGGTGGGCGATTTCATATCATATAACATGGCAGTGATAGCTTAGTACTCTCTGCTTCAAATGCTCGGAGACTTTTGCACTCATTCTAAAAAGTCATTTTGGCATTTTGCCATCATTGCTTGTGTAATTGGCAGTGCGTTAAACAGGTGACTTATTTTCAGAACATCTTTCAGAAGATTGACATGAGATCAAAAGGCGTTTGTTCAATTATGAGCACTCGTATGTCCCAGGGGTTGATTTTTGGTTTAACTTTTGTTTTTCTTTTTGAAGAATGCATTACATGTCATTTTCAATGTTCAGTATTTTTTAGTGAAAATTACAACTCTTTTTCAGTTTTCTCCCTTGTTTTCCCCGCGTTATATATTTTTTTCAGAAGTTAAGAAAAGGAAAGAAGTGCATTTGTAATACATTTTCTGGCATTGCACGGCTCAGTTCGGCTCGGTTTGCGTTTCCACTGCAGTTTAGTACCGCTTTAGAGTGGGCGGCATTATTCACGTGTCATTATAGTTGCACCGCCTCTACTGCCGTGACATCCTCGTAAATGCGCCACAAACAAGCACACAACAAGCTCTCTCTGGATCTGCTCCTCGGCTATCAACGAGAGGAACATCTGTACTTCCTCAATAGACCACGAAACAGCCATTTTTGGTTGATACAAAAAGGTGCATTTCTTCAAACAAAAAAGTCGCATCCGGTCCTTCGCTGGCTGTGCTGATTTAAATCTAGCGGGTCTGTTGTGTCTCGTGTCGCAAGGTTAGTGACGCAGTAATGACGATTTTCTCCGGCCAATCAGTGGCCAGCAGAGTTTTCACGTCATGTTTTGATAACAGTTCGGCTCGCTTGGAACCTCGGCTGAGGTGGTACTAAAAAAGGACCAGGTACTGTTCCCAGTGGAAAAGTGAGCTGTACTGAACCGTGCCGTACTATGCAGTGGAAAAGTGCCATAAGATTCCAACCTCTAGTAAGAAAACAAAAATGATGCATCCACAGTATATACCGCTGGACATTAATAGACAAACTAAAAAAGAACAAGAAAGAAAAGTTCAGAGGTGGCCGTAATGCTCAGCTCAACGTTAGATTTTGTGTTCTTCTGTGCATTTTATTAAATTCATTCACAGTGCCAAGGCTTTGTTATTTTTGCCCCTCACGTCGTATGTGGAAGAGCACGTTGAATGATACATTTTCTACGAGTGATTCATCTTCCTTCGGAATTGGTGAGAGCTTCTTGGAAAAGTCAATATCTTTCTTCATTTCCACTCGTTGCAGGGAAGTGCATATATAACCTGCATGCCGGGGCCTGTCAGAAGATGGAACTACCCAGCGCCCCTCTGTCTGGGTATGTTTTATTTGCAGTCATTTCTCCACGTTTGCCCTTTTCAATGAGAGCATTACCACTGCTTTGCTTCTCCTTAATCGCAATTCTTCAAATTAGTGTCTCGCGACAACCTTATGTTCCTGTTAGTTGAGGAGTTTGTGCCGTTTGGTCTTATTTGATTTCAATGTAGCAGCTGTTTCATCACCGAGCACAGAGAGATCAGCCGTGGTCTGTTAGAGCTCTATTTAATCAAATGGACTATGAAAAAGCTTTCTTCAGGCTAGATCTTTGAGATCCTATTCAGTCTAATCTTCTTTTTTTCATTTTCTCTTTTGTTGAAATCTATTAGCCGTAAACCCTTCTTCCATGTCTCATGATTTCTCACGGCTATAACACCATCTCTCACGAGTTACTGGCCATCTATCTATAATGCTGTTCATCTAGAGCGACTTGCGGTCCGCTAATAGCAGCGACAGTCGCTGCAGGACCTCAGGTTAAGCTGCCTGAGCAACAATGCCAAACCATAGTGAAAGTTCACTTCTAATAGATGTTCTCTGACAAGATATGGCTGTAAATGTTTGCAAATGGCATAAAAAGTGATTTTAATATTGCTTTACAGTACTATAAGAGGTCATATTTTGATGGACCTGAACTAATGTGAAATAACCATGATGTCTGTAAGCTAATCTTAACACATATTCATGAATAATTACTGATGATTATTCAAAATAGCTTAAAAAAGCTTTAACTAAGACAAATACATTGAATAGTTGTTGATTATACATTGTTGTTGGACTCTATTTGGAAGATTTTATGATTTTAGATTTTATGGTTAAAGTTAACCCACGGAAATGTGATTTTAGCAAACCACTTGTAAGTTATTTTAATTTTACTGTATTGAAGAGCAATTCCAATTCACATTTTCAATGATAATTTTGGTTGTTTCATCCATAAAAAAAAAAAAAAAAAATATATATATATATATATATATATATATATTCAGACATTCATTATTTATATCATCTAATATTTTTTCTAATATTTTGAGTGTGCATGCATGGACAATATTATTTATTTTTTTCAACACAATTTCATTCCATTTTAATTATTTGCATTTAGGAATTGAATTAAAGTTTAAATTTAAGATTTACAATCTTGAATTTGTTCCATTTTAATTGATTTCCGTGTAGCAGCTTTCTTATAACCATGGAATATAGATATATTACCAATGAAGCATTTGCAAGCAGCATTTCAAACTTAGTGGCCTTGTTATTATGACATATTGACTCTTGTATTGCAATGTTTATCCTTCATTTCATTCATTTGCAAATTTATTTGGAGTGGAATCAAAGCGCTTTATGAACAGTGTGTATATGCATACTTGCTCTAGTACCCGCAATATATCAGAGAACAAAAATAGTGCAGCAAATCTCTTATTTTTTACTGCAATAATCTACGACTAATTTAATCTGGAACTGATTTCCAGTATAGCAGAAGTTATAGCTCCATCACCTGCTTAGTGTTAGTAATTTTCTCCAACAGTGCGTTGCAATATGATAGTTAAGTATTGTTTTGGAAATGCACCCTGAATTAAATTATTACTTTTATTTGTTGTTTTTTTGTCGAAATTCTAAAAAGTTAAACTTTTTTTAAACTTCATATAATTTATAATAATTAATGTGTCAACACACCATATTTTTCTGAAATCTATACATGCATATGTATTTATATATATATATATA
>JAUMHI010000058.1:18914856-18938013 GCA_032359435.1 Enteromius unitaeniatus | reverse complement strand
GCCTTGGTGAGAGAGGTAAAGAAGAACCCAAAGATCACTGTGGCTGAGCTCCAGAGATGCAGTCGGGAGATGGGAGATAGTTGTAGAAAGTCAACCATCACTGCAGCCCTCCACCAGTCAGGGCTTTATGGCAGAGTGTCACGACGGAAGCCTCTCCTCAGTGCAAGACACATGAAAGCCTGCATGGAGTTTCCTAAAAATCCTGAAGGACTACGAGATGGTGAGAAATAAGATTCTCTGGTCTGATGAGACCAAGATAGAACTTTTTGGCCTAAATTCTAAGTGGTAAGTGTGTGGATTAAAACAGGCACTGCTCATCACCTGTCCAATAGTCCAGTCCCAACAGTGAAGCATGGTGGTGACAGCATCATGCTGTGGGGGTGTTTTTCAGCTGCAGGGACAGGACGACTGGTTGCAATTGAGGGGAAGATGAATGTGGCCAAGTACAGGGATATCCTGGACCAAAACCTCCTCCAGAGTGCTCAAAACCTCAGACTGGGCCACAGATTTACCTTCCAACAAAACAATGACTCTAAGCACACAGCTAAAATAATGAAGGAGGAGCTGCAAAACAACTCTGTGACTGTTCTTGAATGGCCCAGCCAGAGCCCTGACTTAAACCCAATTGAGCATCTATGGGAAGACCTAAAAATGCCTATCCACCAACGTTTACCATCCAACCTGACAGAACTGGAGAGGATATTTCAGGTTTTTCTTTTTTAGTAAATCAAAACTGTCAACAATTCAGTGGTTTTTTTTGTCAATATGGGGTGCTGTGTGTACATTAACGAGAAAAAAAATATATATTTTTGCGTACCCACAGTATTTATATTGAAGTTTAAGTTTTAAAGACTGTTATTTTTAATACATTGTTATCCATAACAACACTGATGGACATTGGTGTTTCTTATGTCCTCTCACTGAATAAAACCCTCTGCTCACTCAGCGTATGAACTGCAGAGGTGTCCTGATCCACGACCCTTTCGTAACGGGGTGGTGATCGGCAGTGATTTTGGAGTGGGCATGACCATCTCGTTCCAGTGTCTGCCAGGATACACGCTGCTGGGTGAAGCATCGCTCACGTGTCTGCACGGCATCAGCCGCAACTGGAACCATCCTGTGCCTCGCTGTGAAGGTACAGAACCCATCTTAAAGAAACCCAGCTTTTAATTAAACTCTTATGTTTTGTCAATTTATTAGACATTCAGGGGACAGTGTGTACCATGTATTGATGCAGGGCTTAAGCAGTGAACTTTGGCATTACTTCTTGTCAGGTGTTTGGTCATCTCAGATCATTTAAGGGTTGGATGGAGACTCAAGCTGCTGTTCCATCCAAGCAAAAATTATTTGTTCAACCCAAGCTAAAGAATAATAATGTACTTCTGATCAGATATGACTGCAGTACAAGATTATAAAATGTGTTAGGAGAATAATTGGCTAAAGAGATGTTTAATCTAGATTTAAACAGAGAGAGCGTATCTGAACCCTGAACATTATCAGCAAGGCTATTCCAGAGTTTGGCTCTACCTCCTTTAGTGGACTTTGCCAAAAGGTATTAAAAGTCTGGACTTTTGGTATTACCAAAAGTCCAGACTTTAGGGACCTGAGGTTGTGGGATGGATTATAGCGTGGTAGAAGATTAGTTAGGAAATCAGGAGCTAAACCATTTAGGGCCTTATATGTAAGTAATAATATTTTGTAACTGACACGGAACTTAATTGGCAGCCAGTGCAGAGACAGTAAAACTAAGTTTATATGATCATATTTTCTTGACCTGGTAAGGTCTCTTGCTTTTGTTGTTTTGGACTACCTGTAGCTTGTTTATTGAAGACAACCAGCTAGATGTACATTACAATAGTCCAGTCTAGAGGTCATTAATGCATGATCTGCATCAGTAACAGGTAACATGTAGCGCGGCAAATGAAGAATGCCGTTTTTATAACATTGGAAATGCGATATTCAACGGACAAGACAAGTTGCTATCTAATATAATACCCAGATTTTTGACTTTAGATGAAGTAATAATATATCTGTCTAGTTGCAAATTGTTATCCAGGAGATTCTGTGTACTGTTTCTTGGCCCAATAATTAATATCTCTGTCTTAACTGAATTTAATAGGTGAAAATTACTGGTCATCCAATCTTTTACATTTTTCATACACTCTGTTAGATAGTTTAGAAGTTTCATCCGATCTTGTTGAGATTGAGAGTGTCATTAGCATAATAATAGAAACTAATCCTGTATTTTCTAATAATATTACCAAGGGGCAACATGTATATACTGAAAATAGCAGAAGACCTAGTGGCACATATCCTTGTGGTACTCCATATTTTACTTTAGGCTTAATAACTGCATTATTGCTTGTTCTCCCCAAATTGCTGTTTTGATTTTATATGTCCTCCGTCAGCACTTTGCGGTGGTAATATCACAGCCCTCAATGGGACCATCTACTCTCCGGGCCACCCGGCTGACTATCCCAATCTTAAAGACTGCATATGGAGCATCCGAGTACCTCCAGGCAACGGCATCCGCATTAGCTTCACCGTGCTCAACACAGAGCCCATCTATGACTACATCACCATCTGGTAGGACTTCTGCAAGCGTTTTATAAGAACTCCTCACCTAAAGACTTGCATCTGCTGTCATGAGTGTTGTTCTTACAAAATAACTTTGGGTTTAGAGGTTGACTGATTTTTTTTTTTACAGACACCAATTATTTTTGTTTCAGAGACTGATTATTGACATGCATAAACAATTTTAATCAAATTCGTAATTGCTTTTCTTGATAGTTAGATATATCCCAAAACAATTATTTTGACTAAAAAAGAACTGAAAAACATAAACTGCAAAAAAAAAAAAACCTATCTTTTTCCCTAATTTTCTTTCTTATATTTAAATAAAGTTAAATTATTACATTTTAAATGAGTAATTAACCCTTTATTGATTGCTAGAATGATTAACTGTTTTTAAATATACAGTGATTAACAATATATTATATGCACTGTATTTTTAATATAAACAACAACAGTATCAAATAAAACAAATAATAGTAATAGTTATTATGTTTATGTTATTATGTAAGGGTTCAAAATAATAATATTGATAATAATAGTTAGTAATGTAATTACTAACCATTTAATAATTATAATAAAACTTGTTAGACAAAATCAAGATTAAAAAAATACACTTGCACTATATTATATAATAATATAGGGTTAGGTACAGTATCATTGTTCGTAGCAGTATTAGTAGTAGTTGAAATATTGTGCAAGTTTATTTTCATCTTTGTTTTGGACTGTCTATAACAAGTTCAAGTATTAGTTGAAGTATTTTTCATGTGAGATGAAATAAAACCTACTGTTTCTTGTTTGGTGCCACTGTTTAGAATCAGTAAAAATAACTATAGTAACCAAGTGAGTTAAAAAAAAAGTGTACAAAATATCAGTCAAATCGATTATGTGCCCATGTCTAGCTTTGGATTTATAAAAATGATTTGTCAAGCACTCCACCAGAGTTTGTCCTTGTCCATGAAAAATGCATTTGTGCTAATGCTGCTAAGCTGAGACTTACGTAACACTTTATTTTAGTCTTTTATCTGTTTAGTTTCACACATTTCTCTTGTGCTTTTCCATCTTCCATATATTTCCTCCTTGACTGAACATTAATGCTGAAGTGTCAAGCGGCTGGTGCAAAAGCAAAACATAGACGCTTGTGTTCTCTTCATGGAAAATAGGATTTTTCGTGCTTTTCTGAAATATAACTGTTTGATGTACTTTATATAAACGTTTTTCTTGACTAACGCCTCATTCAAAAATTATAAACGCAATGTATGACCTCCCACATTTACATATCAATGCATATTCAAAGCTCAATGCAATTGTTACTCATTTTTCATGCAAAGTCATTTACATACAGAGGTCTTCAAGGTACAATAGCAAAACCCTCCTGTTTCATTTCCAGGGTCAGAGGAAGGAAGCTGAATTTGTTGAGTAAGGTATTTGGTGCGCGGAGGACACATATGCACATACACAAAAAGCTTCTCTGCCATAACAGTACGTCATCTGAAAGGGAATTGTTTTTATTTATTTATTTATTTTTTTCAAGCAAATTATAATATGAAAAATATGTGAATTTTAATTAAAATAATTTAAACATTTGATATTTTTTAACAGTGTAAAATTTTAACAAACTTAAACTATTAGACTAAAAAACAAAAATTATTTAATTATGAAATTATTGGGAAAAAAATAAATAAATATATATATTTTTATTTATTTATTTATTTTTAATGCCAGTTTCTAATGTATATAAACATTCATTTTAACTTTGAAGATGCTTGACTATACTTGGACTTGATTAAAATGCAACATTTTCTTATGACCCACAATTATTATTGTGTTACGCTCAATTGATGATTCAATTCAGTTTAATAACTTTGTTGATGTTGCGAAATTCATCAGTTGATTCCAATTGATTTAGCTCTAAAACTGCTTTTTAGAGGACATTATCCATGGAGTTATCCACTTCTATTCAAATTTTGTTCTATTTCCATTAGTTTCAGTGCCATCAAATCAGTAATAATAATGAAAACCTATAATAAAGCAATCATATTGAATGCACAAAAATACGGAAGTATTTTTCATAACCTTAATCTAAACATGCAGCGCACACTTAATTAGACTTTATTATGAAAAACATCATATAAAAGTTTCACTAATTAAATAAAACTATGCTATTCCAGATTTTAAACAGATTGAGAAGCGAGGTCATTTTGAATGCTTTGCATTGACTGTACAAGTCAGCATTCAGCCTGTGTATTCAGGGTTTAGAAGCACGACTGACACACACTGCAGAGAAGAGCCGTCTGCTGTCCTGTTTTCATAAACATGCTTTATAAGATCCCGCCATGCACCCGCCAGACGTGGGAGAGCAACTTGCGCAGAGTATTATATCAGCAAACAAAAGAAGTCAAAGGAGGTTTTTAATGTTTCATATCTGGGCTTGAACAGATCTATTGTCTCCCTTAGGGATGGCCCTGACCAAACATCCCCACAGATCGGTCAATTCAGCGGCAGCTTGCCTCAGGAGGCCGTTTCCAGCACGTCCAATCACATCCTGCTCAAGTTCCACAGCGACTTCAGCACCAGCGGATTCTTTCTTCTGCGTTACCATGGTGAGCCCAATCTTGTGCAGTTTTGCTTCCTCTTTCACGACGGCTTAGTTCGCTCATAGTTGTTTATTGTCAGCTCAATTATCCAGGCTTATTCCCTCACACCCACAGAATGCGTTACTTATGCCGTACGTATGCTGAGGCAAGCTGTGAACGTACATGCATTCAAACCAAATTGTGGCATGAAATTGCATTAGGAACCTTCTGGATCGTGTGCCTTCGAACGGCTGTTTAGCGTGTCATGTTGTTGCTTTCTGGCCCCTTGTTTTTTTTTTTTGTTTTACTGCAAGGGCTAGAAATTGCATTACTTGTTTCTTCGGAAAATGGCTTCGATTATTGCAGCTGCCACATTCTGATGGCGCTATAATGTGTTTTGGAAACTTCCATCATCCGTAATAACAGCCGTTTCTGAACGAGCAGGTGTGGAAACGTAGAAGCATGGAAGCATTCGCCTTCTAAGGCAGCATCCTAGCTGTAATGGGACCTCATAAGCATTGATTTGATATGCACATAGTGTGCATCATACAAAACAGATGCAGTCTTTGTATGGAGACTGAAAGATTTATTTGTGTTTCGCATCCAACACAATGCTCCAGGATGAAATGCATTGGTTTTAATTAGTGAAGGCTTCGATGTTGTGAATGCTTTTTGTTTTGATTTTGCAAATACCTCCACGTTCTTGGATTCATGTCACTTTTTTTTTTACCAAAGATACATGCAATGCTGCTTTAGAGTGTGTCCAGTTGTAATAATCGTTGTGATTCTATCAGTGTAGGTGGATCAGTAGGTTATGGAATAGCTTTGAACACGACAGATGACCTTTGAACCCCATAGGTTTTCGCTAATCTGTTTTGCAATTGTGATGGGAGATCGTTATTCAATAAAGGACGTTAATATCTGCGTTAGCATATTTTCTGCTGATGCTTTTGTAGTTCACCAATAAACTGATGCAGCGTAAGGAAGTTATGTCAAGTGCTGCAAAGCACAAAGCTGATTAGAATTTTAAAAGATAATAAAATAAGATAGTCGTGGTCCCAGAGCTGCCAAAATGTCCATTCTCTGCTTTAAAGTTGCCTTTAATGTGTTAGCGTAGTAACAGCCGAGTTTTTCAGCATTCAGAGTGTTTCTGAGTGTTCCTGTGTTTCCCCAATGATGAATTCTAAATGAATTGTGTTTTTATTTGTCAGTGTTGAACAATATAGAGGTCATATAGCTCTTCAGTAGCTGGTGAAGCTTCCTTCATTTAAAGAAACCCCTATTTCTTTTCATCATCTTAGCATTTGTTTGTTTCATCAGTTTGCATTAAAAAAATATTCATTACATTTAAAATGAATCAATATAATATTAAAGTAATAAAGTATTAAAGTATATATATATATTGCATTAAATTGTTATTATATTTATTTAGCATTTATCATTATTACACTAAATTACTAAGTGTAAAGAAATATTTTTTTTTTTGCAATTTTATTACAGAACTTATTTTTAATATTGTTTTAAAAGTAATTTTGTTCGTGCTTATTTGAATGGGTCACTGAATTTGAAAGTCATTTCCTAATATTAATTTCCACTAAACAACATGAAGTTCGCAAACTATTCTTAACATTTTGAATAATATGTTTTAATAAGGGGTATGACATAATGTACTGCTCAACATATTATGTCTTCAAATGATGTTACATCACAATAGTGACTTTTATCATAACATACCAGTAATAGAAGATTCTTAATGCATATGATCCTCTTATAGAAACTGTTGCAATTAGACATTGTTATAATTGTAAGGAGTAATCAGTAATCAAGGCAGATGCTATGACCCTTGATTATGATTCCTGCTTTGCAGCGATGTCGCGTATTTTTGTTGCACGTTTAGAAAAACTAGGCTGACAGGTGTGATGATTTAAGATCTACACGTGTGTGTGGGTGGCATTCAAAGTGTTATCGCTTAACCAGCAGCTAAACATCACGTTTCTCACTCATCTCGTTCCCTTTGCAGCTTACCAACTTCGTGTCTGTCAACGTCCCCGACGCATCACCAACGCAGAGATCCTGGCTGAAGATGATGAATTTGAAATCGGTAAGACTGCAGAACGTTTGATGATCATCTGTTTGCATAGATTCATCATGCGTCGAACCCTCATTAAAGAGATGCTCCCGAGGTGCCCACCTTCGCAATGCAGCGTTTCTTATTTAATGTGAAAGAAAATGCCCCTTTCTGTGGGGAAAATAACACCCGATGCTCTGCATTTGTCATCATTACTGTCACAAGCGTGTAAGCGGTCAGGTCTTAATGAGCTAATGTGTTGTTGAGCGCTAGTTGTAGTGGAAAAGCAAAGATCCGTGTGTGTAATTACTCAACAGGAGACATCATCAGGTACCGCTGCCTGCCGGGCTTCACGCTGCTCGGGAGCGAGATCTTGACCTGTAGGTTGGGCGAGCGACTGCAGATGGATGGTCCTCCTCCGGTCTGCCAAGGTTAGTTTGGCAGCACATCCAGTGCACTGTCTCATTTGTGTCGGTGCTCTTCCTGTTTTTTATGTCTCACGTCGTTTGCTCTGCCGCTAGTTGTTAGGCTCTTTTGGACTTCCGGTTGAAGGCAAGCACAGTACGCCGTTTTGTGTCATTCCCTTTAAAACGAATGCTTCGTTCATGCCATCTCATAATTACCGTAATTCGGAGAAGACTAAAATATTTTACTCATAGCTTTCCATATTATCGGGCTCAAATGAAGGGTCTAAGCAGCGCCAAAATGAACCTGACGATGGTCACGTGGTACATCTCTCACTGGTCCAAGTCGTTACGCTCCAACGCTCCAACTTTCCAAGTTCACAGCTTGTAATTATAAACTTAGGAGCATGTGAGGGCTTTGGCGTTGAAATTGTTGCCATAGAAACACATGAATTTAAATAGAGTAGAATGTCACTTGTTGTCAACTCAGAATTACAGTTCCTGATGTCTTAAAGTAACGCCCCGTATTTATGTAAACATACTGTAGATGTAACCATAATGATTAATGTGTTTCAGGTTCAGTCAAAGTACAATATGAATTGCGGTAACAAACAGGGAGCAGACTTGAATGTTAAAATTTATTGAAATATGCTGAAATTCAATGCATTGATGCTGTTGTTAACTAGAAGACAAGAAGCATACAATGAATGAGTTTTTTTCATTTTCAAAATCATGATTTTTATTATGTTATCGTGCCTTTATTGTGTTAATTAGCTGCATTTTTTTGTTTTAAACCTAGTCAAAATAACCCAACTGTACTGTAGAATGCACAATAAAAAAACTGTTTAAAAAAGGAGAAAAGGAGAGTTTCTGCAAATGATCTCATCAAATATATTTTTTTCACTGATATTTTCCTGTATTAAATTTTTTAAAGTCTTAATAAAGTCTTTAATAATCAAAGAAAAGTAAGTTAACATTTGAAATGCGGTAGCAAACAGGCTGCAATTCAGCTAAATCATACTGAAATTCAAAGCATTGATAATATTATTATCTAAAGACAAAATTAGAATGCTTTCCATTCTGCCGTCAATAATTGCAGCAAATTAGTACTTTAGTTATTTATTTAATTTATTTATTTAATCATCTGACAGCACTAATTGAAACACATTGAAATTCATATGCATTGTGGTCATTTTTAACTAGAAATTATTTTTGAAAACTATACTGTAAGTTTATAGTCTAATTTAAAAATAAAACGTACCTGTTTTATATCATGCCTCCAGTTTTTCAGAATGCATTAGCTATGTTACATTTTTTGAATTGCAATTCAGTAAGTCATCTTCCTGTCATTCTAATGTAAATTTCAGATCTGCTTGCAGCAACATGTTTTTATTTTATGTTCTTAACCAGCTTTGAATTTCAGTGCCATTTTATTAAGTAGCAATGCACATTGCTTTCAAATTATACTCTACATAACAGTTTATTTATCTCAGAATGGTCTGATTGAGTCATGTCACATTTTACTTTTAGTGAGAATAGGCAAATTACTACAAATCACAGGAAACTTGTCACTCCTCATCATCTTGGGTAAAAGTAAATTATAGGGCAAGAAACTCTGATCATAAAGTTGACATAAGTGCTCTTCAGGGAGAAAAATCAAATAAAAAGTAAAAAAATTCTCTTTAGGGAGTTGCATAAGCATAGAACATGGTGACAGTGTCATGCATTCAGTTTATTCTATATGTAGTTCATTTGTTAATTTGTCAGATGATGTTTTTGCCAACATGGCTCATTTGAAAAACATGCCTACATACATTTTGGCAAAATACGTTATTATACTCTATTTTAGAGATGTTGTAAACTTGCTCAGAAGCGCACCTGGTATAAGACTTGTGAAACACAATAAAAAGACTTAAAGACTTGAAAATATGTTTGCTTGAGCTTTATGTATGCTTACAATTTTGATTAAGCTTAGGCTCAGATGCATTAATCTGTTAACATTACACTCTGTACGTTTCTGCTGCAATACATGCAGCAAACAGTTTAATTAAAAGTTGCCAGTTTAACACTGATCTGTTCCTGATAAAAATGTTTTAGTGCCACTTAATGGACATTTCACTTTGAAAGTGTTAAAACATTCAGGAAGCAACAAGCTGGGATTATAATTTTGCAGACACGTCTACCTGGGTTGGTTTTTGCACTGTTTAACTTATGGCCATTTGGTTACTTCCCAGTGCAATGTCCTGACAATGAAGTTCTGTTCGACTCGACTGGCGTAATCCTGAGTCCAGGTTATCCTGACAGCTACCCCAACCTTCAGATGTGCTCCTGGATGATCAACGTGGAGAAAGGCTACAACATCACACTGCACTTTGAACTCTTCCAGACGGAAAAAGAGTTTGATATTCTAGAGATCTTTGATGGTGGGTTTGAATTATTCCTCATATTCAGGCATCATCTGACAGCCCGTGCAACTGTGTCCCTGAATATTACAGTCATTATTCTCTGGCCTGTCGTAACTCTGGCGCTTTTCTTGAAAATTTGAAATGAAATTTTTGAGCCTTGGGAATGTGTTTGAGAAATAACGGAGTTGCTTTTTTAGAGCCATGACCATTACGATTTCCAATCTTCCTAAAAAAAAAAAATACCTTATTTAGAACCAGCAGACATGCAAAACACTGGAAAGATTTGAGTATTTCTTGATACAGAGGCAATGGCAAAGACAATTCGAAATACATTCAGAGTGTTATTAGTGCTAATTACTTAAGTGCTTGCAATCAGCAAATTACCCTATTACTCATCATTGATTGGATGCTCATTAATGCCCATGGCATTTGCAGAGCCCTAGAGGAATAGGAAGTGAGAAGCAATACCAATTTCCTTCTCTCAGGCCAGATTTTGTGTTCATGTTTTGCAGCAAAGCAATTTTTGGAGCTCTTTCCCTAGTGTGTAAAACTAAATCGGCTGAATCCCATCGGATGGACATTTCCACATGATGGATTTATTCTGAGAAATCTTCTTTGCCACATATGGAAACTACTAGTTAAAGGAATAGTTTGCTCAAAAAGGAAAATTTGCTGAAAATGTTCTTCCTCAGGTCTTCCATGGTGTTGATGGTGCAACAGATTTGGAGAAATTCAGTATTACACTTGCTCTGCAGTGAATGGGTGCCGTCAGAATCAGTCCAAACAGTTGATAAAAACATCCCAATAATCCACAAGTTATTCACAGTCCTTCAATTATGTCTTAGGAAGTGAACACCTGTGTGTTTGTGAAAAAAAAACAAATACATCAAGGCATTTTAACTTCAAACCATTGCAAAAGTCCTCTAATATTGCTTTCTTCAGTGAATCAGGAGAGAACTTTGCACATATCAAGCACTGTTTACAAGTAAAAAACTGTACATAAACGGTTCTAAACAAAATGGTCAGTGTAGATTAATGAGAGGACAACAGGGGATGGATTTTTATGTCACCTGAGGTAACAATATTATGGATTGGTATTTTGTCCAGAAGTGAAAATTTAAGGTTAAAATGTAAAAGTTTGTTTTAAACACACAGCTTTTCACTTCACATAATGCTGATCGATGGACTGCAGTGGAGTGGATTACTTGTGGATTTTTGTGGTGTTTTTATCATCTGCTTGGATTCTCATTCTGACGGCACCCATTCACTGCAGAGCATCCACTGCTGAGCAAGTGATGTACTGTAAAAGAACATTTGAATGAAAAAAATAAAAACTTTTTGGGTTGTCTAGGGGTGAGTACATTTTTTAGCAAATTATTTTTTTTTGTAATAAACTGTTTCTTTACATTTTTAAATGGTGCATTGATTTTTTTGGAATGTAAAAATCGAACCATCAGCAATTACATAATTGCTTATTTTGAATTGCCTCCTAAGTCTCCTAAGTTGTTCAGGCTATCCTTGTGCATGATCTTATTTGCTGTTTTATTTACATTGGAAAAAGCAAAAAGTGTTTTATTTTGTTTTATTTTCACAGGACCAAATATTTACAGTCAGAGCCTAGCTGTGTTGAGCGGAGATCTAAGCGTGCCCTTCAACATCACCACCACAGGTCACCAACTGTTTCTCCGCTGGTCGTCTGATCACGGCACCAACAAAAAGGGCTTTCGTATCACATACGTGGGTGAGTATCAAAGTATGTATCCCCGATTGGTAATTCCTTTCAGTTATATGTGTGTCTCTCGTGACCTTTTGTCTGTCCTGCCCATGACACGTTCGTCCAAGTCTGACCCATCTGTCCATGTGTTTGTGTCCAAATGTTTGTATTTGTATGTAACTTTGGAATCAGGAAATGAAATTGAAGTCGCCTAAAAACTACATAGTCCTAAAATTCTGAAGACTGTATTCAAATCATTAAATTTGACAGTATATTTAATGTAAGACGCCACGCTTCACACATCTTGCTTGTGCATCATATAAGGGAAAGTGTTGAACTCCCACACTAGCCAGATTCCAGCCACATATTTTATGTTAATTCTGGGGCAGTGCATAGATAACATGCCTGATGCAAAAAGCAAGGTACAAATAGATTTTCCAAAATGTGCATAAAAATGCAGATTTGAGGTAGATAAATGTTCATACAGTGTCACTTAAGTTCACATTTGTGTGGTGTAACATATACAGAAAATAACCACATTGCATTACCACATATCAATATTCTCTTATTAATATATAAATTGCAATTCAAAACTCTAGAGCCAGGGTAAATTCAGTATAAATGAGGAGAACTGCTTAAGTCACCTGGTTTCAGTCAGACATGAAATTTATACATGTACAGAGACATTTATAGTGCAGGAAGCACGAAAGTGAACATTGGTAAATAATTCACTCCATTATTTGACTTCATTGCAAAAGATGTAATGAAATGACTGTGTGGCGTTTACATGCTGCAGACACGAGATGTGTGAAGAAGCTGTATGCTGCTTTCAGATCCTCCCTGGAAACATTCAGAAGTTGTAATTATGATGTGAAAGAATAAAATACAGTAGATGCATTGTGCAATTTCATATTCCTTTTTCACTGACAGACACCAGTTTTTATTTATTTATTTATTTGTTTTTTAATTGCTAAAGCAACAAAATGAAAAAGCAAAAGATGCACATAATGTGTTTTTCGGTGTATTTGTCCGTTCTCATGCCACCACAGAGAATGATGGGAATTGTTTTGCTGCTAATGCCTTTCTGTACAGAATACATCAATTCTTTCATTTGAATGCCAACTACGTGAACAAAAATCAGGGTAATTTAGTTTAATCTAGTGGTCATTTTTAAATATTATAATTGCAAAAAAACTTGAATGCACAGTTAAAGTAGAAATATTTAGTCAGACTTTATTGTTAATATAATTTATTTTGTTTTTTTCCCACTGGTGTTTCTTAACTTGTAAATAGGATCAAGACTTGAAATCACAATTAGATTAGGATTATTTAATAACACTTTATTTTCATTATATTTATTTTGTTTTATATATATATATATATATATATTTATATATATATGTGTGTGTGTGTGTATATATTTGTAGCATTAGCACACAATAAATGTATTGCAAATAGACAATTTGTGTACATTGAAGTTTAAAATGCCATTATACAATGATGATTTTACTGATAATTGTAAAGTGTTGCCAATTATTCATCTGCGGTAATGATGTGTTGAGTAAATATTGTGTGAGAGTTTAATGACCCGTGCTATCATCTCTAGCGATGTACTGCAGCACCCCAGACTCTCCGCAGCATGGTTTTGTGGTCAGTCAGACGGGTGGCCACGTCAACAGCGTTGTCCGCTGGGCCTGTGACCGTGGATACAGGCTCATCGGGAAAAATATGGCCGTCTGCAGAAGAGCGGAGTTCGGTTATCTGGCCTGGGACTCATCTGTGCCTGCATGTCAAGGTGTTGTCTTTATTATATTTTTCTTGAGTTTACAAAAATTGCATTTCCTTGAGTTGACTGCCAAGACTAATTTAACTGACAATCACTTGTGCTCAAATATTGTTTGATTTAACCTTCAGTGACTAAACTCATAGCTCGGTATTGTATCTTTATTTAATTTTTTTATGCTCCATCGAATACATTATAATTTATGCGTTTGTGCGTATATGTATATGATTGTTGTTATATTTTCTGTCAGGGGGAATAACCCAAAGGGACGTTTTCAATTACTTCACTCAAATCAAAAATAAGCCTCCATTCGAAAATAATAAAAAAGAGAGCAAAGCATAAATAATAAAGGGTAAATGGGTTACTGAGAAAGGATATGAATTTTGGGAAGAATTGAACGCTGAAAAATGAAGACTCAGACAGTTCAAGAAAGCAGGACCTCATTGTGTTAGAATTCTGGAAATAGTCCAGGAAGAGAATCTGCTGAAGAAAATAAATTGACACATTAGAAGGCCACTTTTTAGGTTTCTTAATTTGTAGTTAAGTCTATGTCAATACATTAAATATAAATAAAAAAGGGGTTAACCCATAAATGAAACATTATGATTCTGAATGAACTAATGTGTTGTACAGTATATTTAGGTAATTAATTCTTCAGAAGACACTAATATACTCAACTACTTTTTGTTATTGTTGACATTCATTAGCGAGTATCAGCTGCATTACTAGAATATTTTATACGCTTCTTTCCAGTTGTGGCATTTTGTGTTCATCATGAGTATTATTGAGATTGAATTGTTGTGCAAAGGCAGGCCGTGTCAGATGCCAGCATCACTAATCAATCGTCTCTTTGTTTTCTGTTAATTAACATGGCTGAATGAGTTTTGCTTTCTGCTTAGGTTTTATTAGCTTTAATACTAGCGCTGTTGTTTTGTTGGATTTTTTGATTAGAATTTTAGCACTCCATAAATGGACAACCTATTATGCTTCATTGCTGTATTGATTCCGCTTTGAGCAAATTCCAGCACCTTTTCCATGCGTTTAATTACACATTTTTGTCATGCTGGTTAATTACAGTCCTATTTGCTCGCACATGACAATGTTTAGACCTTTTGTTCAATGCATGAACTTAAAGAGGTCAAATACGGTGAAGAGTCATTCCTGCTATGCTAACTTTTCAAATGAATGTGGTGTTGTTATTTAAGGATGCATTTTGTAAAAGCATGAATTTTATTAGACTAATATAACTTGATTATTTAAACAAATATCAAGAAGAATTCGAAAAGTAAGGGCCTGTGAGTTTACATAAAGACATGTTGAATTCGGTTCTTTGATTACCGGTAAATCTCAATCAGTTGTTTTCAAATGATGCGCCAGTTAAAGCACAGATCTGTACCAGTAATCAAAGAATGAATAGGTTACTTCCGAAACCCAGGTTCCCTGAGACGCGGGAACGAGTACTCCATCTTGTTAAGACACTACGATAAAGGAGTGATGATATTGCTGCGCCGAGGTGAAAGTGCTGTGAAGCGCTCTTCCGCCATACATTATAGTTAGAATTTACACTAGAGCGATTAACCCTGCTGAAAAAAAATGATGGTTCATGCTGGTCCTTTGCTGGTTTAAAATGATAAAAACCAGCAAAACGACCAGCATAAACCAGCAAAGGACCAGTTAAACCAGCATCACAACGTACCTAACCAGCATATGCTGTTTTTTTTCAGCAGGGAAGTGTATGCGCTGAGACGGGAGAGGGATGTATTAACTCGTCTGCATTTAGGGAAGAACCTAGTGAAATGTGGAAAAACGGTGGCGTTTTCTTTTAAAAAAGTTGATTAACTACAGAAGTTATTCAGATAATCCACCAACCATTTGATTTCGGTTGTTTTGAACATGCTGGTCTCTGTAGGGAAAGTGTTAATTCAGAGTTCACTCAGAGGGAACTGAATCAATGGCACTGACCTCACCTGCCCTCATCTGCAGGAAAACTAGCCACATAAGGTGTGTGTGCATCAATGCTTTGGACCAATTACTTGTGTAATTGGCTTTTGTGGATAGGTTAACGAGGAAACTGATTTTAGCGAACTGCCATTGTGAAGGGAAGTATCTGTATTGGAGTTTCTTGGATGGACATTTCTTAACCCTTGTGCTGTGCTAAAAATCCTGCTCGAAAATAAACAGCCTTTTAAAAATTGCTTGTCAATATCTTACTATTCTATATATCACCAAACCTTGGATTTAATGTCTTAGTCAACTTGTTTTCTTTCCGTTTTCTTATGCAACTCATTTTTTGCATGAAAAAAATCATTATTTGTGGATACTTTTGGCAATGTTCACTCAACAACTGAGGTGTATCAGTATCAGAAATATAAAACCTGTGCAAACTGAAGGAGAAAAAGTTGACAAAAAGATTAAATCCAAGATGTGGTGATAATATAGCAATTGACATTTGTAATATAGCAAAATAATAATATAGCAAAAAGACATTTGTAAGCATTTTTGAAGCAGTTCAGAACAAATGAAAGGAATTCAAATCAGAAATGCATATATTATCTAATTTTTAGGCTGTTATACCCTGTGTAAACAAAGTCACTGTGTTTTAATCCAATGCAGTGACGTTAACAAGCATTTTCAACAGACCAGAAAGTCACAACAGGAGGGTTAATCCACATATATTGAAAAACTCTACATCTTAGATATATCTATTTCTATACTGGCTTAAACTAACTGTATCTTATACTTACTCTCTAATTTTATTTTTATTTGCCTTGTTAATGCATTTAATTGAACAATGGAAGCATTATTAGGTTTTGTGCAAGCACACATTCTATAAGTATGATTTGAGGTGGACCAAACCAAAGAAGCATTGGACAAAAATTGGGAATATAATTGTTGATGTATTCACTGCCCTTGAGAGAACAGTTTTTTAGATTTCAAGTAAACTGTATTATGTAAGTCTTAAGTCTTATGTATTATGTAAGACATATTATTATCATTCACTGCTCACACTGTAGTTTATCTGTGAGGTGCGTAATGCAAGCCATGTATTTCCACTCTGAAGACCACGCAGAATATTTAACATGACAAGTGCATTTACATTTTTTGTTGCTGCAATAAAAAAAGCACTTTTGAAAGAAATGTGATGCAGTCTTTTGCAGAAGTTCCAGAGCTGCTATCGGATACTGAAGAGAATCCAGTTTGTTTGTTTTTGTGGGAGCACTTCTAAATAAGAATCGATTGTTAATTCCCAAATCCTCTGTATGGCATTTTTCATGTTTTAATGCAGAGCGAGTCTCATCTCATTGTCTTTTCTAGCTGTGTCCTGTGGGCCGCCCGTAGCCCCTGTGAATGGAGGCATGCTGGCAGCTGATTATTCAGCAGGAACACGAGCCACCTACTTCTGCAACGATGGCTTCCGTCTGTCCTCCAAAGAGGTGACCAGCACCGTGTGTCAGGCTGACGGCACATGGAGCAACCACAATAAAATCCCTCGCTGCATAGGTGAGTATGCATGGTCACAGTGTGTAATATTAAAGACGCTCATGAAATCAATGTGCCAGTGCTATGAGAATGTCCTTATTAATACTAGTGGGAAGCAGTAGCATATATATTGTATTGTAGACAGTAGTAGTACATCATGGCTTAAATCCTAGTGAACAACAGTGTAATCTACTAGTTGAGGTTAGCCAATCATAGAAAAGGTATGTATATTTATAAAATATAACATTTCTATTAGACTAGTATTTGTTTTTTGTTTTGTTTTTTTTGGAAGAAATTAATGTTTTTATTCAGTAATTCTGAAATAAATTGATCGAAAGTAAAAGTAAAGAGATTTATAATGTTTATGTAGATTTCTAATTTTATTTTAAAGAAATTCTGTTCTTTTGTAATCATCCAGAAATTTTCCAACAATAATAAAAAATAAAAATAAATGCTTTTTAACAGCAAAAGAGCAGATGCTGATGCTGAGATTTCATATTTGAATCATATGAATAAATTGCATTTTAAAATATATTTAACCAGAAATTGTTTTTTTAAGTAACCATAATAATAATATTTTGCGATATTACTTTTCATCAAATAAATGCAACGTTGGCGAGATCAAGAGACTTTATTTAAAAAAAAAAGAAATCGTGCTGACCCCAAACTTAAGGGCATAGTTCATCCATACATTAAAATGATTAATAATTAGTTGTATGAATTTCCTTCAGAAAAAAGAAACTCATACAGGTTTTGAACTTTGTAAGTGTCATACAAACTTTTTAACCATGCTGCTGAATTCCTCTCAGTTGTGGTGTGTCCCAGCATCGGCTCCTTCACCCTGGATCACGGCAAATGGAGGATCGTCAATGGCTCTCGTTATGAATACGGCACTAAAGTGGCCTTTACTTGCAACACTGGCTACTACCGGCTCGGCCCCGCCCACATTCACTGTACATCCAATGGGACGTGGAGCTGGAGGAACGAGCGACCTCGCTGCAAGAGTGAGTTATGCGCTCCATTTGTTACTCAAACCTTAATGCTGTACATATCACGACATGCACAATTCCCAGTCCTTGTTAGTCTGGCCGGTTTTTAAGGTCAGAACTGAGCAGACAGCAAGACTAATGATTTTGTCAATTGTGTCCTGAAGTGTGAAAGATTAGCAGCTTGTGCGGTGCTTTACTGCATAGACAGAATCCAGGGGCGTTTTACGCAATTTTCCATGTGGATTTCTTTCTCTAAGTTATAGTTTTAATTGAGAATGTTGACTGTTCGGTCAGTTACACGCATTTTGTTTACTGTTAGCGGTAACAGCTTGCCAGAAAATACTACTCATTTATTGGGCTCATGAGACTGCAACCAGAAAACATATATATTCCTCATATAGCATCATTAGGTTTCCATCCACAGACTTTTGATTTTGGAATCAAATCAATGGGTTTCAAATCAATTTTCAAAAGTGCACATACTATAGACTGTGAATTTTGCATGCACCTTTAAATTGCAAGTAATTTATTATATTTAGTACCATCTTCAGTGGCTTCAGATTCAATTTCCATTATTTTTTTCAGCAGTTTTCCAGAGTGTGATGTTTTTGTTCTTTTAAACACTTGGGATGGAAATTGTGTTCATAATATTCTGTTTTATATTAATTTAATTCAAAGCACTTAAATAGAAAAAAATCACAAAAAATAACACACTTTTAGCCCTTTTCTCATGAATTTATTAGGATTTGTCAGGACAAGACAAAAAAAAAGAAAGTAATATGAATATATCCAAAACCTCAATTGTATTTCGCAATTACTACTTATGAAATTATAAGTAGTCATTTTCCAGGAGGCTTTATATGATGATATTACAATAATTAAAACAAATTTGGCACTGTAGATTTTTTTTTTTACTGCAGATAAAGGCTGTTTAAAGGAATAGCTTAATTTAATTTAATTCACGCCATCCAATATTTAGAAATGTTTGTTTCTTTACTGGAGCAGATTTGGCGAGATTTAGCATTGCAGCACTTTCTCACCAATGTATCCTCTGCAGTGAATAGGGGCCATCACAACAAGAGCCCAAATAGCTGCAAAAAAAAAAAAAGTAATCCACACCACACCACAGGACTCACATTTAACTCAGAGGCAGCGTTTAATGCCTTAATGATCAGATGTAACTGATGGACTGGAGTGGTGTGGGTTACTTGTGGATTTATGTGACGTTTTTATCAGCTGTTTGGATCCTCATTCTGACGGCACCCATTCACTGCACAGAGGACCTATTAGTAAGCAAGTGATGCAATGTAACGCTTCATTTTTCCAAATCTGTACCGATGAAAAAACAAACTCATCTAATGTTGGATGGCCTGCGTGCAAATAATTTTCCAGCATATTTACATTTGTGGATGAACTATTCCTTTAACATGCAATAACAAAAACAGCTGAAAAAGCTAGGAGTCTTGAATAAACCCAGTTGTTTTGCTACTATCGCAGTCCTTCATCGGCAGGTGCCTTCCTCAGATGGTTGAGTTATCTATGTTGCGCATCTGCTGTAACTACAGACGTGATGAATGTGTTTATGGCTCCCATATGAGAGGCACAATCTAAACATTAGAGGCGCTTTATGAATGATGGCGTCTGACAGGATCCTGCACCCCGGCGTCAATTTTCAAAAACAACAACAATCAGAGTGAAGATGATGAGAAGTTGATAACAGATGAAATGATGATGCCGCTGTGGTTTTCCTGCACAAGTAAACGCTCCTGAACAGTGCATCACATATATAATACTTCTCTGATCTTCAGGGAAGGTTCAGCTTCTCACTTTATGTTCAGCTGGGTTTAGATGGATAAGAACAGTTTTAAAAAAATATAGCTTCCCATTGCACAAACTACACTTACTGTACAAACACTTAAATAGTAGTTGGCTAATACTGTCTAGTTACATTGAAGCAATGGCAGTATCTTTTTTTATTTTTTTTCTATACATTTCTATGACATTTTTATCATAAAGAGTGATAATATATTACTACTTGTTTTGAGTTTTCTCATTTTGGTCTGCGTTTCTTCTGTAGTGTTCGAATGTCTAAATAGGAATAATTCGCTTTTTCATTTTAACGATCAGGTCTGTTTCTCTGTAACCTTTTCATCTTTAAAATAGTCAAATTGAAAGATTAGTTCAAGTCCGGAATAAAAAAAGCTTGATAATTTGCTCATTCATGTTCATGTCTGTCTGTCTTCAGTCGAAAAGAAATACATTTTTTTGATATAGTGGACTTCGATGGGAGCCTGGAACTTAAAGGTGTAAACAGTACACAGTTTTTGCTGGCTACAGTAGTTAAATAATAGTAGTAATTGTCTTCATTTAACCAGTTTTTAATAATCATTTTTATATAAATAATCTGAGTGTTAAAAGAGATGCTGCTTCATTTTTTTTAACTTAAGCCACTTGCTGCTAAATTCCTAAAATGCAACTTTGAATATTGCAGCCATATTTAATTTACAACTGCAATGTATTCATTCAGAAATCAGTTCTAATGTATGCTATCGATAATATATGCTTGTTTTTTTGGTTCTGTTTATTTTTATTTCTTTTTTTATCAGAGGTGTAAATTACAGTCATGCTTGTTATCTTTAAGGTACGTGTCGATCCATTCTGTTCTTTATTGCCTTTCACTGCAGTCATTTCATGTGGAGAGCTGCCCACTCCTCCTAATGGAAAGAAAATTGGAACGCAGATGACCTTCGGTGCAACCGCTATTTTTACCTGCAACTCGGGCTACATTCTGGTGGGCTCGACTGTACGGGAATGTCTGGCATCGGGCCTCTGGAGCGGGATGGAGACACGCTGTCTCGGTAACACCAGAAACCTTCTCTCTTTCAAAACATCACCACACATTACCATTCGTGTAACCTTTTAATGGAGAGTGGGTCATGAAAGGCCATATGTGGAGTTCTGTGACATTTGGTCTTGATTCCCATAGCAACAGTAGTTTCTTTTTTTGTGTGTTATTCTGTAGGCAGCGCTTGTATCATTACATGCAGATAAAGCTCGGTTAGAAAGGCTAGTGAACTGCTTGTGAAGGTACAGAAGCGTCATTATTATTCCTTTTTCGATACAGTCTTTTGACCTTGATGGAGAATGCAGTTCCATAATATGCTACG
Source organism: Enteromius unitaeniatus (assembly GCA_032359435.1). Taxonomy (NCBI): domain Eukaryota; kingdom Metazoa; phylum Chordata; class Actinopteri; order Cypriniformes; family Cyprinidae; genus Enteromius; species Enteromius unitaeniatus. The sequence continues at coordinate 18,916,856 of JAUMHI010000058.1, read as the reverse complement.
GTCTTTCTCAGTGGAAAAAATATGGGAATTCAACAAATGTGTTTTAATATTTATATGTATCATTTATTTAAAAGGTGTCATTAAATGTACATGCATTTGCTTGGATCCAAAGAGTTTTGAATATAGCATTAAATTCAAGCTATACATCTTTTGAGTTCCTGGGTTGTAAAACAGCTGCTGTGGTTGCCAGAGATTCATCCTATATGTGTTTGCTGAAGCAGTTCGGTGCTTGCATGTGTTTACAGCCTAAAATCACACATTTTATTAAATGATATAATGGTAATGTACTAATCTACTTAAATGTGTACAAGGTCATGCACACACAGTTATGCAATAAATATTACCTAAATAAAATCTAATTCAAAAACACTTTCAAATACTGACACTAAAAATTACAAGGAAGCAAGACAATTTAAATAAATATGTGGTTACACAGGGATTTATCACTGTTACAAATTATACAGTGAGTCATAGTATTTCACCAAATTACAGCTTTTTACTGTATTTTAAGTTACATAAAATGCATGCATATACATGCCGTTTTTGTTCTTTTAATGTTGTATGGTAAAGTAACTTACTGTTTAATTAGCACATTTACAGGTCTTTACTTTAAAAATGACAAAGATTTTTGACGAAATGCAGTATTAAGACAGCATGAAAAGCAATCCCATAGCACATTTATTCAAAGCAACTTGTATTATGGCTATGCGTATTTACAGTTCATGCATTCCCTGAGAAACGAATCCGTAACCTTGACACCGCTAATGCAGTGCTCTTCTCATGGTCTAATCTAATTGCATCAAATGAATATTATAATAAATTTCTACTCTGTGTGTGTATTTTTGTACTTATTAGAGTTCCTCTGGGTTACTTTAGCAACATGCTATTGTTGTATGTAGAATGTTTACTCAACTATTAAAGTTCCATTTCAGTTAAGATGCAACCTTAAAAGGAAACTTGTCTATGTAGGCAGTATGCTAGGTTTTGGAACAATCCAAAATCTTTTGTGGAAGGTTCTCATGAGTGTATGTATGTAAGAGAAGGGGGAATGAAGTGAGAGAACACTGTGGAGGGACAGAGGTGAAGAAATGATTTCTGCAGTAGTTCAGCAGACTCTGTGCTCTGTGAAGTGTGCCGGCCTCTGCTGAGTTCTGTCATCAATCACATTTGAGAAAAAAAACCCAGACAGCTCTCCATTTGCCATCGTTCTTTGTCTCTCATCACATCATCTCTGAGTAAAACAATGTTGTGCATTACTTTGTCCACTGAAAGCAGCTTCAAATCCTCTGTGTTGTTCCTCGGATGCATCGATATTGCAGTATCTGTTGTGGGATTGAACACTCATTGTCTGTGGGTGGATTGTGAATATCTCTATTCACCACAACACACAATGTGATTTACTCGAGTAGGACACGGTCCTGCAATAATATTCTCATCAAATCGCAGGCTGAACCAGGCATGGGGAATTTCACAAATAGAAAGATTATGCTTGTGAATCAGATTCAACTGAACTCCAAATCCTAATTATCCGTAAGTGGACTCTTTAGGGCATTTTTGAAAAACAAAGCATGATCAGTTTGGAAGATGATTTTTATTGCTTTTATTACCCTAAGCAATATAATCAAGTAATGGATTAAATAAATAGCCTGTGAAAAAAAACTGTGAAACAATTTCCAAGCAATAAAATAAATGAAAGCAATAGAGCAAAAATAGAAATTAAGTAAACACAGTGTTAAATTTGGGGGGGGGGTTGTATGTGATAGATAGATTGATGATTCATTCATTTTGTCCAAAAGATTCAAAAGATCTATTTTGCTCACCAAGGCTGCATATATTTTCTCAAAAATACTGTAAAATTGTGAAATATTATCGTCATTTAACTTTTCTCTATTTAAATATTTGTTAAAAATACATAAACTGTATTTCAATTCAAATTCAATTCAATTCAAATTTATTTGTATAGCGCTTTTCATGATACATATCATTGCAAAGCAGCTTTA
>JAUMHI010000058.1:18861333-18914818 GCA_032359435.1 Enteromius unitaeniatus | reverse complement strand
ACAGTAAATGTAGTATTGGTTTGTACATGTACAGATGTGAGATAAAGATCGATTTATCAATGGAGCAGACAAGAAATTTTCAGTCTTCAGTGTCACATGATCCTTCAGAAATCATTATAATATGCTGATTTGCTACTCGCATGCCAATTTTCATCTTATGTAGCATTATACATTACGGTATTGCCATTTTTATTAAATTTAATGTACCTGTGCTGAATAAAATGATTCATTTCTTTCAAAAAATATCCCAAGATTTTGTGCATATAGCTCTAATCCTGATTGGTCTATAGCAATGTTGTTTAATTAATCACGTTATGCATTAAGAACCATGTTGTAAAAATACTCAATGTTTTTCCCCAGCTGGCCACTGTGGTGCTCCAGAAAGGATCGTGAACGGTCAGGTGATCGGTGAAAACTTCGGCTACAGGGATACGGTAGTTTATCAGTGCAACCCGGGTTTCCGGCTAATGGGTTCCTCTGTACGCATCTGCCAACAGGATCACAACTGGTCCGGGCTGCTGCCATCCTGCGTGTGTGAGTCCTCGCACAGCACATGAGTAATGCGCGTTGGGGGAAGTTTGGTTTGCTTCCAAGAGGATTAGTTTGACATGTAATGTAGGCAAACCCCCTATTCAGCCCATGTCAGGCATCAAACACAAATCTTGACGTTACCAATGAAACGCTTGATGAGGGAAAACACCAACACCACCTGATTTTGTGTGGGTGATTTGGATGTTTGCCTCGTTTTATTTGTGGTTGGTGGAACGCAAAGCTGCTTAGATAAATGCTTACATACAAGTTGCATTTAAAATTTTCTTGTCAAGCATTGGAGATTCATATTCTGGAAATATGCCAGTAGGCAAAAGAAAGGACAAAACTCACTGAATTCTCATCATAAAAACCCTTTGATCTACACAATTATTGTGATTTGAAGTGATTTGAAATGATACGGTAACATACCGTTTTCAAATTGTATTTATTTGTTTATTTCACTTTAATTATTTGTTTATTTTGATTTATTTTGAGTGAGTGTCAAAGGAAATGTTTTTTTTGTTGTTTTTTTTTTTGTTTTTTAAAGAGAGACTTATTATTTGTTTCACCCTTTTTGGGGGTTTCCTGCACAATTCCCGAACTCCAATTATTCATAATGATTATGAATCTGCCTTGTGAATTGACAAGAAAGCATGTTTTTATGTGGTTTTATGTTTCATTGACAGATTACTGTTTTAAACATTTTTTTTTCCGTGCGACCAAGGTAATCTTATTGCAAACAAATGAATTATATGAGTCTTTTTAGTGAATCAAAGTATGCATTGTGAAAATGCAATTCATTCTTTAGTTAATCAAAATCATGCAATGCAAACATTGCAGTCTAGTTCACAAACAAATGATACTTTAAAACAGCTCTTTTGAATGAATTAATTCAATAGACACACACATTCAATTTATGACCATTTTACGGTCTATCAGGAATCCTTGACTAAATTAACTTACTAAATTGTTCTATTGACTTATTTACTGCATTTAGCAATATCTTCAAATGAAAGTGCCCCTATTATGGTTTATCAAAGGTTCATATTTTGATTTTGAGAGTCCTAAACAATAGGCATGCCAAAAAACACTTTATATTAAGTGTCCCTAATACCTGTGTACTTACATAGTAACGACATGTGTATGTAGTATGTAATCACAGTGAAAGTACTCATTGGTACATAATATCTACAGCTGTAATTTTTCTGTAACTACACACGTAAGAACCCTCAGAATTGTGTGTGTAAGTACAAATCTGTAACATGACATTGGCAGAAACACGTTTTTCACTTTACTGTGTAACAGGAATTGTATAACGACATAATGTAGCAACATGGGGTGGAAACGCGGGTAGGTTTAGGGATATGTGAAGTGGGAGGAGTTGAATCTGGAGTTGGTACACCACTGTAATACTTGTATGGTAACTCCTCAGGCACTGTCCACTTAATGTAACATTCTGGACACTAAGCACAATTTATATGTAAAGCCTAGCTTACTGACCGCTGCTGTGTATAATCAGAGTAGTTACATGCTAAATCCATAGAGGTTGTGTAACACTTTATTTACCAAAAAAAAGACATGTTAGTCCTGTTACATATTTGTGTAACACATATGTGTTACAGAAATATTAGAGCTGTAGATACTATGTACCAGTGTGTACTTTCACTGTGGTTACATACAACATACTGTACACATCCAGTTACTATGTAAATGCACAGGTATTAGGGACACTTAGGGGCAGTTTCCCAAACAGGGTTTAAGACTAGTCCTAAATTAAAATAAATGTTAAGAGCTGTCTAAACTGGAAAAAGCTTGCACCGAGATATCTTAAAATACATTATTGCCATTGTTTGGTCTTAAAATGCTCACAGAAAATGCATTTTTGGAGACATGTTTCTTAATTCTTAAATGTCCTAAATTACCAAAGGTCTAGTCCTGGCTTAATCTAATTTCTAACCGGGATACCGGCCCTTAGGGTGTACTGTACTCACACTAGGCACAGTTGCTGTGAACCGAGCCCGAGTACAATTGTCTCCACTCCCCCTCTGGCCTGCACTCACACTGCACTTTAACATTCGTGCCGGAGCACGCTTATGTTATTATGATGCAATGTTTTAAAGATAAGCTGGAACAGAAGCGCTCTCATTAAGCACAGTGGAATCCATCTCTCCGTTTACTTTGTGGCTTATTATTTTGAGTCCTTTGGTCCGCGGTGGTTCACAGCCCTCTTACAGCATATTGATGAACAGGTCTATCAACTTGGTGACTCTCACACTACATGCGAGCTGCCTGAGCCCAAGTAAACCGTGCTCTGGCCCACCTCTTCCAAGCGGGCCAGGGACGGCTAAACGAACTGCGCCCAGGCATTGTTCAGAGCGCTAACACTAGTCAAACTAACAATGGTTTGGCGGGCAAATGTACTCAGGCATGGTTCGGATTGCCTAGTGTGAATACCCCCTAATATAAAGCGGGACCAACACTTTCATTTTCTTATAATATGCATTTATTTTTACATTATTTGTTCAAATTAACAATAAAACTTTGCAGTGGGTTTTCCAAGAAAATACTTTTTAAGGTTTTCTACTTTCAAAACTTAGCAGCCATTTGTGAGTGAAAATTGTATTAATTCAGTGTAGTATAGTTAAAGCTTGAGCTGGTGTATGGTTGGTGATAGTGATGTCCTCCTTTGCGTTTCAGCTGTTAGCTGTGGTCATCCGGGCAGCCCTATCTACGGCCGCACCGTCGGCGATGGCTTTAACCTGAACGACGTGGTGACCTTCTTCTGTAATAACGGCTACATTCTGGAAGGCCCGTCTCAAGCGCAGTGCCAGGCAGACCGCCAATGGAGCCAGCAGCCGCCCACATGCCGAGGTTTGGACCAAATGACTTCTTTTCTCATTATAGGGAAATTTAAGCACTGTGGCGCTGATGGAAATGACTTTCAGGCTGCTGCAGTTAAAAAAAGGAATGACCAATTTCAGCTCGGAGAGCCCTCTGGCCCTCTTTTCAGCCAACAGTAACTCGTTCAGTCATGGTCTGAATAGCAACAGATTAGCCCAGCAAATCAGAAGATAAGATGTATGTTTTGAATCTAATCTCTGCTTTGTTAGCAGCGTGATTATGAGAGTCTCAGAGGATCGTCTGTAGTGCTCGATTCTGACAACAGACCGGATGAAGTGATCAACAGTGATGTTGGCTTGATTACATGACTGGAATTTGGTTTCGTCCAATAATTATGAACAAATAAGTTTTATCTCACCATGTGGTTGAACAAACCTAGGGTAATGCTATTTGTTTTTTGTGCAGCTTCAGTGATATTGTAGTTGACTAACAATGCCCATTTATTTATTTATTTAATCTTTAATCAATTGTAAGCACTGTAGCATAAAAATAGTATAATAGTGAATCTAATAATTTCATAGGTTTTGAATATTTTGATGTCAAATGATAACTTTGTGTGAAAGAAACACAGAAATGTGATTTGTTGTTGACTGAAAATCTTCCTCTCAAATCTCATTTGTGTAATAGTTCATGTTCTGTGACTGCATACACAGTTTAGTGGCAGATTGTGGCACCAAAGACATACAGAAACATCAATGTCTTTAGACTTCAGAGAATACGTGGAGACACAAGGAAAAATATTAGAGAAATGTTTATAACTCCACAAACACTTAAGAAATGACATAGAGTGTAATGTTCTCAGAATTTTATACAGGTTTCAGAAAAATTATAAAAGCTTTCAAACACACCAAGTGCTTTTCAAGGTTCCTGCCAATTGCTAAAACCTCTTCAAATGTGAAAGATGCTCAAAAGGTCCTACAGGTTTAACTTCTGAAAGAGATCTATTCTGAAACGCCAAGACTGAATCCTCGGAGACAATGTGAAAGAATTTCATAAAAGATGTATGTGTGTGTGTCAAAAAACTATCTTTTCTTTATTATTATTATTATTTTATTTTAGCTTTTGAAAAAGGCCTGATTTAAAATGCAAATGTTCGTTATAATGCAGGATGCTCTTGGCAAAATTCCGAGATGGTCTAAAAAGCAGAGGAGAATGCCCTGTACCTCTCTGCCTCCTCTCACGAGCTGGCTAGAATGAGCCAGTCGTCGAGATAATTTAGAGCACGGATTCCCATCTGTCTCAGAGGGGAAAGCGCCGTGTCCATACACTTTGTAAAATTTCGAGGGGCAAAGGAGAGACCAAAGGGCAAGACCGTGTATTGATATGCTATCCCCTCAAAGGCGAATCTCAAGAATGGCCTGTGATGAGGGGCTATTTGTACATGAAAGTACGCATCTTTTAGGTCCAGTAAAAACATCCAGTCTTTGGGCTTTATTTGCCAGAGAATGGCTTTTAACGAGAGCATTCTGAACGGATATTTTATTAGGGCGTGATTCAGATGTCTCAGGTCGAGTATAGCTTTTACCGACCCATTTATTGCAGCTATATTGTGCGTCATACCCAGAACTTTGTGAGGTAGAGGTCAGAAACGGAGCGGCTTGCAGGGTGGTCCAGCCGTGGTGAGACTTTGCCCCGCTTTCTTGAGATGCAGATCAGGAGGATGACAGTGGCAGAGGATCCAGAACCCTCCTGGGAAAGGGGAATTGTCTAGTGCCAGAGCTAGAGCAGCTCCTAGACTCCTGCTTCGACTGCTTTGATTGCCTGGGTGGTGGCGGCAGCACGGGACTTTCTGGGACAGCCAGTAGAGGCAGATGCAGTGTAGCGGCAGGGGAATTATCCACCTGCTGTGGCCTTGTTCTATGGTGTAGGCTTCGTCATCAGGGACAGCAAAGTTGCACGTTGCTGAAGGAGAAGAAATGTGAAGTCCTGTGGTGAAGCGGGCCGCTATATATACACGTCCCCACCCCACTCAGGAGAGCTTCGGCAGGAGCCGCGGCCATTGGTTGGTGCAGCATGGTGGCCAACCGATTGGTTTATCCAGATAGCGCTGCACTAACCAATGGCCGTGCAGTTTTCACTGCGTGATTAAAAAAGGTTTCAGTTATGAAGAAAAAAGGAGTTTTTCTCATAGCGTCTTAGCAGACACAGCACGTGTGAAAGTATTCCATATAACCATATTTTTATATATATATATATATATATATATATAATGTGTGTGTGTGTGTGTTGTGTGTGTGTGTGTGTGTATATATATATATATATATATATAATTTGTATATATTATTTATACATCTTTATTGTAATTAGTTTTTATATAGTTTTATTTTTATACAAAATATAATCAGGTGCATCTCCGTCAATCTTTAGATTATAATTGTCTATCTTGTATTGTATTTATGAAGTAAAGAATTAATGAGAAAGCTGCAACACTTATCATGCAATGACACAGATTTTTCTTCTCTTTTTTTGCCATTTGCTTTCTTCAGTTGTCAACTGCACGGATCCCGGCATACCAGCCAACTCAATCAGGAAGAGCAAAATTGAGTATGGCAACTTCACTTTTGGAACCGTGGTGTCCTACGACTGCAATCCCGGCTATTACCTGTTCGGGTCATCGGTCCTGACCTGCCAGCCGGTGGGTTACTGGGACAAGCCATTACCAGAATGCCTGGGTACGTCTGCGTGGGTTCTCTCCCAACACTTTATTTCTCATTATTTTGACTCTTTATCATTGACAATCTTTGAACTCCTCGCGTCTAAGAGGCCGAGGTAAAATGTCACAGGTTAGTCAGCATGCAGTAGAGTGCAGCGTCGAGTTCAAAGAGCTCTTATGATGAAGTCTTCGCTGTCTGTGTAAAAGCCTTCAAAGTTTTTCCCAGCAGCTCCAGACACATTGAGTTTCCGCAGCGGACAGCAGTGATTTTAACGCACCTTACCTACAGTTTGCCAAAGCGAGGAGTATTAAGGTCAAGAGCGAGCAGAGCGAAGGCTCAGAGTGCACATTCATTAGAGAGACGTGTTCATTTGCCTGTGAGATAGTAATTGCCTCCTGCTCTCGCTTTCCATCTCTGTCCCTGTAATTGCTTCAAACCTGAATTTGACTGTTTCCTGTCAGTTTCCACCGAGCTACTTACACCGTGAAGGAAAGGCAGCAATCCTGCTAGCTATCTATTAGTCTTGTTTTTCTCTCAAGTGTACACAAGGTAATTCTGTGCTTTTCTTGGCCGACAGAGGCTACTTGCTGCTCTTAGAATGGAAATTTTAATAAGCAGCCTCTTTCCCCCCCCCTCTGCCTTTCAGCCTGATGAATATTATGAAAATTGTAACCTCCTTGGTTTTATTCAGGTGCATTTCCAATTCAAAAGAAAGCAAACATCAAAAACAGGCCTGAAAAGAAGCTTAGCCAAATTGAATAGAAGAGCTTATGTGTGTTTCTTCAGCAGCGCACGAGCGATGAATTAATGCTGCTGGGATGTGAATAAACTGCACGCTACACAAATCTGCTACTGCTAGCTTTTACTCAACAATTAGACAGATTGAAATTTTGTGCTCTTTTACATGCAACAGCAATGACCAAAATATATTACATTTAAATGTGAGAAAATATATTTGATGCAAAATATATTTAATACATATTTTTATTTAATAGTTTTATTTAATTATTTATTTTTATTGTACACTAATATTTATTTTTAACATATATAACAGCATAACACATTTACCAAAATAACATTCATATTTATATTTCGAATTAAAATATTAAAATGGACATACAGTAATGTAATGTAAATGTATCATAAAATGTATATACGTTTTATATTTATATTTTTATATTATATATAAATATATTCAATAAATAAAAAGTGTACAAAAACTTGGATGCGCTTAGTGACAACATTAACAAACTGTACATACATAAGTAAAACTTATGAACAATAAACAAATAAACAGGCTAAATGTTTATGTTGTGCCAAAATTTCTCAGGCCTCAGGAGAAATAAATAGTTATACATGATAATTTGAGTGTTGATCACAGCAGAAGTAGTCCAGTAATAATTGTCTTGTTGTTGCAGACGGTTTATTGTTGAAGGCAGTGAAGTTATTCAAAAGCAAACTGTTAAAGGCACCGAGTTTAGAGATGCGCTCTTTGTAATCTTGCAAATGTTGCATTGTACAAAGTCCTCTTCCACTTTGCTAAAATTCACCCACGCAGCACTTGTTTTTCATGACATCCTCTGAGAGGGTTAGATCCAGACCCACACAGAATCTGTGCCTGCAGACCTTCAAGAGAGAGCTGCACATTTCAGCAGATCTGCAAACGCCAATCATTTACAAAGTCAAAATGAGTCAGCTTTCGTTGTCATTCAATCATCTGTGTTATGCAATCTTATTTTATTAAATCTACTGTAATCTTGGCATTCTTATTATTTTGTCTTAAATATCCAAGCTTTAAGAAAAGCAAAATAATGCATCTGGACAATGCAAGTAGTGTCTGCTGACTATTGGCTGTTGTTCTATTGCAGAGGTGGACTGTGGTCACCCTGGAACTCCTCCTCACGCGGTGGTGATGGGGGATAAATTCACCTTCGGATCTACGGTTCACTACAGGTGTTTGGAAGACCGAGCTGTGGTTGGTGAATCCACACGCACCTGCCAGATGAACGGCCAATGGAGCGGCTCCCAGCCTCACTGCTCAGGTGAGTGTAGAGAAGCTCATAAACTAGAATAATTGGTAGAAATCTATGTTTCTGTCTGTCTGTCTGTCTTTTCATAATAAATAACATATAAAGAATAAATAAACACATTACCAATATATTAATATTTAATTATTATAAATGGAATTGTTTATTATATAATAATAATAATAATTATTATTATTATTATTATTATTGTTGTTGTTTGTGTTGTTTTTTTCTAATAATATTAATAATACATTTGTTATGATAATAACATAGATTACATCTTATTAAATATTTTTTATTTAATTTTAAGGATAATTATTTTGTATTAATGTTGATAATATTTTTGTTTGTATTGGCATTTTCATTGTTGTTATTGGTGTATTGTTTGTATTTATGTTAGTATAATAATAATGTTTTGTTGTTTGTAATAATAACAATTATTACTATAATTTTTTATTTAATATTTACATATATACATAAATATTTTGATTATTATTATTTTGTTTGCATAGCTGTTGGTATTATTATTATTATTACTTCTACTGCTGCTATTATTACAGTATTATTATGCAATATTCAATGTTTACTGCTATTTCATGCAAGGAATACTTGACTTTTCAGTAGTTTGAAGGTCCACCGTCAGTTATTCTGGTCATACCAGGGTACTATATCTTTTTTTGTTTTCTTGTTCTTGTTCCTTAAGCGTTAGAGACACTTCTTGAAATAGCTGAAGTCATTGTTGCTACTTTGAAAGAGTCACTCAGACTTCCATTAGTAACTCCAGCATGTCATTTAGCACTAGTAATGGAGGTCTGGGCTTTTTCTATGCAAAAGGGAGAAAGAGAGTGTGTGTGTTTTTGTGATTACTGCGTCTCTCAGCAGTGTTGTGCAGTAACTTCTCTACAAAAAGCAGCATTATTAGTTTAACTGCATTGCTCAGTGGCACACAGTGGTAGCGTTGCTATTCTGGAAGATTTTATTGATTAAGTAGCGAGGCAGCACTGACAACAACGCTCTGTGTTTGTAGAAGCAAAATACAGAGAGTATGCTTAGATATAAAAAGCTGTTTCAAAAATAATTCAAAATTGTAACTTTATCCTGTTGTTTGTCATATTTTCTGGCTTGGCCAGTAATGTTTGTTTTTCAGGTTCTTTTGTTGCCTGTTTGTGGGCTGTGAGGCATTTTGAAATTACTACAATAAATATAAAGAAGCAATAAACTATGAAAGGCTGTGCGTACGTTAATTTTAGCACAGTTACGGAGGTTTTGGATGCTCTCATTCACGTTGTGCTTCAAAATCAGCCTGAAAATGACTCTAAAAGCCTGTTCGGGAAAAAAAAAAGGTAGTCATTATTCAGCTTTCTCTGTTTCATAAAAGCTTTTCCCTTTCCCGTGGTAAAATCGCAGTAACACACGGCCCCTCGTGGCTTATTGCTTTATACAGATAATGTGTAAGTCCTTTGTATCTGCTTGTTCAGGCCTCGTCTCATCTTTGAAAGAAAAATCATACGTTTGAATGAGCACATTGTTGAGTGAAGCTCATCTTTGTCTTAGTTCTTATTTCCTGTCATTATGTGTCAGTCTAACATGAGTTAATTAAGTTCAACTGAATAATGACTTCTGTCTCTGCATGACATGCTACACCGTTTCTTCTTACAGACAAGCTGTCTGTTTGATTCCAGCTAACATGCACAATTTTTTCTTCTTTAAGGAAATAGTTTCACGCACAATTGAAACACTCATTATTACTTAAATTAAGCCAAATATGAGACTTTTTCTGTACAGTTCATATTCATATCTGGAAAAAGAACAAAAATTGCAGTTAAAGCCCCATAAAAGCAGTCCAGACTATATTTCAGGTATTCTGAAATCATAGTGTATCTTCACCTGACAAGATTAAATATGCACATGCACAAATGAAATTCAAACATGAACAAAATAATCAGTGAATAACATTTAAATTTTAAGTCTGCTCCTCAAAAAAAAGCTGTCGTATGACTTCAGAAAACTTAAAATGTAGTGAATGCATTAAAATTGGCTACTTTTTGGGGCTTGGTGATGCATTTTGAAGCTCAAATTATATAAAATATATATTAAACTGATCAAAGGTGACAGAAAAGGCGTTTATAATGTTACAAAAGATTTACATTTCAAATGAACGCTGTTCTTTTGAACCTAGTGTTCACCAAAGAATACATTTTAAAATGTATTACCGTTTCCACAAAAAATATTAAGCAGACATTTTAATGTTTTAAGCGTGAATAATATCATCAAATGTTTCTTGGACAGTAAATCAACGTGGTAGAATTATTTCTGAATCGTCTGATCTGAAGACTGGAGTAATTCCTGCATCAAAGGAATAAATTACAGTTTGCAACTATGTTAACAGCTATTCTAAATTGTAATAATATATTTTTACAGCATTACTGTGTTTCAATTAAATAAGTACAATCTCAGTGAGTATAGGAGACTTCCTTTAGAAATATAAATCATAGTATGAACATGCAATCAGGAAAACATGAAAATGATGCATGAACACTCTTAAAAAAGCCTCTAGGAACCACACAGTCGTCTCTTCATGCATCTGTATGCAGTGCTGCATGTGTTGCACGCACTGACCCAAAAACAGCATGAGCTGGGAGTTTCCTCTCTTTCTTTTATTCGTTCTCCTTTTTTCTCAATCCTTCCACCTCTGTCTGCTTTTTGTCGGTTTGACTGCTCAGAATAGAGTGCTGGCTCACTCCTGAATACTGCATGCTATACTCTATAATATCTTTCACACAATGCTTTGGTTTTGTGAACCATATGTATAGGAGAATGTGTTATGATATACATGTTGTATATGTACTGTATGCTGTCATCAAACGAGCTCCACGTTGTATATAGGCATCATAGTAGACATAAATATCATTTAGAATTAGCAATTTATCGTATTTCTGCTAATTGCAGTCATTTTAATCATACTGTACATCATATTAAGCTTGTGTTGGGAATTTCAGGAGAAACGTCAGAAACTATGATACCTAAATGAAGCACATCTCAAATCCTCCTGAGCTTTGAAAGAGCAAAAACCTCGGAGAAAAAACACTTTCCTCTGGGCTCTCTGTGTCTTTCTAGCATTACTTCTTTATTCTGTGTGAACATGCTCCACGCTTCTCGGGAGGTTTGATGTTGAGACTGTGTTCTGGATTTCTGGGACATTCGTCAGGAATCCAGCATCTCGATTGCTGGGAATTTTAGGAGGCATATGCCACCATAGGAAAGTTAGCCAGTCACGTCTTGGCTTCATTTTAAAGCTTTTTTTAGCTGCGTGTTTTTGTTTAAGATAAGAAAACCCCACATCCCCTGGAGCGCATGCTTTCATGGGAGTTTTGGAGTCGTTTAATTTCTCCTAAAGCAGCTAAACCAAAACCCCCATATTTTTGACATATTATTGAGAACAATGTTTTTGAAAAGTCTTTTTTCCTTACCAGGTCTGCATTTTTTTGGTCAAAATGCATTAAAACAGCAATATTATGAAATAATAACCATTAAATATTTATAAAATAAAACCGTATAAATAATTGTAAAATATTACGTTTATTGTTTAATACATTTTATTGTTTTTGTCTGTTTTATCTGATTTCATGGACATTTTAGTTGTATTTGCATCCATTTAATTGAATTTAATTGTTAATTATTTGTAATAATATATATTTTTTTTTAATAAAAAAAACAAAAATACTATTTATATTTTTGATAGCAAAACAATATTTAATGCTCATTTATTTTACGCTCAAGTTTGCATTTATTTGATCAAAAATACTGTAAAACGTGCAGTGAAGAAACGGTATTTACATTTTCGAAATCAATTTGCACATTTAAAATGAAATATTCATCATGTTATTGATGATGTAAAATATTTTTCCACATCATAACTCCAGTGCATATAATATTATGTATGTGCATTTCATTATGATCAGTCTTAATCATAATATATATATATATATATTTTTTTTTTTATTTTTTTTTTTTTTTTTCTTGAATGAAAAAATCTGAAAAAATATTTCAGAAATATGAAAATTTCAAAGCATTTTCAGCAGCATGTTTTTGTTTAAGATAAGAAAACTCTGCAGTTCATGCCTTCTTTCGTGGGAGTATTAGTTGTTTTTGCCTCTCATTATGTGGCAAAATGAATTTCACAAGACTAAAAGCCCCTACTACGTGATAAAATATGGATGGCAAACGAAATCAATAGCGTTCCTCACTGCCAGGTGAATCAGAGTTCCTTATGTAACAAACTTCTCAGCCTTATTATACCCTGCTAAGCTACTGGTGGGCGTCTTTAACTTGAATTCACACCTCACTGCTGTGCCAATTAATGGAAATAAGAAGTGTTCATAGTATTCAACTGCTTTACCTTTGTAGAAGGTTACATAAGCACACACATGGCTCTTACATTGTCCATCAAGAGATCCTCAGCTTTTGTGTCTTAGCTGTTTGTGGTGGGACCGATCTTTTCGGAGACCTGTCTGTTCGTAACTCGCCAACAAAGGCAGGACGTCAGAGCGATTGAGGTTAATGAGGAAGAAAAGTCAGCCCTTTCTCCATCCTGACACCTTCCTTTTTTATCAGGGTTGAATATTTGCACAAATGGCCTTGAATAGGGTCTCTTTCTCTCTCTCTCTCTCTCTGCATGGGTCTTTCTTTCTCTGCACTACATCAGCATGCTTGGAATGATGTCAGATGAGTACAATCCGCCCCTCATTTTCTGTGCCGCAGAGTAGAAAAGGAATGTCCCAGATTTCTAATGAACTAAAGTGAAAGTATTTGACTGGAAAAACACGGCGCTGTCATGGAGCTCTGCTGTTTTCCTGTTTATTTATGTACAGAGAGCATCAGTTTGGTGGAAGCGGAGGCTGGTTTTAATCACTGGTTAGTCGTTCCCTCGGGTTGGCGGGCCGCTTGCTGAGTCTGGGCTTTCTGATTGGCCTCGGGGTGCTTGTTCACGTAATTAAAAAGAATTTGATTTCCGGGTCATGGGCTCACTCAAACAGGGTATCGGTGCTCTGAGTGTCTGCGACGTGTGCCGTCCGGCTCTGTTCAATGAATATTTTACCATAATTATTTATGCTAATGGCTTCTGCTGGCAGCCGCTAGATGATAATTGATAGCCTGTTGCACATCACACTGTCATTTGGAAAGGTGTCGCATCTCTCACGCGCCTGCAAATTCGTCTCCTCGCCAGGAACAGCGTATAAACGCATCTAATTGTTTCTCTTGAGAATTTCGCCTGATTTTTGCACTTCAGAATGGCAATATGTGTTTTCATGTGTCTTTTAAAGGAACAGTTCACACATCCGTGGAAATTGTCGATTTCTCCCCCTCGTGGAGTTAAAAACCTGTATGTGAGTTTCTTTCTTGTTTGAAACACAAAAAGGAGATGCTAATACACATACTGGGCTGTCACACATTTTTAAAAAAGGACAAAAAAACACATTTGTTACCTTTTTGAAATATTTTAGCATTTGTATAAGTCTTACAGTCATACAATAGATTTCAATGTACAGAAATGAGATTTCTGTGTGAATGAATTGGAATAGTAATATATGGAGAGTTTATTTGCTAAAGCAGATTACTGTTTTTAACAATTCTCATTCCAATTAATCTTAATCAAACTTAAAGGGATAGTTCACCCAAAAATGAAAATGATCCTGTCTTTTACTCACCTTTGGAGTAACCTAGGTGTAAGCGACTTTCTTCTTTCAGATGAATCCAATCGGAGTTATAATAAAAATTGTCCAGACCCCTCCCATCTTTTGACTGGGTTTAAAAGGGTGAACACTTTGGAAGGAGGGAAATAACTTTGCAAGGTGTGAAATCTTGGGGTGAACTATCCCTGTAAAATGTTTTTGTTGTTGTTTGTTTGTTTGTTGACTAGGTAAAAAAACAACAACAAAAAAGACGCTAACTAATACAATAAAACACAACAATTGCATGCTAACATAATACAACTTTTTAAAAGCCTGTTTTTGCAAATAAACTTTATTTATACTGTATCTTAATCTAATGTAATCTTCGTTTTTGAAGAGTTAAATATAGTTAAAGCAATATTGTGAAAATTTACAGAACTGTTTTTATTGTAGTATTTTTGAATGAAATGTATTCCTGTGATGCAAAACTGAATTTTCTGATGAAACGCAGCAGTATAAACATTCTTCAAAACATCTTCTTTTCTGTTTCATGGAAGAAATTAAGTGAGGAAAGACATGAGGGTGCAGTACAAAAGTACAAATATATTTATTTTTTGCTGAGCTATTCATTATTTATGCATTCAGTAGACGCTTTTATCCAAAGTGACTTACAATAGAGGAACATAAGCGATTCGTCAGAGAGCCAGCAATATTTATAGCAGACAGGTTTATTAGAAGGCTAGGAAACAAACAAAAGCAGAGGTTAAATGCAAGAGGAAGTGGGAGATTTTCCAGTAATAAGAATCAGTTTTCATTGTTTTTTCTTGTCTATTGGCTGTCGTAGTTCATATCTGTACCTAATTGTACAAGGCAGGTGAGCAAAAAGATTGTAATCAAATAGTATTTTCACGCACAAAAAGTTCCTCTGCTGAAATCTTCTGAAACAGGACGGTGAGTGACAGCTCAGAGAACAGGGGAAGTGTTCCTTTGAGATCCGTGACTGCTCTTTATCCGAACTGTGGCAGTTCGGCACACTGAAAAACTCCTCTGTGGCCAAATGAAGCTCTCGACTGATCCGAGGGCAGTGCTGGTGCTGCTTACATTTATAATGTCTCCGATAAATCACTGAGCAGGTGTGCTTTGCTGTCAAGTTGTCTTTTATTAATCCATTAAATCCCAGTCCATGATCAAATTTGAAATTAGAGTTTGAGTGTTTTGAAATATTTTACTCTAGAAATGACTGTCTAGATTTCACTCAGACGTTTGACATGGCTGGTTTGAATAGTTTCGAATGACCTGAAATAAAAAAATACAAGTATATATTACACTCGTCTATGGATCCTTGCCTCTGCTAAAGTATTTTTTTTATTAATAGGATTTAGGATTGAATTATGGGGTTGAGGATGTATGTGTGCGTATATATACCCACTATATTCCCAAAAGTTTTGGGTCACCAGTACTCACCAATTTCTTTAAAAAGAAATGATTGATTCAGTCAGTGTGGAAGAACTTGACCAGTCCGCAGAGAGCAAAGTTGGCAAACGCCAATGGACAGAAGTATTGGGACACCCCCTTCTTTAGAACAGAAAAAGGCACTTCCAAAGCTGTGGCTACAGAGATGGAAACATAATTCATGTGTTTACTAATTGTATTTCCATCTCTGTTGCAACAGTTTTGGAAGTGTCTAAAATGACTCTACCCATAAGTACAAGTCATTGGTGTTTGGTGATGAGTTTTTGGTTCAGGGTCTGCATTTAACTCTTTCCCCACCGTTGATGAGATATCTCATCAATTGGGTTACAACGCTTCTCCGCCAAAGATGAGTTTTTACGGCGATCCCTTTTCCAGGTGTATTACGGTAAGGAAAGTCCTAGCACATGTCCTGAATGAGTTACGGGACTTCCACCAGTTTAAATGCAATTTCATTTATTCATATAATTATTTACAAGTGAAAGAATATGATATCTGAATGTATTTTGCTTGAAAATGTATTTTTCCAAAATATTGTATTTCTGATGAAACCTATCTCCGCTCAAGTGATGATAAAACATGAACACATAAAGATAGAATAAAATGGATATTCTAAAGGCCGTCACATTTTTTTTAAATAAACACTGACGAGGAAGGAGTTAAAGTCACACCAGAGGTGTTTTCCACACTGACTGAATCAATCGTTTCTTTTTAAACCTTGCCTTATACACAGAGGCATTGTCATGTTAGAATAGAAAAGGGTCCTGTCTATAGTGTTACTATGAAATTAGAAGCACACTTCCCTAGAATATCATTATATGCCTAAATATTAAGGTTTGCACTCTTGGAAATTACTAAAGTAGTCAGATCTGTTCATCAGAAACGGATGACCCAATACTTTTGCCAATAGGGTATATAGGCCTTCAGAAATCTCTCTAATGCTGCTGATTTGCTGCTCAAGAAACATTTCTTATTTTCAGTGATGAAAACTGTAATACTGCTTAATTTTTTTTTGTTTGCATTTATTGAAAGCTTTTTCGTTGATGTACAAGTCACTTTTGATAACTTAATAATTAAGCTAAATTAAAAAATGAATTTCCTTAAAACACTACATTATATTATTTACTATTAAACTATATTATAAATCTTTTTTATATATTTTGCCTATTCATTAAAAATATCTAAACATCAATAAAAAAGTATATATATGTTATCTTGTTTTTAGAGAATATATTTCATTTTAGTTTATTTCTTGAATCTTTTGGCAAATGCATAATTAATACATAAGTAACTTGCAAAATACAAAAAAGTGAGGTCTTCGAAACAAGAAAAAATTTGGAAGTTTGCCATTTGGAAATAATTGTTAACTCAAATCAATATTTCATATCTATCCGTTTATTTATTTAGCAAGTGTTGCCATCTAATAAGCAAGTTGGTGTAGAGTCAGCTTTGAGTTTGTTGTAATAATGGCTGACTAACTGTATATTATTTCTCACATACTTGACCAAGTCTGCAGTTTCAGTGTCCCATGGGTTGCACATACTTCCAGCAACTTACTGTCAACTTTTTTTCCCCCCCGAGAAGAAACATGCGGATTGTTTCTATCCCAGTAGAAAAATGCATGCGCCTGCTCAACTGGAAAAATGAGGATGAGGTATGGAGAATAGTATCTATAAAATAGCGTCTAGAATGTATGTGCACTTGTTTCTGCAGGAGATAAACGGGGCGCCTGCGGGGATCCAGGTACGCCGGCCCATGCCACCCGAGAGGAGGGCAGCTTTCAGCAGCACGCCAAAGTGCGCTTCACTTGTGCCACGGGTCACACGCTCTACGGCTCGGCAGAACGGATCTGCTTCCCCAATGGCACTTGGTCGGGCCGTCAGCCCACCTGCAAGCGTAAGTAACTCCTTTAGACTCCATGAATAATGTATGCGCACAGTTAGTACACACCGGGACGCTGATACGCATCAAACGAGAAGCCTTTTCTGTCATCGAAACATTTGAGCCGGCGTCACACCATTCATGCGCTCAGTAATTCACGCAAAAGATGACCTTGCACCGGAGGCTTTTCAGGGAAGTGTTTTTTTGCTGCTACTTCTGCAGTTCTTTTAGTCTGACGCATTGTCCGTGTCATCTCGAGGGTGACAGGTTATTGCGGTCCAGCGCCATGCTGGGCTATAAAACAGATTTACAGATTGTTAGCGCGCAGGTCCCAGGAGGCGGAAATTTCTCAAGCTTGAATGTTTTTGCTACGCAGCTCTGGTCTAACAGCTTGTCTTGCATTAAATCCCATCATGCCCCCCTGTGATTTTCCAGGGCGAACAAACACCAACATCTCCTGCAGTTTAACCCCACTCAACCCATTGTGTTAGTGGAGAAAACTGAAAGAAGTCTTTTGCCTTTGCAAAAATATCCCAGAAAAATCAATCCAAATGAATACAGAATAATCAAGTTGTGCTTAGAAGGAATAGTTCACCCAAAAGTGAAGAGTCGGTCATTATTTACTCACCCTCAAGTAGTTTCAAACCTGTATGAATGTCTTTTTTCTGCTGAACAGAAAGGAAGATATTTTGAAGAAAGTTTGTAACCGGGCTGTTTTGGGCCACCGTTGACTCTTCCTTTTTTTTTTTTTTCCTACTATTGAAGTAATTGGTGACCAAAACAGCCTGGTTGTTTTTTTCAAAATATCTTCTTTTGTGTTCAGCCGAACAAAGACATTCATACAGGTTTGAAACTACTTGGGCGTAAATGATGACAGAATTTGCATTTTTCTGTGAACTATTCCTTTAAGTACTAGTGGAGTTTTTTGTAACACTTTATTATAAGAGCCAATTATCACTGTTAACTGCTTGCTTTTTATTTTGTAAGTTTTACTTTACGTTTTAGTTATGCTATTATGTGCTGTTGTGATGTTTATTATTGCTATTACCACTTTTAATATTTTTTGTAGTTTTAATTTATTTTTTATTTCAGGTTTAATAACTTGCGAAGTCTTTAATCTATCCATGTATGTTTTTTTGTAGTAGAAAAACTTCATTTACCATTACATCATTCCTGTATTCACAAGCATATTTTTTCACTAGCATATGCATTTTTCAAAGGCGATCATGTTCATAAATGCCTGCATTGTTTCCCCCTTCTAATGCGTTTCTTGTTCATCCAATAGCTGTTCAGTGCGGGAATCCTGGGACTCCGGCTAATGGCCATGTTTCTCGTGTTGACGGCACCACCTTCTCTCAATCCATTGTGTACTCGTGTGTGGATGGGTACCGTCTCTCAGGTTCTCCCTCCCGTCAGTGCCTGGCCAATGGTACCTGGTCTGGCAGCGAGCCCAACTGCACGCGTACGTACCCAAGCTGTTGTCTTACATCCTGGAAAAGCTAAAACATGCTGGCAACACTCAAGCCTTCCTTCATCTGTTTTGTTTTTCCCCCCAACTGCGTTCCTCAATAAATGTTGGCATTCGAACAGGAAAGAATTTCTGTAATAACAAGACGCCCATTTGTAATTAGCCCAAGCATCTTATCATGCGGTTGTTGTTGCTCAGATGTGGACCCTGTTCACCTCATGAGCAATCTCATTAATGGAGCCAGATTTATTACTGCCGCTGTCTAAGTAATAGTAGGATGGGATGACAGGCAGAATCAATCTCACACTGACGTATAATGGCAGATTGATGTCGGGGTAGTGGGAGAATAATGAGCGGGGGAGTGCTGCAGGACTGCGGTGAATTTCACATGACATTACTCAACGCTCCGATGAGACGCTCTTTGTTGATGTGACAAGATAAACTGGGGATGTTAAAGGTGAAGTCATTCCAGAATGGCACAAATGATGAATGTAATTAAACACTCCCTCTGTCTGTCATTGATTAGTCAAACAGGAAGTCCTACTCCAAATGCGCTGTGCTTACATGCATGTCAAAACTTGCTATAATTTATCTTTTTTAAATGTCATTTTGACTTCATACCAGTCCTGTTAATACAAATTCAGGCTAACAGACAGATAATCCAATCCAAAAATCTTAATAGATATTTAAATAATTAAAATTAGAAGTTAAAGTAGTGCAGCTGCTTTGTTTATGGCGTTTCCTGGGTAACAGCTGTGTTTCTGCTGTCCGGCGCCCTCTGGTATTGGTATGAATACTTATGCAATGGAATCAAACAAAAGATGTTTGTGCTGTACAGTTATGGTGTATGGAGTGTAGATTGATGTGGGGGGAAAAGTAATTAAAAGCAAAACGTAAAGGCAGCAACGTAACAAAATGTGAAAAAAGGGGGTATGAATACTTTTGCAAGGCACTATATATATATATATATATCTATCTATATATCTATATGTATATATGCACGTGCTGTATATATTTATGAAATATCCATGTATTCCCATGTATGTATGTATATATATATATATATATATATATATACATACATGGGAATACATGGATATTGTATATGTACAGTTAGGGCCATAACTATTTGGGCACTGACACAAGTTTCGTTTTTTTTACCCGTTTACTGAAATTTATTCCAATTATAGTTAAATAAAAGACAAGGACATAATGTGTACACTCTCAGCTTTCATTTTAGGGAATCCACATTCACATTGGATGAAGGGTTTAGGAGTTTCAGCTCCTTAACATGTGTCACCCTCTTTATAAAATGGTCAAAAGTAATTGGACAATTGACTCAAAGGCTATTGCATGGGCAGGTGTTGGTTAGTTAAAAGGCCTGGAGTTAATTTGAGGTAGGGTGCTTGCACATCCATGGAAGACAACAGTGGTAGATGATCGCAGAATCATTTCTATCATGAAGAGAAACCCCTTAACAACAGCCAACCAAATGAACAACATTCTCCAAGAGGTAGGCATATCCAAGTCTACCATAAAGACTGCATGAAAGTAAATACAGCGGGTGCACTGCAAGCCATTTTTTGGACAGATGAAACCAAGATCAACCTCTACCAGAATGATGGCAAGAAAAAAGTATGGAGAAGGCATGGAACAGCAAAGCATACAACATAATCTGTAAAACACTGCAGAGGCAATGTGATGGCTTTTGTGCATGGCTGCCAGTGGCACTGGGGCACTAGTGTTTATTGATGATGTTGACACAGGACAAAAGCAGCCTAATGAATTCTGAGGTGTTCAGAGACATACTGTCTGCTCAGATCCAGGTAAATGCAGTCAGATTGATTGAGCAGTGTTTCAAAATACAAATGGACAATGACCTAAAACATACAGCCAAAGCAACTCAGGAGTTTATTAAAGCAAAGAAGTGGAGTATTCTTGAATGGCAAAGTCAGTCACCTGACCTTAACCCAATTGAGCATGCATTTCAGTTGTTGAAGACTAAACTTCGGACTGAAAGGCCCACAAACAAACAGCAACTGAAAGCCGCTGCAGTAAAGGCCTGGAAGAGCATTAAATAGGAGGAAACCCAGCATCTGGTGATGTCCATGAGTTCAAGACTTTAGGCTGTCATTGACGCAGAGGGTTTTCAGCCAAGTACTAGAAATGAACATTCCAATTACTTTCGAGCCCATGAAATGAACGGATTGTGTTAAAAAAATGCTTTAGTTCTTCAAATGTTTATGCAATCTCTTTGTTCAACCCACTGAATTAAAGCTGCACTTTAACTGCATTTGAGTTGTTTCACTTAAAATTCATTGTGGTAATGTACAGAACCAAAATTAGAAAAATTTCCTTAACTGTATATATAATTGATATTATAAATATTTTAAATGTATAAAATTCCGTATTTTTCTTATATATGTACATGCATGTGTATATATAATATATACAAATATACTCTGTACTCACACATATATTATGTGGAGATGCGATTAATCATTTGACAGCACTTTTTATTAAGAATGCAATGAGGGGCTTGATGCTGCTCATATAATGCTTTGACAGTCTAAGCACTGTTGAACTGAAGATGTTGTTCTGTACGATGACAAAATATGCTATTTTTCAGCTGTAGTGTCTAACCCGAGGCTTGACCATTATACTCTCAGTGTGACAGCCAGAAATGTAACAGAAACATCCAGAATAATTGTTTGTTTAGTTTTAGTTCCCTGGGAGACAGTCTTGAGTCCATAAACAGTTTAATGATGTTGTGTGTTTAGACTCTTCATGTAGGCTCACACAAATAATGGTGTCACCATTTCAAGACATACATTTCTGTAATGCGCTTTCTTCCGGGCGTTACATCTGGAGCTCTGTGGTTCTTCTGTTGTAATAGTGATTAGCTGCGGGGATCCGGGCGGACCTGCCAGCGGCCTGAGGATCGGCGAGGACTTCACCGTTGGCCAGAATGTGACTTATTCCTGCCAGCCTGGCTACCTGATGGAGAACGGGAGCGCTGTTATCCGCACCTGCACCCACAACGCCACCTGGAGCGGAACGCTACCCATCTGCCAAGGTACTGAGTTTAAAGGCCTTTCTTTTTCCTCGAATTACGATACTGAGACTTTTTGGTGGTTTGCCGTGGCATTGAGTGCCACAAACAAACAGATGTTGCTCTGTAGTTGCCAAAGCTGCTTGGAAAGTAAACGGTCCATTGTTTTCTGAAGGAAAGCATCAAAGAATAAGGGTTAACCGCAACTTTTCCTCACACAATTCAGAAGAAAGAGAGAGAGGGGATTCATGAATATTTGACAGTGCTTCTCTCTGAGCGCCCTCTTGCAGGAATGCTCATAGACTTCATGTATCCTTCAGTTATTGAGACCATCTAATCAGGCCTTGAATGTTTTTTAAAATTAGGATTTTAGGTTAACATTGTTCAGTAAATGTTTGAGAGTAACGTAATTTCAATTCTCTGTATGTCCTGTACATGTGGCAGAATTGACAATAAAGTTGACTTTGACTTTGGCTATTTTAGGTACTGTAACACTTTGATTTTTACAAACTTTGACACTTTTTTAAGAAGTTTTCAAACCTTGTGGGTAGCAAAAATTATTACAATTTATTTTAATTAATATATAATAAATATAGACATAACACGCCATTTTTATTAAAAAACTGTTTAGATAATTAAATCAAATATTAGTGAATTAATAATTACCTATTGTATTAAATATTAGCATCATTTAGTTCATTTTTGTTTTTGTTTTTTTAATTATCCTTGGATCCATATTTTTTAGTAATTATTTTTGATTTTTCCATGCAATGCTTTTATAATTAATAACATTTAGTTATCAATTTATTTTAAATTGAATGCTGCAATTTTAATTGACCAATAATGATTACCAATAATGAACAATTGTTCATTATATAAATAATATATTTTTTTCTGGAATAAATTACTGCATATATATATATATATGTGTGTGTGTGTGTGTGTGTGTGTGTGTGTGTGTGTGTGTGTGTTTCTTAATGAATAATTTTGTCTTACATTTTCCAAGGACCCCTAGCCCCCTCCTTCACCTCAAGATCCCATTTATAGGACACTTATTTGTTTATTTGTTATTCCACTGTTGTGACACATACAGTGTAAAATACATACCATTCTTCCCTATTAAATAATGCCTCTGCTTCATTTTAATTACCTTTGTGTATTTCACAGATCTCTCCATCACTGGAAGCGTTCAGCAGTATTCAGCATTGATTCAATCTTGGCTTTGCAATAAGCGTCATTTCTGTCTGTGGCATTCAGCACTCTCTTTTCAGCCATTATTTATTTATTTATTTATTTGAGCCAATATCAGATTTTCTTTGGCAGCCCACATGCTCACATCCGTTTATAAATCACTGAAAGGAAACTCTCCTTCCTCCGGCGTTCTCATTAGCACTAAAACACTATTGACAGTTGTTGCTTGGAATACTTGATATTGATATAAGACTTCGTCTTCATTTTAACATTAATCCTTGATGGATATATAAAACATGTAAGCATAAGTATCTAGAATAAATATCCATCTTTCCTCCATCTGTGTGGTCGATGTGGGTTAAAGAACCTGCATTGCGTACCGTATGTGAAAATGGCGGCCATTAAAATTCTGAGAACAAACACAGAGAGGAAATTACTTAATGAGATCCTGCTGAGAAACATCAATGTAGCGTGCTAATAGGCCGTAATGTGAAGTCATTAGAAAGCCATTTCTTTGGCCTGGCGTGGATGGATCATAGCCTGTGAGTGATTTGTGCTGGGACGGACCCTCAGGCCGCCACAAGGCATTTTTGCCCGAGGGCTCATCTCACTCTCAGCCTCTGCTTCAGTGCTCTTGGTTTCAGCAGACAGTGCAGCTGAAGACTGTCAGTGTCCAGTGACCTATCTCAGATTAGCATGCAAGTCACACACATGGGAGTATCAAGGCCTGGAAAATTCATAGAAATTTCTATAGGGAATATAAATGTCCAGTTATGCTCTGCAGGGCTTTTGCTTAAATTGACAAAGCCCGGGACAAATTGTTCCCTTGGGCCTGATGCTTGGAGAAATGCTTTGGGGATCAGGGTTATTATCGTTAACTAAAACGATTAACTTCACTGTAATCTTTGGTAATTGAAAATGAATAAATATGAAATGCTAATACTAGATAAAAAAGAAAAACATTTAAATATTGCATTGACAAATACATTAAGTTTTAATTATTACAATTGCTAACTAACTAAGATAGATAGATTTTAGTTACATTTAGTTTACATTTAGGGTTCAGTGTACAAAATGTATAAGGTCTACCACCTAATGTCACCACAATTATGTTGATTAATTTTACTTTAAGGTGCTTTCAATGGAAGTAAATTTCAAGACAAGTGCAAAGACAAGATGTGCTTTTATTCAAGATGCAGTCAATGAAAACAAGTCTTTATATATTATGCAGTGTTATGCAAGTTATCTTGTTTTCAAAAGTTGTGGACATTTAAACTAGAAAATAAGAGAAAATTGCTCATTAAGAGAAGGATTTTGTGCAGTGACAGATTGTTTTCAATTTGTTTATACTTAATAGAAGTCCAAAATATGCCTGTGCTAAACATACAGCGCATTATCTAAAAGCAAGTTATGTCTTGACTGGATGTCTAAATGACTAATTAAAAACTCATTCAAATGTCATTCTTAACAGACTTAAATATCATGTGTGTCCACATTAGACTATTATGGTAGAATTGACCAGTAACCTTGTCTACGTAAGGTTACATCCGATCTTGTAATTGTTTTCAGTGGGTAATGCAGATAAAGTGCACAATGTTTGTATACCACGATATACCACAAAGAGAGAAGACGTTACCCCTTGGTTTTCATGGAGGTGAACAGATGTGCTGAACCGTTGTCTTCAAGTTCCAATCATAAACCTGTCTCCGCTCTGTTAGTATTACAGTATGTCTGCGTGCATTTTAATGTTAAAAACCAGATGGAATGTCTATTCAGCCACCAGAAGCTGCATGATCACTTCCTCTGTAAGCGTGTTGCTCTTTACATGCTCTTAAATACATAAATAACCAATCAAAAAACATTTTTGCATAATATGTGTGTGTGTACTTTTGTATGTTTATTATGTATATATAAATACACACGTACACACATATGTGACCCTGGACCACAAAACCAGTGTTAAGTCGCTGGGGTATATTTGTAGCAATAACCAAAAATACATTATATGGGTCAAAATAATAGTTTTTTTGTTTTTTTGCCAAAAATCCTTAGGGTAGCAAGTAAAGATCATGTTCCATGAAGGTATTTAGTCAATTTCTTACAGAAAATATATTAAAACTTAATTTTTGATTAGTAATATACATTGTTAAGATCTTCATTTGGACAACTTTAAAAGTGATTTTCTCAGCATTTAGACAAATATTGCCCTATCAATCCAAATCATACATCAATGGGAAGCTTATTTATTCAGCTTTCAGATTATGTATAAACCTCAAGTTCGGAAAATTAACACTTATGACTGGTTTTGTTGTCCAGGGTCATATATATATATTTATTTATTTGTTTTTTCCTGTTACATTCAGTTCTTGTTTGAGGAAAGGAAAAAATGGGTTCATTTGTGTTTATGACAGTAATATTTGAAAATATGTGCATATGCAGGCAGACACCCGACTTGTAAAACAGCACTGGAAGGTTTCTTTCTCCACGAACTGTCAAAACTTGTGAAAGACAAACAGGCTCAGGTGTCTCATTAAAGGCCGTGGCGAGAGGAGAGCAGCGAGTGTGTTTCTCAGTTGTTTGTACTTTAAAAGCATTGTAATAGAGTGGATTTTAGTCATTAATGATAGTGCCCCTGTGGTTGATACGGGATATTTCAAGCTGTCTGCGTGTTAGTAAATGCACTTTCATTGACAGTACCTCGTTTTAAACATGGGCTTGTATCGGACCCTGTTACATACTTTTCTGATGTGTTTAGCGAGACATTTTTCAGACCAGAACTTTGGTCGATATTCTCCCAGAACGGTAAACAACACAACGGTAAGCAGTTGCTGGGGGGGAAAGGTTAAGGTTAGTTGGAAAAAGATTTGAAAGTCTTGTCAAAGCACCTTGCCCGAGAATAAAGCTGGTGTTTTGGAGGAATCGCTTTATACTTGGCAACACTGCTGTTCACCTCGGGTCAGCCGTGCAGACGAGCATCAGTGACGCTCGCTTCTGTCATCACACTGAGCTGAGGACGGCCTCAGGGACCCGCTTGAGCGATAGGCCTTTCTACGTGCAACACATGCTGAGTGACTGCAAAACATGATGCAAAACATGGCCTGTAGAGCACACAGCTGCAAGAGGCTGCTGCGGTTCAGGCCTTTTAGAGCTGAAGACAGCCTGGTAAATTCACACCATTGGTCAAGCCAGAACAAATGTACATTTTTGGTCGATTGAACCATTCAAATGTAGCAGCAACATCTAGCAAGAAGGCAAATTGCATATTAATTATTTCATTTCTCTCTTCTCTACCATTTTAATTTAAGCAACGTTTTAGGGTGCTTTTCTGAACACAGAAAAACATGCTCCTTTGACTAATTACTGTTACACTGAAGATGTTGCAGCATTCTTATTATTCTTTGAGAAGAAAAGTATTTTCCATAGACATTGGCATAGTTTGAGTTCTGATGACTTTACGTATTGTACAGGAATCATTTGGATCATTGTTGTTTTTTTCCCTCTATGCAGCCATGGTTACTCACAATTACATTTTGATATGGAGCTTTGTTTTTTGTGCACTTTACATGTCCCTTAATTGTTAAAGCTAAAGCGTAGGAAGTACGTGTAGTTATCTGCATGCATACAGTACATCACACTTAGTGTGTGTAGTATGTACTTGAAATATTTCACTAGATACCAATCGTTAACTGAAGCATCAACTAACAAGGCTTACTGCATGTGTTGCTTTAATAATTAAGTTAGGTGCATGAATCTATTTAATAGCAGTGGATTTAATATTCAACACCCTTCTGAGAGACATGAATACTTTTTAACCTTGTTAACTTCCATGTCTCATTAAACCTGACCCCTGAGCCATGAGATTCACACATAAAATCATCATCTTCATCACGCTTAAAGCAGTCTCCATACACCTTCAACAGCGGCTACGCTCATTTATTATACATTATAGATCATGCATCCTGTATGTGAAGGCTTTCAATCATCCAGGTCACCACCGCAGAAAGCGCCTACGCTTGCTTTCACTTCACTTTTAACTTTGATTGGGTCGGACAGCTCGCCAAACTCTCCGGCCCTGCCGCTGAAGTCTGGAGTCATCTCGCAGCTTTCTCCCAGCACCTCATATTTACTGAAGCAGCGGCACTATAAGCCACAGGCTTACGGCCAGTGCGCTGTTTTGCAGAGGGATCTTCTGTCCTGCCTTCACACTTAATCTCCAAAGCTACGAGCAGCTCTCAGGACGTTTTCAGCACCTCCAGATCAGCCGGGCAGCCATGCAAGGCATATTTTCCCGCTGAAGAGAATTGTATGAAGCACAAAGCTTAGAGGAGCTCTTCGCCAAAAAAAATGAAATGTGTCATCATTTACTCGACCCCGTGTCTCTTTAAATGCATATGACTTTATTTTCTTCTGCTGAACCCAGGAGAAGGATTTTTGAGGGAAATTCAGTTCGAAGGAGCTGTCGAGCTCCAAAAATGGCTGTAGGAGTAGCAGTGGTGTAAATTTGGGAGATTTGTCACCACATTTAACAACTTTCCCATGGTTCCTGCAACTTTTATAGATGTTTTTGTGGTTATTAACACGTATTGTGTGTTTGCTGTATACATACAGTATATACATATACAGATAAGTTTAACATGTACAGTATGTATATAAGTATATATAGTGTTTAAGTCGTATGGACAATTGTATGTTGTAGAGACAAGTGTGTGTGTGTGTTTATTTATATATATATATATATATATATATATAGAGAGAGAGAGAGAGAGAGAGAGAGAGAGAGAGAGAGAGAGAAGGAAAATAATCAGTAAGGGGATTTCTAAGTGGGCTATTGACACAAAATTTCCACCAGATGTTGCCATCAAGTCAGATTTCACTTTATTTATTATGACTCAAATTGTATACTTAAATGTTCTAATTTCTTTGTATGAATTCAATATTTGACTTGATGGCAATTTTGTGTCAATAGCCCACTTAGAAATCCCCTTACTTAAAAAAATGCTGATGTGTCAAATACTTTTATTTCCCGCTCTATATGTGTGTGTGTGTGTATATATATATATATATATATATATATATATATATATATACATACAGTATTCAACATTTGAAGTGGATCAAATAAATACCTGGTATTTATCACCTTATGGGGACCACAAAGATAGGAATACCAGTAAATTTTGAACTTGTCCCCATGAGGAAACAAGCTTATAAATCACACAGAGTTAAGTTTTTCCCATAAAACATATAAACCTAACGTGTGTGTGTATGTGTATATATTAGTGATGTCAAATTATTAATTGCAAGTTTTAGTTTACATAACATATGTATGTGTACTGTGTATATTTATTATGTAAGGGATAATGTAGAGGCAGCCGGTAGTTATCGCAGAAATAAGGAAAATAACTGGACATGAATATGAATTTGAAACATTTTATTGGCATATTTGTTTTAAAGTAACATTTTCATCCTTTTGCGAAATGATATAGTACCACGTGACTAACATTCAAACGTCAGTAAGACAATTTATAACATCTACATCTGAATAAATAATAACGGATGTATTTTAGTTATTTACAAGTATTAAATTGCACCTTATGTTGTCCAGTGTTTGTCACAAGATGGCGGCAAATGGTAATCTTTGTTGGCGCGGAGGGATTTTAAACAAATTAGTAGTACCGGCTATGCGTTATTACTTTGGAGCGATTATTATTTGAAAAGAACGAACCTGCAAATGTCTGATCTGACCAATCAGAATCAAGCATTCCAGAGAGGCGTGTAATAAATATGTAATAAATATATAATTACACACACCTACAGTAAATATTTTAAAATATTTATATTCTTATATTTTATTTTACATACGTAAACACAACATTTTTCATAAATATTTATGCATGTGTTTATTTATACATATGCACAGCATACACAAAAAAACGTTTGTTTTGGACGCAAATTTAATTTCGAAAATTAATGGGAAAATAAGACCTTTGCAAATTGTCTATACTAATTCAACACTATATTCCAGGTCTAGAACTGAGTGATGTTGAACTCTTTCACAAGTTACTGATAACCTTCCATTCATTTAGTTTCAAATATTCCTCTGTGTCACGTCAAAATTGGTCACGAGAACCACTGATGTGTTACAGACTCTGAGGAGCACTTCACGTGATCTCTGATTTGTCACTCAGAAGCTTTTTGGTGTGCCAATACTTTCTGATACAGTAAATTTACTCACATATCTTGTACAATCAGGAAGGGTAGGAAAGTAGAAACTCATTTAAAATGACGTGACTAATAAGAAATGTATTAGTATTGCCTGGGTTGATTTACACATGAACAATAGGATCTTTACAGAGCAGTGCAGAGACTCCACATCTTTTTTAGAGGTTTTATTGGGGCACTTGCTTTCCAAAACATCTCATCATTTATTTATTCGCCGTCCAAACCCCAGCTGCTCCCCACCGACTGCTCTCCAACACTGTCAGAATATCAGCTCATGAGTTTGCATCTGCTCCCCCTCGTCCTTTTTTCAGTTTGACATTTGCAATTTAAAACATCTTTTGATTGGCCCTGCAGACGTTTGCTGACTTCTGTTGATTTCGCCAATGCGGGACGTCCTAGCATGCTATTTGTAAATAAACATTCACATGGATTTAACACTCGATCCATACAAAACACGGCACAAAGTCTGACCTGAAAGTAGATATGATGCAACAGTTTCTGAGGTGAAAGCGGTTTGCAAAAGATGATTCTCAGCACTGAGGTGATTTCCAGCTAATATTGCATTTACCCAGCCTCTTCCACACCTCTTAACATCTAGAAAACAAGCGCAAGTGCTGTGTTTTAGTCACCATTCATAAATAACACTTGAAGCTGCTGGAGTGATCATCAGTGATGTATGTGTGGAAGACAGTGTTTGTGCTTTATCATATGATGTTGAAGCGAAACATAGCCCTTTGCGGTACAAAAATGACAGAAAAAACCTTCCTTTCTTCAGCAAGGCACTTTCAAGACAAGTCTACAAAATATTAAAGCTTGGCCAGAGGGCAGTACAGACTCAAAATACAGATCAGGACACTACACTCCATCGATGTGTCTGGATGTGAAAAAGGATTAAAATTTTGCAGAATTTATCACTATTTGGTTGGCATTGCCAGTGTGGAAGCAGGTGGTGTATTAAAGTTGTTGTTTTTCTAGTGATCCTGACAGCAGTAATTGTAGTTTGATCATCTGTGTGTGTGTGTGTGTGTGTGTGTGTGTGTGTGTGTGTGTGTGAGATGTGGGACAGCTAGCAACAACACACCAACACTGTGGGACAATTCCAAATTAACATTCATTTGAACTCTCAAGTGTTTGACAGACTTTCACTTTTTTTAAAATCCAAACATCATGTTAATTTATTACATCAGGGTATTAAAGTTGTCGGTTTAATGAAGTGAATATGAATATCTCATATTCCTCCTCAGTGGGAACAAATGAAACTCAGTCTAAGACACCATGATGAATGTGTGCTTGAGTGACCTGCATATGAAACATGATGTTGTTTTTGTGCAGTATTTATTAGATTAACATTTAGTAAGATTAAGTTGATTTATTACTCTTGTGCTCAGTGGGAATGTTTCGTCTGTAGTAGTTGCATTATTTTGGTTAAATGAGAGCATATTTGTGAATATCATTGCCTGTATCTGTTTGAGGAACACGTAAACTACAAGTAAAACCACATTAGCACACATAAGAGTTAACTAACTGTAGGATAAAGTAGATTTTAACGGAAAGGATGAATATTGGTTAAGTTTGAAGCTTGTGTTCATTTTTAAATTTTTTATTTTGGTCTCCACCCAAGCTACACAACTCTATTCGACATTGATAATAATCCGAAATGTTTCTTGAGAAGCATATTAGAATGATTTCTGAAGGATCATGTGACACTGAAGAGTAATGGTGCTGAAAATTCATATTAACAATATATTAACATCAAAAACAGCTATTTAAAATATTACCGCCTCTTTGTTCAAATAACTGCACGCTTGGGGAGCATAAGAGACTCAAATCTAGACCAGACTGACCAAACAACCTCAATTTTGTGACTATGTTTGTGGCATTACCTTATTTGCATAATTTCTTTAAACAACACCGGCAGCACGTGCAAACGAATGACAGCGTGGCCAGACTTTCATGCATTCCTAATGAACTGGGCTCTCTCTCCGTGTGTTTGTCTCTTCAGCGGTGACCTGCGCTCCTCCACCTGGCGTGTCTAACGGTGAGGTGGAGGGCTCTGTGTTCGAGTGGGGCACCAGCGTGAGCTACCGCTGCCTGATGGGATACGAACTGTCCTTCCCTGCCGTCCTCACGTGTGTCGGCAACGGCTCCTGGAGCGGAGAGGTTCCTCTGTGTCTCCGTGAGTGATGTTCTCAACCTTTCTTTCTCCCGCCC
The DNA here is from genome assembly GCA_032359435.1 of Enteromius unitaeniatus. Lineage (NCBI taxonomy): Eukaryota > Metazoa > Chordata > Actinopteri > Cypriniformes > Cyprinidae > Enteromius > Enteromius unitaeniatus. The sequence goes on along the minus strand of JAUMHI010000058.1, from coordinate 18,883,538 downwards.
AAGCTGCTGAATTCTGAATAAGTAATATTTTTATTGGTGTGTGGTTTGCTAGGATAGGACAATTTTCGTCAGAGAGTCAACTATTTAAAAATCTGTCATCTGTGGATGCAAAAAAAAAAAATCTAAATACTGAGAAAATCACCTTTAAAGTTGTCCAAATAAAGTTTAAGCAATGCATATTACTGATCAAAAATTAGGTTTTAATATATTTACGGTAGGACATTTACAAAATATCTTAATGTAACATGATAGCTATCTTATATCAAAATATCTTAATGTAACATGATAGCTATCTTATATCAAAATATCTTAATGTAACATGATAGCTATCTTATATCAAAATATCTTAATGTAACATGATAGTTACCTAATAAGATTTTTGGCAAAAAATTTAAATAAATAGTTTTGACCCATAAAATGTGTTTTTGGCTATTGCTATAAATATATCACAGCACCTTAAGACTGGTTTTGTTGTCCAGGGTCACATATAAAGTTTATGTGAGGAAGAGACTGCAATTTAAGCCATTTGTTTAGACTTATAATCATGCTCTCTGCCATATACCTCAAATCTCATTTGTTACCTAGAGTAATCACTGTGATCAATAGTGTTTGAACCTTAGATCTATAGAACTTGAATGAGTTGCTCATGACATCATAAAAAGCAAAGTCACTGCATCGCTATATTACTAGAAGTATCATTTATATATATATAGTTTTTACAGTAGGCAAACTGCAACTGTTTAACAGTGATTTCTATAGCAGTATACATGTTGAAGCAATTCATGATTTAAACATTAAATTGCTAATTAATTCAACAACATATACATATAGCACTTGACTCCAACGATGAGTGTAGTTCAAGTAGAATCAATTGGGAAATAGATGTTGTTCAGTCTGGAGATAAAATACCTGCAAAAACATAAAGCTTTTTTCCAAGATGATGCAAGGTAAACTTTCCATTTTACACTGTCATGCAATAAATTAACAGAGAAGCTTGTGTTCTGTATTTGAACCAGTTTCTGCTAATAATACCAGACATATGTCAAGCTGTTGAGAGCTATCCAGAAGATTTGAGCTATAAACTACTTTTATGGTGCTTTTTAATAGCTCTTTCCTTATAGAACCGAATTAAAAAACTCTAGATGTTTCAAATTGGGTTGTCAACTCTCAATTGTCTGTGAGTTAGTAATACACACAGAATAAAAAATGCTTCGTTTTAGTATTCTATTTGGTCTTATAGAAAGGGGCGAAGGTGATTTCAGCAGTTTTGTTCACTTGAGTCATACTCCCTCTTTGCAATTCTATGACCTCCAAACTTACTTTAGCCAACCTGATGTCAGCAAACCAGAATGTGCCGAGAGCGATTCTGATTGGCTAGTGTTTTGACTGCTTAAAAAGCATGAGTCACTCTCTCGACCATTTTTAGCTGTTTACAGAGTCTGGGTCTGTCACGGAGAGACGGGTGTGATTTCTCCAGACACCTATTTCAGCGATACCTGTCAGGTGATACGGACATTTTATGCGTACTGATGCAAAACCTTTTTGCTTACAGCATTTTTACATAAAGAAGCAAGATCGTGATATTGCGAATGAGAACAGAGAGCTGTCACATAAATATATATCCAGATATTAAGATGCATTTAAAATAGTTGCATATGCTGATAGTCAAAACAGAGAGTAAAAGAAAGTGCGTTCCCAATTGTAGAGTCAAATGAGATAAATGCTATAAATGCCAAACATGCATTAGTGGACATTTTCATACACGCGTTGAATTCTTGTCATAAAAAGGGAGTGTAAAAGGGCTGTCGGAGTTAAAGTGATGATAATACATTAACACAATCTTATTTCTTTATACAAAAGCAAAAACAAACCCTATAAGTCACCCATAGTTCAAGGTTGCCAGATCAATGGTTCTCCTTTACATAGCATTATTTGTAGCTCACCTCCTATCCAATAATTGCAAAGAGATTTTTTACTTCTCCATAGTATCAGCTCTCAAGTTAAGTGAATTATATTGCTAAATTCAAACTAATTCTATTCTAAAACTGTCAGATGTGGCATAACAGATCACCCCACTTTACTACAAGTTATAGCACAAAATAAACATGAATTAATATCAGATGGATAAAGTGCAACTTACTGAAGTGTATAATTTTTTTTAAGTTATTGCTGAGTTACCATTTCAACTGAAAGAAATGCGTGGAATAAAACAGATTATGAATAGTATGCCACTTAGCATTTACCTGAAAAAGTTGTCCAGTGTCCATAAATTTCCAATTTCCAAGGCAATCGGTTACTTTCTTTTATAGAGGAGCGCAATATTGAGAAGCGTTCGTTTTGAAATTAGCTATATTTGTGTGTGTGTGTCTACAGAGCATACATACATGTCAAAAACAAGATAAAACTATATCTGTATAAAACTCAGTCAAGAATCTGAAATATTTGCGAAAACTGTTTTGCAAGTCAGATGCAAATGAGGTATGAAATGAGATGAAAAGAACCACAGAGGTACACGCTGAATAACTCTGATACCAGCACGCTTATCAGCTTTTATTTGTGAGAGCTTTTTGCACAATCCTGTCGTTCATAAATGCAAACAGGCTTGCTTTTCATCATCCATAACCAACAATCCTCTATGATCCATAAAGAAAAGCAATCTCCTCCCAAACAGCACAGTGTCAGCTGGGAGAGAGCATTTAATTTTCTGAAGACTTCATGGCATTTCTCTATTCAAATGGCAGATATTCATACGTCAATGCCTTCATTACATTCACAATGCAGAGAAACAATAAATGACATGCACAACAAGCTTTTTGCTTAATCCCAGTTTCATGAAGTTCTTGTTGAATTCTAGCAAACATGCTATTTTTAAGTAAACAACTCATTAATTTCTTCCTCATTAACAGCCACAAACTTTCAGAAAACGGTCTTTTTTTCGCTTGAACGAATTCTTTGTCCAACAGTAAGATTTTTCCAGCTGGGCCCTGTTTAACTCCTGTTTAACTGTGTGTTGCATTCCCTTATAATGCCGTAGTATCTGCATTTGCCGTTCAACAGCAACCTTTTAGAAGGTGTTTAAACGTGCCCTGTGCACAGGTCGTAGATAAGGTGCCAGAAATTCCAGATTGTCACTTTTTAGTGCTGATAAGGCATAAATCGTAATTCATTCTTTCAGGACTCTGCCAGCGCTACAAGATTAGAGCTGTGCTAATGCTCGCTTCGAAGCACACAGATCATAGACAAATGGCAGCTCAGAAATTAAAGCCTCGTCTCATAGATCCAGCTCAACAACGCATGGCAATTTCCAGGAATGTGCTATAAAATAAGAACTAGAACTTTTTTTATTAAATAAATGGCATGTGAAATGAGGTGCAGAAAACATTGAACTGAAGCGATCAAAGTAAATATTACATTTCGTTTTAAAGGCTTGTAATTTTGGGGACTAAATCTAAAGTCCCCAAAGTCAAGTCTAAAACCTTGATTTGTATTTTTTCTGCATTAAATAAGCAATTATTTTTATATTTATGCATATTAAATAAAATTATTATTATTATCGGTTATTTAATGACAAATTGTTGATTTGTACTTATTAATAAACTAATCAAATTAATTATTTCTTAAATTAAAAATAAAAAAAATGTTTTCATTTAATTTCCCCCCAGATTTATTATTATTATTATTTTTTTTTTTTTACTTTTTAAAAAATTCATCCTTCAGTGATTTCTGAAGGATGGTGTAACACTAAAGACTGGAGTAATGATGCTGAAAAATCTGCATTGTATTGCAAAAATATCATTTTAAAGTATATTAAAATTATTTTAAATTACAATAGTATTTCATAATAGTTCTGTTTTTTGATCAAATAAATGTAGTTTTGCTGTCCCTAAGCAAAAAAGTAATTTTTTTAACTAAGTAAAACTATTTCCTGAAATGCTTGTACTTGGTTAACAGAATTTATCTTACATACAGTATCGTACAGCAACCCAGAAATGCATAACAGTACATTTCATGACAACAAAGTGTATTCATGGAAAGTGCTAAATATTAAAGCATGCTGTCTGCCCATCAGATGATTTAATAGCTATATTTAATCAGGTTAACGCGGTTAGCACACTGTCGATAGGTCTGGCCATCTGCACCGAGCTGCAGTGTGAAATTCAGATTTGCTTTTTGTTGTGTGCTGTTTGTTGCTTCTCCAAAGCATTGTATTATTCATCAAGGAACTTTTTTCTGACACGGGCCCTGACTAGGTCCTCCAGTTCTGATTATTATGCATAACTTGCTCTAGCCTAGAGCTGTTGATATAATTTATTTCTGAGAAAGAAAAAAAAACCCAGCAGTCAGATGAGAATGGTCGGCGTGCACTGTAAAAACATCACTGATTCCATTGTCACTGTGCCACATTTGGCCTGCGAGACCTGTCGCTGCATGTGGAATATTTAATGCTAGTAAGTGTTTGTGTTGTGCATATTTGCATCGTTATCTATCATTGGCCTGTCACACTTTATATGCAAAGAATACACCCGGTCTAAGTGCAAAATGCATTAAATCAGTATGCATGTGTGTTTGTTCTATCTTGCTTTCAAATAAATCTTATTTGCTTTATTATTTTATTATATATGACATCCATTGTCAATTCTGCCTCAATAATATTAGATCAGCAGTAGTAGTGGCCAACTGAACTGAATTGCTTTTCAATAACCATTTCTGATATTAAGACAGCGGAATCACAGATATGTGTAATAGTCATTTTAAATCTGAAATATGCTCAGTATTTGGGTAAAATACTATCAATAATTTGTAATATATAATTATTTATATAATACATTTATTTTATTTTGATTTATTATAACCAAAAACTTTGTTATGCCTTTATTTGTTTCTTTATTCATGCATTTATTCATTTATTTGATAGTTTTTTTTATATATAACAGGCACAAAGCATTCTCAGTACTTTCATGAGTGTATGTATTTTATTTTATATTTATTTATTTGTTGATAATTTTACAGTTTTTTGTGTTATTTCAATAGTATTTATCATTTTAATTTATTTTATTTAAAGGCTCAAATGTTAATTATTTTTTGTATGTTTGTTGTTTTTGTTTGTTTTTTATTACATTTTTATAATATTTCTTTAGTTCCCTTAGTTTATTATAATATACATTGTTTATTTTGTATTACAATTTTTACTTTATTTTAATTTCCCTTATAACACAATATTGGCACAGCTGTATTCATTCATTTATTTTTTTAATTGTTTTTATTTAATTGACTAGCACACACATTTTTATTTGTTTTTTATTGTTTTTACGGGGGTTTTTTCTTCTTTTGAACAACACTTTGGTCTATACATTGTGGTTTTAAAAGTACTTCAAAAATAACATTTGTCTATATTGCACTTCATTTGACTTTATTTCATTTTATTACAATAAACTTTAATGCACCAGTGCAATGACATTCTGATGTTTTTAGGTGCAACTAGTGTCCAAATACTACTAATAATTGAAATCACGTATCTGGATGTGGATAACACTTGTGAAGGGCAGATACCTTGCCAGTTCTCCTTCAGGTACCTTGCGTAAAATGCGACAAAGCGATCTTGTTTCATCACAGCAGACTGCAAAGGCTTTTTTGTATCAAAGCATTGCCAAGAAACCCTGATCCCCGCGGCCACAGACTGACTGATCTGCCGTTTAAAACTGCTTTAGGGCTGTTTAACCGTACCCACGGCTGACGGCCATCGGAGTTGACGTGCATTAAATGCCATGCAGATGCTGTGCAATGCAAGCTCTCAGCCGGTCTCTGCGGTCCGTGTGGTCACTCTTTCTCAGCCCACCCTGTGAATTATACATCACAGAGCGTGTCAGCCGCCTTTGGCCTTCCACTTCGTTTTAAAGAGGGATAATTACTCTGATTTACATTCAGGTGAGCCAACCTCTGCCAAATTTGCCTCTCGACTTCTGATCTTTAAATACCATGAAGCCTGCAGAGCTTTGCTGCAATTTATATGTCAAACGCCTTTGCCCTGCTGAAATCATGACATATCAAATGTGGAAATAGGTTTAATTTTGGGTCTGTCAGTCTTAAGTACTCTAAGATCAGGGTTTTTTTTTCTTGTAGGGTGAAGGCATTAGTGTCTAGCTGTTTACCTTCGATTTATAGTGTATGTGTGTGTGTGTGTGTGTGTGTGTATGGTGTGTATTTACAAGACAATGCACTGGAGAATGCTTTTCAAAATGTAATTTATGTAATAAAATCATACGCAGAAACTCCCTCCAGAACTTTAAGACCTGCCTGGTTAATAATTGACTCAGGCATGTATTTTTAAGCAGTATATTTCTCCTGCTTGGTCCGGCTCCACCTCAGGAGTTTGTTTTGACGATCAGATTGGGTTATGCTCAGATAAATCATTCAGAAAACAAGGCTATCAGACCGGATTTTCCTTGACAGCATGGATCAGGGATGTAGGTTTCAGAAGCAATATTTTCTGAGAAGAAATAATCAGAAACAGAATCCTGGTTATTAATGCTTGTTAGATGCATAAAACATAAAATAGATTGTTAAAATTCAAATTAAATCAGCATTAATCCTGTCTCCTTTCTTGAAGGTGAGATGTAACTTTATTTTTCTTAAAACTCCTTAATTTATCCTAGTTTAATGTGTAGGACAGTGTTATTTTAGCGTTATGTACAGGAACATTCAGAGAGCAGCACAAATAAATAAATAGAACAAAAAGATTTTTTTTTTCTGTTAAATTTAGATTTTTAGTAATGCATATGCTTGTCAGATTTTTTGTCTTTCACATATTTTCATTAGCCTTTGCTTTCATAACCAATAAATAATTTTGCAATTGTTATTTATTTATTTATTTTACAAAAAATATTTATTATTTTCTTTTGATAACAATACAATACAATACAAATTGGTAGAAAACTAGTGGATTTGCTTCAACTTGAACTTACTTTGGTTAATGATTTAACCTATTTTAGTTAATTGCTGAGGCAACATTAGTTAACATTTTCATGTAGTTAAAATTTTTTAGTTAGTTTTTATTTCATTTTATTATTTATACGTGCTTTTGTTGTTTTGTTTTTTTTAATTTTTATTTATTTTTTGCTCCAAAGCAACATCTCTCTACTTCATTTTATTTTACAAAAATGTATTTCATAGCTTTAGTTTGGGTTAACAAACTAAAAAAAAAAAAATTCAACTTAGCTATCAGGGCAAAATTTCTTATTTTTGCTTAGTTTACATTTTTTGTTTGAACAAATAAAATTTGAACATTGAAACATTTCTCATTTTCATTTAGATAAATGTATATATATATTTTTATATATATATATATATATATATTTTTTTTTTTTTTTTTTTTGTTTGCTCCAAAGCAACATCTCTCCATTTAATTTATTTTATTTATTCTAATGTATTTATATATTTATTTTTTACAAAAATGTATGTAATAGTTTTAGTTTAGGTAAACAAAATATCCCTGGTAGGGAACAACTAGAACATTTATTTCAACTTATGTTTTCTCTGTGTGTGTGTTTTAATTAATTAATTGTGGTAGAGGCAACTAGATTATTTGCAGTGAGATTCCAGTGAATAAAATCTACATATTTCACTCAGTAAAGCTGATAAATAAAGCATATGATTTATCTTTACAGCCAAGTTCTGTGGTGACCCCGGGTTACCTCCGCATGTCAGACGCGAGGGTCAGAGCTTCATCTTCAAGGCTGAGGTCACGTTCAGCTGCAGCGCCCCCTATGTGCTGGTGGGCTCCTCGACGCGCAGCTGTCAAGCAGACGGCACGTGGAGCGGGACACAGCCGCGCTGTATAGGTACACCAGCCTCTCTTTTCAAAAGAACATCTCAGCCTCATCAGCCAACTCCACTAAACCAGTAATGACCATAATATCCAGCGCAGCTTTGATCTACGGTGAAAATGTGAACATTATGACCCTCTGCTACGGGTCACTGCCATTACATCAATGAATAAATCCGCTTTTCCTAATCCAGTTATGAAGATAACAATGGCAGAGCTGATAATGAGTGTGTCATTCTGCTTTTACCGCAGAACCGACTCGGACGGCATGCGAAAATCCCGGCACTCCGGAGTACGGCTCTCTGAACAGCAGTCTGGGCTTTAAGGTAAGAAGGAATTGAGCTGCGAGCGATGCTCTCGGACTCTCTAGGACTCTCGTATCAAAGCCATTATGATGAGAATAAGTTCAAAAGGCCCATTTCTGTCAGTTTTAGGCTGCTTTTATCTTCAAGTGCAAAAACGGCCTTTTCAATTGGCACAATGTGACTTTTGATGTGCTTATTAAGAATTGAAAATCATATTTTCCATCATTGCTGAGACAAAAGGAGATCCGCTAGCCCAGTGACAGAATGATCCGAAGGCGTTAACGCCACATCAGAGAGACCCTTCATTTGAGTCTGTGTCAGCGTGGGTCTCTGCCGAGGTATTGCCCTGTCTTTATAAGCGCAATTGATTTATTGTCAAGTTGATTCAGTCAAATGCCATTTGAAGCGCCCGTGGCAGTTTCAGGATGTGTGACTGTCTCCTGCCATCAGCTCTTATTGTCTGGGGAGAGTTTACTCTTCAAACACTCACTATATCTGCCCGAACGCCTCGGCCTGCTGTTTTAATGGCTCTTTAGACTCCGACCGTTTCTTCCTCAGAGGGGCAAGGGAAATAAAAAATGAATTGGCCACTTTAATATGACAACTCTGCCTGCTATAATGTCAGATCGGCACTAAAAGTGGCCGACTGTATTGGGTTTTTCAGCACGGACAGCATTGACTGACATGTATCATAAAGTCAGTTTAAGTGTAAAACATACATACACAGACCTATATATTATATTATATTTATTTTATTAATTCCACAAAACATTATCAGAGCTGGCATAAGTGTTACGTATTATTTTACTTTATTTATTACAAAACATTCTTAGTATTGGCACAGGGACTTTATTTTACCTTACTTTGTTTTTTTTATTATTATATTTTAATTTGCTTATAATATATATATATGTATATATGTATATGTATATATATATATATATATATAATTTTTTTTTTTTTTTTTACATTTTTCTATATTTTATTGCAACTACAAACTCAAAGTGGTAAAAAACATTTTTTTAATTATGTTATTTTTTGTTTTAACCACAATACATACAGTAGTATTAGTATAGTAATATACTAATTAAATATATAGTAAATAAATATTGTTATTATGATTATTATTATTTAATTCTAGGCATTTTTCCATGGAGGTAAAACTGTTTTTGAATGTACTGCTTAGCAAGTTATTGAAAGTTTTTAAACAATTGCTGGTAACTGTTGGTCACAATTGGATGGTAACTGTACAAAATATTAAGTATAAATGACAACAACAGATATGCATTTTCTATTGCCAAAACAATCTAATACATTTTGGAGCTGTCAGTCATGCACTGCCACGGGCAATAATCTCAAACCACCAGCATCTATAGTCCACGGGTCTAATATGAAAAGCATTTGTCTGTTGAGTTTGCTTTGGATCACTCACGCCTTCAGGAATGAGCTCTTTGAAGGGCAAAAGAAAAAAGAGGGTCCTCCCGGCTGGCTCTCTGTGAACACAGGGCTCTCCGCGTCTTGTTTGTGTCAGTCGGGCTGCTGTTGTCACCGATTCCTTCAGAAGTGTGTGGTGTAATGAAATCTAATGTTCCAGTGTTGTGAGCCTTTCATCTCAGCAGGACTCACAGACTCTGCTTCGCCACCTCAACATTTGCATGTTCTGCCGTTTATAGACGACTTTTCCTTGCAACGCATTAAAAAAAAAAAAAAAACGGAAAGAAGTAAGACTGAAAGGATATACGGGTGTAGTGAATAGGAGTAGAGTGTGCAACATTCAGAACAAAAACCAGAGGCCTGTATTTTCATCATAGGCATACTTTAACTGTGAGAGACAAAATGAGGAAAAAAATCCAGAAAATCACAATTTAGGATTTTTAGAGAATTTATTTGTAAATTATGGTGGAAAATAAGTATTTGGTCAATAGCAAAATTTCATCTCAATACTTTGTTATATACCCCTTGTTGACATTTTGACAGAGGTCAAGGGTTTTCGGTAAGTCTTCACAAGGTGTTCACATACTGTTGCTGGTATTGTGGCCCATTCCTCCATTCAGATCTCCTCTACAGCAGTAATGTTTTGGGGTTGTCACTGGGCAACACAGACTTTCAACTACGTTTCTTCAAACCAAGCTTCTTACCTATTGCAGTCTTCCCAGCCTGCTGCAGGTCTACAATTTTGTTTCTGGTGTCCTTTGACAGCTCTATGGTTTTGGCCATAGTGGAGTTTGGAGTGTGACTGTTTGAGGTTGTGGACGGATGTCTTTTGTACTGATAACGAGTTCAAACAGATGCTATTAATACAGGTAACGAGTGGAGGACAGAGAAGCCTCTTAAAGAAGTTACAGGTCTGTGAGAGACAGAAATCTTGCTTGTTTGTAGGTGACCAAATATTTATTTTACCAAGGAATTTACCAATTAATTCATTAAGAATCCTACAATGTGATTTTCTGGATTTTTTTTTATCTTATTTTGTCTCCCAAGCAGGAGCAGGAGACACACTTCTGATATCTATTGTATTTTCAGCAGCAGTGTTTTTAAGAGTGAGAGGTGTGTGTGTGTGTGTGTGTGGGCGCTCTGACAGGCTTATCTCTGTGCCTCAGGTGGGCAGCACAGTGAAGTTTTACTGTCAGACGGGCCACTTGTTACTGGGCTCCACCACACGGATGTGCCAGCAGGATTTGACCTGGAGTGGCACTCAACCAGAATGCATCCGTGAGTCTCTCTCTCTCTCACCTCCACTACAGACACCTACTTACACAGCTTTTGGTTAGATTTGTGAGCATGTGCGCATTGTACTTCATCTTTTCCAGATGTCTGTTATTTTGTTTTCTTGTTTTCTTGGCAAGTCATCCATTTTGCATGTCCCAATATGACTTTGATTTCACCCTCCAGGAGTTTTGTTTTTCCATATTCATGTTATTCCGTGTGAAAATGAAAAATATTTATTTACCAGACACGCAGTACATCACGTGAATGAACAAGCTCTGCTGCATTTATTATAAGAGGCTCTAACTTCTGTCAGATTTTTCCCAAATATCAAAAGATATTTCAGAAATTCTAAATGTTTTTTTTACTAAATTAATTTTAAGCCTATTTTTAGGACCCTTTTGCATTTTGATATTTTGCATGTTCTTATGAGAGAAAAAACTTTCCCCCCTTTCCCTCATCATAATGCATTTCTTGTTCTGTTATTATAATATTAATTTTTTTATGTTGTTGTGTATAATAATAGATTTAATTAAAGTCAAATAAATTGAATATTTATATTTTTAAATATTTAAAAAATGAAGATAAACACAGAAAAAAAACTTATTTTTTTATTATATTTTCAATTATATTATACTGTATAATATTTTATGTTATATTACTGCACTAAATATGGCTATGTATGGATGTAATGGGTTTATTATTAATTTATTTTCTAAATCTTGCAAAGCATATATTATATTATGACAATAAGAATTTTTTTCCAGACAATTCCACAAAAACAAAATATTAGTATTACAATTTTTTAGTTATTTATTAATAAATACATTTTTTTTTCTAATTATTGTACTGCATTTCTTGTTTTATAATATTTATTGTGTAAAATAATAGATTTCACAATAAATCAATTAAGAAAAATAAATGATTTGACATATTTAAACATGAAGATAATTACAGGAAAAAACATTATTATGGAACCTACGGTGTCTTATTTCTTAGCTTTTTTGGTATGAAAAAATAAAATGTAATTGAAATGGATGCTGTGTTATGAGATTTCTCCATCCGTCAGAGCCTTAGAGCTCACTGACATATCTCCTAATGCAGCCCACTCCTGTAAGCAACCAAAGACCCCGGCGCATGCCAATGTGCTGGGCATGGACCTGCCCTCCTTTGGCTACACGCTGCTCTATTCCTGCCAGCCTGGGTTCCTTCTCACCGGGGGCTCAGAGCACCGTGCGTGCCGGCCGGATGGATCCTGGACCGGGAAGGTGCCTGTTTGTCGAGGTACGCAGTTAAACACCCCATCAATACAGAACTCAGATGTGTTTCACACCTCAACTTTGTGGCCTGCAACTTTTCTGCCGTTTCTTTTGTCTTGTCGAGGCATAAGCTGACTGATGACAATCCTTTGCTTGATGTGGGAAGTCATGTGTGAAATGCATTTTCTTAAACCCATTTCAAATGCAGTGGCTCGTTGTTACAATATGCATTTTTCTTTTAGCTGGCTCAAAAACAACTGAAAAAGTCATAACGCCTGTTCAAGGAACATTGAGTCCCAAAGTCAACGGTGAGTCTCACTGTGCTCTGCAAATATAACATGTATGATCTAAAACAAATAATAACTGCTTGTGCTTATTGATTTCCATTATTGTGTTTAAAGTTATGTCTTAAAAGGACAGTTCATTCAAGGAATGCTAGAAACCAAACTGTTGACAGTAGCCATTGACTTCAATAGTATGGTAAAAAACACTATGGAAGTCAATAGCTACCATTCTACTTTTTGGTTACCAGCATTCTTCAAAATAACTTCTTTCATACAGGTTTGGAATTAGTGGATTGTGAGTAAATGATGACAAAGTGTTCATTTCTAGGTGAATTATCCCTTTAAAGGAAAGCAATTTGTTTGGCATGACATGTATATGTTGTCAGATATCAAGGGAGTGACTTACAGCAAAAACTAGCCAATCAGAAGCATTCTCTGCCTGTCAATCATTTTGTGTGTTTGGGTTTACTGACATTATATTGACTAACAAAGGGAGGTGTTTGGCAAAAGGACAGACAGAAAGCACTTAACCATTTTTCATTTATTGTAAAAAAAAAAATATATATATAAACTCGGTGATGTACATGCAAAACCTTTTTTTGTTTTTCAAAAATTATAAATTCAAATTGTTACCAGATCACAGCATATATTTTTACGGAAAACTGAATAAAAAATGTCATATATTCATATATTTCATATATTTAATAACTGGGTGGTATGATCATATATCAATTAATTAATTCAGTTATTAAATATAGCAATTATTTTTTTGATGAACTGTATACATAAATATTGTGTGTGTTAGGGCTGGGCAATATATATCGCCCAGCCCTATTGTGTGTGTATACAACTATTCTTATAAGTTTACATTCCCTGACAGAATTTATGATTTCTTTTTAGATAATATGAATAACACAAAAACTTTTCTTTCACTCATGGTTAGTGTTTGGCTGAATCCATTTATTACCTTTATTACTACATTTATTACATCAAGTGTGTTTACTCTTGTTCAATCGTAATGACAACAGAAACTACCCAAATGACCATGATCAAAAGTTTACATACCCTTAATACTGTGTGTTGTTTTCTAGATGATCCACAAGTGTCTTTCTGTTATATGATAGTTGTTCATGAGTGCCTTGTTGGTCTTGAGTAGTTCAGCTACCTGCTGTTCTTTAGAAAAATCCTCCAGCTTCTGCACATTTTTCGGTTTTCCAGCATCTTCTGGTTATTTTAACCTTTTCCAACAGAGACTTTACGATTTTCAGATCAATTTTTTCACACTGGAGACAATTGGGGGACTCCAACATAACTATTAAATAAGGTGAAAACATTTACTGATGCTCAAGAAGGCAACACAATGTGTTAGAAAGGGTTCAAATATGCAGAAGATGCAGGAAAACCAGGGAAAGTGCAGGAGCTGGATTTTTCTGAAGAACTGCAGGCAGCTGAAGTGCTCAGGACCAACGATGGACTCCTAAACACCTGTCACAAAATATAAAGACAATCACAGATCATCTAGCAAACAACACTCAGTATTAAGATTCAAGGGTATGTAAACTTTTGATTGGGGTCATTTGGTAGTTTCTGTTGTCATTATGATTTAAAAAGTGTAAAACACTAAATTGATAATAAATGGCTTCAGCCAAACACTAACCATGAGTGAAAGAAAAGTTTTTGTGTTATTCATATTCTCTGAAAAATTCTTTAAAAGAAATCATAAATTCTTCCAGGGTGTGTAAACTTATGAGCACAACGTTATATACTCTGAATGATTCATATGCAATGTAGCTCATTATTTAACAATAGGTTGCACAGTTGTCAAGAAATATAGCAACTTAGACGATATAAAAAGGTATTTTTACGACTTGGCTCACAGTTCTGGAGTCTGTAGTACAGCATATTGCTTTAATAAACATTGTTGACATAAATGTTAAAGTAGAAAATGAACATTCATTCAGCATCATTTCTGCTCTGAGGTCATTCACAGTCAGATCCTCAGAAAAGAGTTTGAGGTGTTAATTGCGCCGAACACAGTCTAAATGGCTTCTTAACCTCTTCTGGCACATTAAATCTTCTCATTGCAGTTCCTGCCGATGTATTCGCACCCACGTATGTCTGGAAAGGTTCGTTCGAGTATAAAGGAGTGAAACAGCCGATGACTTTGACAATCACTAGCTTTAACACGACTACGGGGAAAGTCAACGTGACTTTAACTAACAGGCACTCAGAACTGCTGTTGTCAGGTAAGAAGTCATAATGGCAGCGCTGCACAGTACAGCTCATGTCATAAACACTTCTATCACTGCACAAACCTGCTGCTCTGTGTAATCTCACCCGGTAGACAGAACAACTCGTCTCACGTCACTTACTGTTGGTACAAGATTGCAGCTTTAGTGCTTGCTTTTCTTAAAGACTGCTGGAGCTACTAAATTTACAAGTATGGAAAAATAAATATGCCTTATAAAATACCAAAACTTTTCAAAGTTTGCCATCATCATACTGACAACTAATGTTTTTGAATTCTCATGCATAAAATATAATAAAAACAGAATCTTTTTTTTGCAATCTAAAGTAGCTGATTTGTGTTTGAATATATATTGAAATTTAATTTATTCTTGTCGTGCAAAACTGAATTTTCAGCACCATTACTCTAGTCTTCAGTGTCACTTGATCCTTCAGAAATCATTCTATTGTAATATGCTGATTTCCTGTTTAAGAGACATTAAATATTACATATAAATATATACATATTACATATAAATTACATATAAATATTGTAATGTTGAAAACATGTTTTTGTAAACTGAGGTGTTTTTTTAGGATTATTTGATGAATAGAAAGTTCAAAAGGACAGAACATATTTAAAATAGAAATATTTAATGACTGCTTCCACTCAATCGATTTTATGCGTCCTTGCTGGATAAAAGTATTGATTTCTTTTTCTTTCTTTCTCTTTTTTTTTAAACAAACTTTAAAAAAAGTCTCTCTCTGACTCTCTCTATTTATGTATTTATCTTTTGGAGCTTGGACATAAATCAAAGTATGAGATTATTCAGAACAAACAGATAAGTCTAATATTAGTGCAGAAGCAGCTTCATGTTATGAAACACTTGAGCTGCAAGCAAAAACTGAAACTAATACTGTAAAGCAGATACTTCAGACTTCTAATTGGATGAGACACATTCAAAGCTGTGTTAAAGTAGCCAATATGCACACACCTGTGACAACGTATCAGTTGAATTTTCTGTTATCGTAAATATTAATCCTGATACATTTGCATTAATGAGCAGGTGCACTCAATGAAGTGGCCACTGCATGCAAGTGAGTGCAACACGAGATTCATTTTATGATGTTTTCTGGACGCAGGTGTTTATAAGAGTCGAGACGCTCGCCTGACGCTGCGGCTGTATCACATGAGAGCTCTGGTGAAGAGCACCTACAGCAAGATCACTGAGGAGACCTTGATCATGGACGGCTTTGTAAGTGGACTAGACTTTCTAACTTACTGCAGGCTGCATGTTTGTTCAGTGGTTCTAGGTCTAGGTCGGTCAAATTGTGTACCTTTTGGGTTTTTTTTTAGCTGTAACTTTAGTTCACAAAACACATCTCTGGTTAGTTAACTTTGCAGTAAAAGCAATACCCTGAAATATTGCACAGAACATTCGCTCTATTCAGAATTCGAGACAACACGATGTTCATCTCTTTGTTGCTCTCCTCGAGGTCTCTGCTGACCATGAAGGAAACACATACTTGTATCAAGGCTTTATACAAGCTAGAGACTACGGCCCATTTGGACTACAGAGACAAGGTATGCTACATTTAAATTCTATTGGTTTTTAAGATCAGCCAAGCAAGCAATAATTACAAAAATGAGATTATGTGTATGAAGTGTTCAGATGCAAAAGCCTCTAAAAGCCATCTTGGTCTAAATGAGATAAAGATACTGAGTGAATGCTCTCCACACATGTATATGTTCATCAAGAACTTTCACTTTAAATCGGCTAAATGCCAACCTCAAACCATTAAGAAGTACCAGTACTTACATAGAAACCTATACAAAGTAGCCAGAAAAAAATGCAAATTTTATAGAAAAATGGCACTTAGAGGCTTTTGCCTCTATATATATAATCGTATCTTATAAATCTTATTCTAGATACCTAGCAACAGTTATCCACTTATAACCACAGTATCATTTAATTATAATAAGAGCAGATCTTTCCCAACTCTTGCATAATATCTTGCATAACTCATTTATGTGGTAGCAAATGAATCTCACTTGCATGTATCTTTAGATAAATCAGATATCTTTGTTTTTTTTAGTCGTTGATGTAACTCTGTTAAAAATAATTACTTTCCCATCATGCACCATTATAGGTCTGAACATGATGGAGCCCACACAGAGCCCCGAGGTTCCATCCAGAACCAACAGCAGCTCTGTGGCCATTGCGATTCTTGTGCCTTTCTTTGCCCTGATTTTTGCAGGCTTTGGGTTTTATCTCTATAAACAGAGGTGGGTGCAATCTCATCAGAGAAATTACAGAGATTAGAAAATGTGATTCCTGATACTCCTTTCCTTCTTTTGATCGCAGGAAGTCTGATAAAGCGGAGTACAGCGGCTGCTCTGTGCATGAAAACAACAACGGTCAAGCTACATTCGAGAATCCCATGTACAACACCAATTCCAAATCCATTGAGGGAAAGGTCGTCCGCTTCGATCCCAATCTCAATACGGTTTGCACAATGGTTTGAGGGTCTGATGCTGTCACTTTTGCGTTGGTATCTTACTTGTTTTAGTCTCAACTTTGAAGCACAGTTTGGGATGCGGTACTCAGACGGCAGCTCGAAGCTGTGCGCGGATTTGCAGAAAAAACGTCATATTCTTCACCATACGAGTGGAGAACTCAATATTATCTACATCTCACTCTGAGAGTGTTGATTTTGTATTTAAAAGAAAACGAAAACAAAAAGTTGTGTGTCCTTTTTTCCCGACGTGAGTTTCATATGGAGCAAATTCTTTAAAGCCATTTCAGGGGCGTTCACATATACAGAGATTGACAAACGTTTAAGCAAGTCAACACGATACTGTGACTACCAGTGACAGTGAAGACATTTGATGTGATAACGTGATCTGTCTCTTGTCAGATACTGTAGACAAAATGGTGTTCTGTATGATTTCCCTGCTCCAAAAAAAAAACAAAAAAAAGATGCATGGAGAACCTTCATGAGCGCTTAAAGTTCATTCATGCATCGATAATCGTTCATTTGCTTCATGATATGATGCTTAAGTTCTGCTGTGATTTATATTCAGACTCTTTCCTCTGCAGAATGCTCATTTGTACCGCCAAGGAAACTGATTCTTTGTCAAACTGGCTTATTTTTACTGACAGCGCGATCTCAGCGTGTGATGGAAAGGCTGTGTGTGTGAACGCCCGTTCAGAGTGTGCACATCATCTCGTCACAGTGCGCTTAAACCTACTAACCTCCTACAGATCCCAAGTCGCTTATGGAACACGAGCGTTCCTATTGGATGATGCTTAGCAACTTCCTCATGGAATATCAACTCAAGTTTTTTAATGAGGAATGATATTTGAGGAAATTTAGCATTACTTGCTCACCAATGTATCCTCTGCAGTGAATGGGTGCCGTCAGAATGAGAGTCCAAACAAGCTGATAAAAACATGACAATAAAGCACAAGTAATCAACACCACGGCAGTCCATCAGTTAACATCTTGTAAAGCAAAACTCTATGTTTCTGACTAAAATGTCCTCTATCTATCCACCTTTTTCTTCAACACAGAAGTGAGCCAATGGGTGAGGCGCTATAGGTAAATAACATGGAGAATAACAAAGAGCAGTAAACGGTGAAACTGTTTGCACAACAAGCAAGTGTTCATAATTAAGATAATACATTAAAATAGCATGATAAGACACACCAATAAAGCAGCAAACATGTTTTGTACAGCTAGAAATAGACCCAAAGCTGTACCTATAGAATTTACAAATTGGCTGCGCCCATTTTTTACATCAGGAAAAAGTTGAAATAGCTTTCTTTAGTGCAAAATTAGTCCTATTTGGATTAGGAGAGAAATCTGCACATTACAAGTGAAAAACATCTCTACATATGTGGGTGGATTTTGATGCGAGGAACTGTTCGTTTGGATTGTGCATTCATATTGGCCAGAAGTGACTTTTAAGTTAAAATGCCTTAATGATGAATTTCTTGCACAAATACAGCTTTTTCACTTCACAAGACATTAACTGATGGACTGGAATGGTTTGAATTGCTTGCTTATTGCAATATCAATATATATCAATTATATTGATTATTGTGATGTTTTTATCAGCTGTCTGGAATCTCATTCTGACGGCACCCATTCACCGCAGAGGATCCATTGCTGAGAAAGTGAGGGATTTCTTTAAATCCGTTTCTATGAACAAACACACACTCCCTCCTGAGAGTATGTCCGTTTTCAGCAGATTTTTGTGTGAACTATTCCTTTTAAAGGTGAAGTTTGTAAGTCTTCGTTGTTAATTGCTTTCTCTCTAACTGCAAGACATTCGTAGGTTGACTTCCTGAAGAGTGTAACACTGTGGCTCTGTGGTGCTTTTCACAATACTCTTTTTGATCGAGCATCCCGACATGTCAGCTTCTGAATCCATTGGAGGTAAAAAGCTGTTCAGACAGAAACACATTCTAGCGTTTAAAACTGTGTAACTAAACATCATCCATTCGCAATTGCTAATAAACACTTAACTTCAAATGGTCCTGTAAATATCATCTGATTGCTCCATTGTTTCAAAATGGATATGTTGAGTGCATCATAACATGGTAAGAAGTGACGTAACAGCCAAAGGCATTCATTTAGTATTTGCATAGATCAACAATTAAAAAAAAAGGCAGAAATCCAAATATAGTATTTGAAATGGGTTTATTTAGCTTGTTTCAAGTTTTCAATGAACATGATTTTTTATTTGTAAATAGATTCCTGGAGCACTTTTTACAAGGACTTTCTACTGAAATGTTGCGTTTAATTTATACGTGTGTTGCTTGTGGGTTTTTTTCTCAAATTTACTAGCAATTTCTAACTTAAAATAGTTTTAAGCAAATTCTACACTGCATTTTTCCAGTGTATGGTTTTGGCCATGAAAATAGCCAAAGAAGCTAACATGGTATTAGAAATACAAAAAAAATAAAAAAATAATGCAAATGGAAACGCAAGAATGTGTCCCGTATGAACAGCCCATAAAAGTGGGAAACTATTTTTAATTCCCTTAAGTGACAGAAATTACACGCTTCACCTTTAGGAGAAAAAAACTTCTTACACAACCCATCCCTCATATTTTCTTCAGATTTTCGCAGATGTTTGCAATTTGCTCACTTTAGGATCACATCCGACCGGCTATTAGCAGATTTCCTGCTTTTAAACGTTCTGTTTCATAACTCATAATAGTGCCTTGTATGATATTTCACTGTTGTTGTGAGGGAAAATGGGTTCAATTTTCTGTTTATTTCTTGATCAACTACAGCTAGTAATGGTTTAATTGTTCTACAAAAAGTCACTTTTGCACATACCTGCCAAATATAATCAAATATAGCATCAGTGCTATGTTTGAGTTCTTTGTGCCGCTGCCCATAATGTCTTTTCATCAACAATTTGTATATTTATACAGATGGTTTTGTTCCTCCAGCGGGTACGTGTTGAGCGGCATCGTCGTGCTGTGTTTGGCTCTCACTATTCCTATTAGTGACACAAAATATCGAACACTGTCAAAGATTTAGGATTGCTTTTAGACACAGATGGGTCCATCACTCTTGTAAATGCATTCAAATCAAATGTACAGATATTTAAACTTTTTTGAAAAGAGTTATATTTTTGTGAGAAATTTGTAAAATAAAAGGTAAATATCCATTTGTAAATGCCATTTACAAATAAAAAGTAATCTGCTTTTTTACATTTGCTGGATTATTTCATTAAATATTCAAAGCTGTGCTTGTATGATGAATGTGTGAGGACTGACTACATCCATTGGTTGCTTCCCAAATTAATATTCATAACAAGGTATGGTGAAAATTCCTTTCAGTTTAAAAGTGAACTGAATTGTTCAATTGGAGTGAATGAATTATATTTTGCAACAAAACATTTGAGATTACATTTTGTACAACATAAATGATCAAAAGTGTGTAGCCTGTAAGATTTTTTGATATCTTTTATTTTTTGATAGACTTTTATTATATATAATTAAAATTGCAATACAATTATTTGCAATTTTAAAATACATTTTAATTGTGATTTAAAATGTTTTATGATGAATTTTCAGCATCATTATTTTAATATACTAATTTCTTATACTATAAAATCATTTCTTATTATTAATTCTGAATATTAATTGTTTGCAAATATTTATGTGTTTATTTTGTGGACACCCAGATAATTTGTAACAAAGTGCCTGTTTAAATAATAATCAGCTAATAACATTTTACAAATACATTTCTGAGTGTGTGGGTGTGCATAACTGAATAATTAGTTAATTTAAATTCATTAGCTAAAATAGCTCAGTTGAAAGGTTTCGATATACAGTATATAACTAATTAAGACTGTATTTGTTTTGAGGTAATTAGTTGTTTTGCCCAGATTAGGTTTATAAATTTAGCTGCCGCTTCAACCTCATATTCCTCACACTTGTTTACACCTAGAAAACATGAAAGTGAACCATCAAAACCTTTGCGAAAGGAATTGTGGGAAATGTTAGCACAACGTTAGTATTCAGGGCTGCATACTACATTTTTTATGTTTGTTATTTTTCTCTATCATTTAGGTCAGGCTAATGGTGCTTACTCTTAAGGATGGATGTTATCCAGATTGGAACCCAGGATTAGTCCAGGACAATTGTGCATGATGAATGATGTTTCGTGCATGGGAACTCGAACACTAGCAGTACTTGAAAGCTACATGTAACATGAAAGCGGAGGATCAAACAGAACGTGGGACTTCTACACCGTGGAGCTTCAAACTGGATGTTGTTAGTTCCTTCCAGAATTGAGACGTGATCAATTATTGATGAGGAATGGCAATGGAGTGAGCGAGACAGGTTTACAGGCGGTGACGGGCAAATAAACAAAGCTGAGGTTGATCAAATGGAGCACCATACAACACAGAAGCTGACAGGACAATTTGTCCAGTCGCTTGTAAATAAAATCCAGTGAATTAAAAGAGAATGAGTGCAAATTGAAGTGGAGAGCAGCAGTTCTCAAAGACAACAGTGTTAGATCGACAGTGAAATGGTGCTCAGGAATGAAACCTGGGTGAAATGCATTGCCTTCGGTTTCGCTTTAGCACTGAAAAACTCTGGGATCAATACGTTCACACTGTCAGTATTTTGGATTGAGTACTGCATTTATTCTTAGATTCTCAAACTCTCCAGAAATCTGCAACTAAAGTCAAGTTTTAAAAACTTTTAAAAATAAAGGTGCTTCACAGCGATGCTATAGAGGAACCAATTTTGGTTCCACCAAATACCAATTCAGTCAAACGGTTGCCCAACATTAGGTTAACATGCATGTAAGGTAAAAAAAACAAATAATAATCATGTATTTTTACCTTATTTACTCAAAGACTCCTAAACAATTCATTTAACGATTCATTTTTCGAAACCCCTCCTTTGTGTGACACTAATCTGCAGTGATTGGTCCAATATTTTACCGCTTCATAAGCGCAACCTAGGACATTACAATACCCATAAAACAAACTACAGTGATCCCTCGTTTATCGCGGTAGATGCGTTCCAGACCTGGCCGCGATAGGTGAAAATCCGCGAAGTAGGGAC
>JAUMHI010000058.1:18842610-18854593 GCA_032359435.1 Enteromius unitaeniatus | reverse complement strand
AAAGACTCGAAGGCGATTGGTCTCTCATGCGAGATCCCATATGTAACGTCGAAGTGAACTCGACTGAAGGGGAACACAATGTAGCCTATGAAAATATGCCACCACGACCCAAAAAACGCTGATTAAAGGGTTAGTTCATCCAAAAATTTTAATTCATTAGTCATTAGTTACTCACCCTCATGTCATTCCAAACCAATAAGACCTTTGTTCATCTTCTGAACACAAATGAAGATATTTTTGATGATATCAGAGAGCCATCTGACCCTTCATAGACAGCAACACAACTGAAATGATCCCAGATCCAGAAATGTGGTAAAAACACTGGTAAAAAAGGCCATGCGACATCAATGGATCAGTTTTACAACTATACTTTTTTTTCTTTGAGCAAAGAAAACAAAAATAACATCATATACTCAACCATTCTTCTCCTGTGACTTACGTCTTCTGCCATTTCAGAGAACATTACTGAGTAAGCGTACACTTTCTTCTAGGCGTAAACAGCCGCAGATTACACACATGCGTGTGCTTTCGCACGGATGTTAACAAAGGCTGAATATGTCAAATCGGTTAAAGTCTGCATATGCTGCACGTTGAGCATGATGACAGACGTGAGTGACAGGAGACAAGTCAATTGTTATTTTTGTTTATTTGCGCAAAAAGTATTCTCGTAGCATCGCAAAAGTGAGGTTAAGCCACTGATGCCACATGGACTGTTTTACCGATGTTTTTGCTACGTTTCTGGATCTGGAAAATTTCAGTTGTGTTGCTGTCTATGCAGGGACAGATGACTCTCTGATATCATCAAAAATATCTTCATTTGTGATGAACGGAGGTCTTATGGGTTTGGAACAATATGAGTAATTAATGACAATATTTTGGGGTGAACTAACCCTAACCCCCAGACCAACACCAACAGGAGTAATGCACTGATCCAACTGACTCCAGTAGACTAGTTTGTTTGGTGTTTGTTGGCAGGGCGACTTGGGCTTGAAAGCAACATGGACATTCGGCTAAATACCTTAATTGTTTTGTGCTGCATAGAGGAAAGTTCTTGACAAAGTTTGCAGGTTAACTTTTCCTGTAATAACCTCCCATCATCAAAGTGAAGATGTCTAGGAGTTTTGCGGTAATATCGTCGCTCATGTGAGAGATTGTGTGCTTTGTGAATGGCTTTGAAAAATGGCTGTTTGCTGAATGGCGTCTGTTGTATTAGGGCAGAAGTCTGCTTGAGATTCTCGGGCCCCTCGTCTCAGCTGTCTGTCACGCCGGATGACTTTTCCATCTGCTCGCTGAATCTTCGGGAGTAAAAAGCCTGAGTAAAAATTGGCTTCCTTTGATGACAATGTGACACATGAAATGGCTTCTTTTGTACAAGTCCCAGGGCGTCAGACAAAGCGTGTCCTCAGACCCAGCCTTCCTTTGACTGTCAGACTCATGTGGAGTTCAGGTGAGACCGCCGCCATCAAACCTTGTCTATAGTGCCCTCAGGATAGATCCTGCTTTGACACTGTGCATAAATATTAATTCGTTTCCCTGAAATGATGATGCAAATATTCAAAATATTATGCAACTCTGTGAAATCCTGTAAATGTTCATTAATAACTGTAACTATAAATATCATGTTGCTTATTATAATTATTATTAATTTACATGCACAATGATAATATTGTGGTTTTATTTGTATTTTTACTTTTTTTCATATTGAGTACTCTTATGACACATAAATATAATATTATTAATCTCCATGAAATTCTGCAAATGAGGAATAACACACCCATAACTGCAAATAATAATTATTTCATGATTATTTTATAGATTATTATAATTATTATTATTATTTGCATCATAATGTTGTGGTTTTAATTTTTTACATTTTGTATTATTTTTATTATATTATTATTATTTTTGCCCTTTTATAATTTTTTTTATTTGGACATGATGTTTTTCCTAATATTGGCTATTATTAAAAATATTTAAAATATGCAAATCCAATGCAAAATCTAATTTTTAATTTTTATTTTGTTATGTTTATTTTTGTTTATTTTATTACATATTACCTTTCATTAGAAGTGCCATGATTTTTCCTACTATTGAGTACTATTATAATAATTACAATTATTAATTATGAATCTCTTAAAATATTATATACACATACCATGAGGATATTTTTTTTGTCTTTTTGTTTACATTTATTTATTTATTCATTCATTTTGCACTTACCACGTTAATATTAACTTAACACTTACACATATGTGACCATGGACCGTAAGTGTAAATTTTTCAAAATGGAGAATTATACATCAAGTGAAAACTGAATAAATATGATTTCAGTTCATATACGGTTTGTTACTTGGTCGATATACAACCATTTGAAAATCTGTAATCTGAAGATCTGAATACTGAGAAAATCACCTTTAAAATTGTCCAAATTAAGGAGTATAAGTATTAATATATTTCCGAAGGGAAATTTACCGACTATCTTCATGAAACATGATCTTCAATTAATATCCTAATGATTTTTGGCATAAACTAAAAATGTATCATTTAGATTTTTTATGGGGGGGGGCTATTGCTGCAAATGTACCCCAGATACTTAAGACTGGTTTTGCGGTCACATATAATATTACTCTAGCATTATGCAACTCCATGAAATCTTGTACATGTCTATTAACACACCTTTATCGGCACGTTCTGTATCAACGCTGGCAGTTTTATAAAAGCTCTATGTTATGAGAAATGACAGTGGTTTTTCCACAGTTAAGAGGTGTTACACATGAGAGAATTAAAGTAATAAAGTTTGTTGCTTTATTTAACCACCATCATTTTGCAGAAATCCTGCAGCTGTGAGTCGAGCAGTAATTAGCATCATGGGGAGACTCATTTCAAGCACTTGTCTATTTGCAGCCGGGCTCCTCATGGAGTTTGAGAGCAGACAGACCCTGACGGGAATACCATCCCGACTGCAGAAATCCACTGAATAATCAGCCAATCTGACAGCTGCGAGGACACCACATGACACTGTTGCCCCCCAGTGTTTATTCTCTTCTCCATTTCAATTATTTACTGTAAGTGATGTGTCCTTCACAGACAAGCCACTATGCCATGTTTTTTTGGACATGGTAGCTGGTTTGTATCTTATTTTTTATTTACCAGGGTAATATGATGATTATAGGATGACGCGATGATTATGTTGATGATTATGTATATGTGATTTTTATACATATACCATAGTAATATTGTGTTTTAGTCATTTCTATTTGATTTTAAGTAATGGCATGCTTATTAATTTCTGTTGAATTCAATAGCTTTTTATATTATTATTATTATTTACGCACACCATGATTATACCATGTTTATATTTATTTATTTTATTCATTCTTTTATTTGAGATCTTGTTTTTTTTTAATTATTATTATTATTATGGCTATTATTATGGTTTGTTTTACTAAAGTTCAACTTATATTAAATTCCCATGGTGTTTTGGACATGTACATGTTTTATATATTATTGTCATACTGAAAATATGACGTATATGAAGATTGTAATTATTCATCACAATGGATCCCTCCACAGTACTCTACTGTTAGTGTCTGACTGTTTGCTTTCTTTCCACAGAGTGATGGGAAAATGCAGATGTCAAGATTTCTTCTCATGCAGTGTCTCTATTAGGACATGTCATCATAAGCTGGTAACCATGGGGACGGGTATCAGTTCTCATGCATCCATTGACCCGTGTGGCATCCTTCAGTGTGAAAGTGTTGTATGGTGTGCAGCGCTGTCATTACCATCACATACATCTGTCTGAGAATATTCTCAACATCATTTAGATGAACTCAAGATTCAAAACGCTGCATTGCCATCAGCAGAAGAGCAGTTTAACTAACCCTACTAATCTCTGAAAGCCAGTGTGAAATGAGTACAATCGCATGTACTCATAAGTAATATTCAACAAGAGTGGGAATTAATGAGATTGTTAAAAAAAAAAGTAATTAAATTAATTACTGGAACATTTACTTAGTTTGAATAATGTGTAAAAGTCAGTTGTGCTAAAATCTTTATACCAAGCCATTTTTATTTAAATACATTTTTATTCATTATTATAATAAAAACATTATTATGATATGATGTTTTTAATATTTATGTATATTAATTATCCATATTTTCTCAGAAATTAACTTTTAACATACACTACTACTGTACCTTAATTTTTTCTTGTCTTTTTTTAATATAAATTTATCTTTATTGAAATGATCTAATCTCTGCAAAATTATTTGGCAAGGATGCATTATTGATCAGAAGACAGCTATTTTCAACTTTGATAATAATAAGAAATGTTTCTTGAACAGCAAAGCAGCATATTAGATTGATTTCTGAAGGATCATGTGACACTGAAGAGTAATGATGCTGAAAATTCAGCTTTGAAGGAATTAATTCCACTTCGAATAGAGATCCTTTATTTTAGAGTGCCCGTATTATGTTTTTTATGTTTTATGTTTTTTTTTTCATGCAGCGTAACACAGCTCTAAATGAATTAAAACATTCTGCAAAGTTTTAAATCTGAAAGTACACTGTGTAATATCTACATTATAGATATTAGCATATTGTCACTTGTTGTGCGTGCAGACGTGGAAAACTTGATTTTTGCATTAGTCTGAATGAAAATGCAAATTTGTTCCTTGCCTCTAGATGCTGCTTTTGGAGAGTTTAAAAACTCATAAGCACTGCTTTAAATGGAAGTGAATAAACACCACAGATTAGCATCAGGAAAAGGCTTTGGAAAAATAAAACCCTTAATTAATTATTAGGGAGTCATTGAACAAATAAGATAAAATAAATGCATATTACATATTAAAATAAGAGTTTTTTGTTTTTTAATCTTGTATGCAAGTCAACCTGTTGTTGGGGACTCCCAAAACCAAAATATTAATCTTTCATAATCCATTATAGGGACACTTTAAATTTATTGTAATCACATTATTACTGTTTTTACTGTAATCTTAATTCAAATAAATGTGCCATGGTGAGCAGAAGAGGCTTCTTTTAAAAAAAACTTACCAAAAACTTTCCAAAATGTTTAAAGGTAGTACAATAGGCTAATTTTAAGGATTGTAACTGATGCTTTATCAATGCTTTCTAATGACACAAAAACCACCCATCTATCATCTTCTTGACAAATCAAGCATCTTATGCTATTAAGGGGTTTGTCTAAAATCGACCAGCACAGAAAAACTCACAAACAGCATGTATAGATTCTGTTATCTGGATTTCTGTCTGTACATTAAAAATAAGTGATTCTGCATTCATGATCAGCCCTTAAAGGATTTGACCTACAACCTTTAAGTTACCATCCCTGTTCTCGAAACAACCGTCCCACCCACCGTCAGCAGCCTTAAGTTCATCGAACTGCTGTTCATCACTCAATACTTGGCCCAAAAACAAACACTCCAGCCTGACAGACCCTTCAGGGCATGTGCATAAGTCATTACATATAAAATGAACAATGAAGCTTAGAAAATATTCCTAGAAGGCCCTCGTCCAGGGGCCAAAGTAGCTGGCCAGTCACACAGCGGAAAGTTTACTTTATAGCAGCTTAAATTTATAATTTGAAAAATACAAAACTGTTCATTTTATAGTGTCTCGACAGAGCGATGAATGGATGGCTGTGATGCGAGGAAAAAGAGCCGATTCAGCAGAGAGGAAGACCTCAGTCATAGAGAAACACTGCTCTGTACAGTAAGTACACAGATCTGCTTCTCCTCCAGCTTTGGGATGTCGCCAGGGGGCTGCCGTTCAGGAAAAATGGAGGGAGACGGGGATGTTGAATGGGGTGCTTGTTTTAGATGTGAAGTTGAAGGGAACTCTTACTTGCTAAAATTTTAGTCTGCCAGTATATGCAGCATTAGATGGAGTAATAAGATTTGAGTGTTGATTTTAAGAAGCCTAATAAATGGTAATTCTGTCATTACTCACCCTCATGTCAGTTATGTTTGTACTACAGGGTGAAACACAAAAGGCACCTTTTTAAAAATAATTTTCCAATTATTAAAGTTAAAAAACTAAATCACTATTGAGCGTAACATTCTTATTCTAGGAGCAAAAATCCCATTCATTTTCTCCATAGGAATACATTTTTAGCAGTAACTTATAAACCATTAAAGACTGACCTGCTGTGAGCTATGATGTTGTTAATCAATGCTATACGCTGCTTTTGAAGACAATCACTCAAAATCATGTTTAACAAAAAACTACATTTCCAATGATTTACACAAAAAATCTGCACTTTAATAGCAGCAAGCAAATCACACCAAAAAAAGCACAGTGAATGGGTTGAGTCTGTCTCCCTACACTTTTAAAATAACTAAAATAGGTGTATAAATATATATATATATATATATATACAGCTCTGGGGAAAAAATAAGAGACCACTGCAGAAAAATACGTTTCTTTTTGGGTTTATTCTTAAAACTGTTAATCTCACCAATATAAAAATATACACATTTGTTTAATTTTTTGTGAACTGCTATCTTTGATATATTAAGGAAAGAAGCATCTTGATGCTCACTGAATCCTTGTGACAGTAAATTTAGGATTGAGCCCTTTTTTTCTTGACTCCAAACCTTTCTTTTCACTGTTTTTGGCATCTTTAGTGTTTATTTTTACATTTCTAATTACTTTTGAAAGACTTCTAGCATTCTAGCATCCAACTGGTCACACTGCAAGAGTATAGTGTTGATTACAGCAGTGCTTTTTATACTTTTCCCATTAAATACAACTGGATTCAGGTGCTCACCAAATAAGTACCTCAATAAACAGAATGAAGTATGTTTGTGTAGAAATGTAACAAAAACTGCCATGAAATGTTTAGAGAGCTTAGAATACTCAAATAGATACTGATTTAGGAGTAAATTGCAGTGGTCTCTTATTTTTTTACAGAGCTGTATATATATATATGTGTGTGTGTGTGTGTATGTATAGATACTGCAGATAGATAGATATAAGGTCTTCAACAGTATATATATTAGAAGAACTGACTGTCAAACCAATTAATTCCAATTAATCACATCCATTATTAACATGTTTGCACTATATATAGACACACACATGTTTATATTTAAGATACATATATATATATATATATATATAAAGAACTCATTTTAAAAAAAAAAACTAAATTTTTATTTTAATTGTTTATATATAATAACTTTGAAAAATAAATTTTCAAAAAACATTTGTCAATTTTCAAAAATTTTGCTTTAAATACAAATTTTACTTTATGGTTTTCTCATGGCTGGTTGGTTTGCTTCATGGATTATAATGCTATAACAAAGCATCCCCATATTTCCTATGGGGAAAAATGCATGGTCAAACTGCTTGATTATCAGAGGACATCAGCCTATTTTGAGAGACCCTTCACTGAAAACTGAAGAAATCAAAAAGTCATTTTAAAAACAGTATTTACAGTAGGCATAAATAACCTTAAAAATTAACCCTGCAAGGATTAAATAATAGAGGGGGAAACGATTTTATTAGATTTGAAGAATACAGTGCAAAGGACTGCTTTTATGATACTTTTATAGTGATTTCTCCTTTGCTGCATGGGCCAGGGCACCATGGACTCAGCAAAGTACTTCCTGCTATTTTCTATGGATGGAAAAAAAAATTCCAGACTTGGACAGTCATCAAGGAGAGTAAACAATGGCAGAATTGTTAGCTGTGGGTGAACTATCCCATTAAATGCAACATTTCCAGCTGGGACAAAAACAGTTTTTCAGAGTGCTCTGACACACATAAAAAAAGACTGTTGCAATATAATTGGATGAGGAGAACAGACCAAAAATAAAACAACAGGCTCAGGGTGAGAGGTCACCTCACCTGTGCAAAACATCAGTAGATTCTGAGAAACCACTGATAAGACCATTTGAAATATTGATTCTTGTTTTATGTCATATCATGGCCCATTATAATCCGATTCTACATGTGGAGGGAAGTTTCACTGGCGGTCTGGGAATAATTGGTCCCTGGAGAGATCACATCAGCCCCACCTCTCTCTCTCTCTCTCTCTCTCTCTCTCTGTCTTTCAGTCCTGTCTAGAGCTCAACAGATGTAAGCAGCTCTGTCTTCTCCAACCTCTCAGCTAAAATACAGCATGGGGCACTTCAAAACACGAGTATTGATTGTCTCCTGCTTATTGTTTACATGTTACGAAGCTGAAAAATTAAAAACCAGAGGTTTGCGCCAGAAGGATGTTGACTACATGGAGAAAGTAAGACTTTAAGTATTTATTGTATTATTTTTGCCACTCTTGCAAAACATGCTCTTCAAAGGGTAAGATAACTTTATATGTAATGTTTTGTATATTTATGTAATGCATTTAAAACCAAAGAAAACATGAATTGCTGTGAGGACTAAATTATGTTTCACTTAATTATTAAGATGTTTCCCATAAAATTCCAGTCAGTGTTGACTTTGAAAAGTATAGGGCTAAAAATTGAATGCGCATAGCGCCTCAGATCATCCGTTATTTGATGAAAAGCGCTTGAGATCATACTGATTGCAAACTTTGTTTGCACAGTTTGAGATCTTTTTTGAACATCTAAAGGAGAAATGTTAGATTTGTGGGGGGTTTATTTCAAGAGAAACCTCAGTACACTCAAGCAAGTCATTTTTTTTTTTTAAAAGACAATTATTTAAGAGCTTTCATCTGCTCTTTGCTTTTTCACATTGGAAGGTTGGTCCCCTTTGCAGAAGTTCTAGAAACTCTTGGTTTGTCTGAGAGAGGTCATCAAATCAGACACTTTGGTATTATGTGCAGTATGAGTGACTATAAAATAATTGGCTATGCTGCCTGATTCTGTCTCTTGAAGAAATCAATACAGTAACTGTGATTTCCTGCAGACAGTGCAAGTTTTTCTTATTGACTAAAGCCTGTTCCAATATTGAACAATGCCAGATTCATTTTTGCAGATGCGAGAAGAATATAAGTCACAGGGACCAGTTAACCAAGCGGTAACAATGGATTGATTGCTAAAAAGGATGTGACAAAGCTTTTTAAACTCTGTTCAGAGCCCACTAAGAGTGAATATTTTGCAGGAAACTAACCAGAGTTGTATTTCTTTATTGGGAGAAACAACTCTTACTGCACTCAAACTTAAAACTGCTGAAATACGGTAGTCTGTTTCGCTATCAGTGATTAACTGTTCATAGTGTGCAATGTTTCTGTATGCATTGAGTGGATGATACTGTACCTGTGCTTTGCACCAGAATAATTCTACAATGCACTTTGTTTGACTATTCACCCAAAATTGAAAATCTGCTGAAAAGGTACTCACCCTCTGGCAATCCAAGAAGCTGATGAGTTTATTTCTTCATTGTAATGGATTTGGAAAAATGTCATGTTTTTTGCACATTAATGGATCCTTTGCTGTGAATGGGTGCCAAACAGCTGATAAAAACAGGGAGAGTCCAAACAGCTGATAAAAAACACCACAATAATCCATTAGTAATCCACACCAGTCCAATCCATTAATTAATGTCTTGTAGGTTTGTAAGAAACAAATCCATCATTAATCATTTTTAACTTTAAACTTATGCAAAATGAATGCTTACGGATTGTTGAGATTTTTCATCAACTGTTTGGACCCTCATTCTGATGGCACCCATTCACTGCAGAGGATCTATTAGTAAGCAAGTGATGTAAGGCAAAATTTCTCCAAATCTGTTATGAAGAAGAAACAAACTCATCTACATTGTGGATGGCCTGAGGGTGAGTACATTTTCAGCTAAAAGTTTTGGGTGAGCTACTCCTTTAACTTAACTTTAGCAGGAATTTTAGAGTTTTAGAGAATCTCTTTTTTCTAACTCTTTTTTTGGGGGGTTTA
The DNA here is from genome assembly GCA_032359435.1 of Enteromius unitaeniatus. NCBI lineage: Eukaryota > Metazoa > Chordata > Actinopteri > Cypriniformes > Cyprinidae > Enteromius > Enteromius unitaeniatus. Next base: position 18,844,715 of record JAUMHI010000058.1, on the reverse strand, counting down.
TTAAGATCACCAAAATGTGGCACTTTGTGAACAGTTTGCATAGTATGCAGTGTGCTAGTATTCCATTTCGAACATTGTCTCTCGTCATCAAAGTCAATTGAATATACAGCTGTTGGCTGTTAAAAATTCCTTGCCTCATTTCATTCCTTGATTGCTTTGAAATCTCCCGAGGTCCAATTCAAGACAAATTTGATATTCATCTTTTGCATAATTTTATTCAACAATCTTGCCACTGGAACCATCTGCATTTTTATTAGAAAGCCAAAGTTAACTTTGAATAGCCCAGACATAACCAGCAACCCATGCATGTCTGATATTCCAGTTCTCAAGCTACAGCAAGCCATAACAAGACTTAAAGTTATTCATTCTACGAGATGTAGAATCATGTTGCACTTTTAAGAATGTGTAAAGATGTGATTGAGCTTTATAAGGCCTGAAACATATTCAAGAATTGTGTAACATATTTTTGCTCACTAAGGGAAATGTATATAAATAATTACTATTAATTATGATTAATTGCAATTATTTATATCATCTGCCAGTAGTAACTGTAGAAGAATTACCATCAACTAATCTGTTCATTCAGAGATTCTTGGCCACAGAAAAATACCTTCTTACAGTATCACTAATAAAGCATGTAGAAAGGGTCACAATCGTAAAGGGACATTACTTTGCAAGGCAGAATCAGAAACTCATGTACTTTGTGCAAAAGTTTTATTAACTCTACGTTAACTCACATAACTAAACACACAGTCAGTTGTCAGTTGACCACCTGTAAAACCATCAGTGCCGTTCAAAACGGGTCCAATAACTAATAATAAACCTCTGTTTCGTTTAGTTATATGTACGATAGTTGCATTGCCTCATTGGTGAGGGTCCCATGCAGTCTCAAAGTCCTGATGGTTCCAAGGTTTTGGTTTGGCAATCATGTCTTCCTGGTTTGAAGAGCGATGAATTCCAAAAGATGTCCTGACTTTGGTGCTTGGTAGATGAAAGGAGAGCGGAGAGCTGAGATCCATGGATCTTGAGTTACATAAAAAAAGTCAAGGCTTAGGCCTGGTGTAAAAATTAGGTGTTGCCCTGGAGTTACATCCTCAGCTGCATCGGGTTTGGTCAAGAGAGAATAGTCAGTTGCAGCATCCAGTGAAGTCCAAAAGAGAAAGATGGTCTGAGCTGTGGGATTTTAAAACATGTTGAGGTCACACCTCTTGTAGGTCAAAAGCCAATTGGGTGTTGCTAATTTGGAGGGACATTTTATGACTCTTTGTTTCTAAGCATGCTAATTTGCATTTAAACAGGACTGGAGGAGGTATACACAAAAAAACAAGGAGATTCTTAAAACACTGAATGTTGCAAAGATATCAACATATAACATACACTCTCAATTAGATCATCTGAAGATTAGTCCTTAGGTACCAAACATGAAATGTATTAATCTGATGAGGTGGCGTAAGTTGATGATCTATCAAAAACATGCATGAAACAGTATACCATACACAAGACGACATACAAGCGCAATAACAATATACACTAGGACCGGAAGGATATGCGTTCACTCAAAGAAAGTTTTCCTGTGAATTAATTTAGGGAAGAGTCCATTGTCTTTTCAACAGGGAGAACTGAAGTCAGAGTTGCTTTGTTCACATTCCTTCAAGCAAAAAAACGGTCTTATCAGTCGGTTGTCATTGAAATCAGAGACCTGTTCGCCTTCCTGGGGTGTCAGTCGGGGGATAGCTCCAAACTGAGTTGCCCTTTGGGCTTGGACAGCAGTATTAAAGATTATTTGTTATATGTAACAAATAGTTTGTGCCTGATTGGTTCAAATGCTACAAATGGGAATGCCAAAACCAGATACAATTGCTGTTTTTAAAGCTTTGCTGGGATGCCCAGTTTGTCCAACCACAATTTGTAACAAGATGCAAGTATTGCATTTCTTAGTGGTGGTATAGCAGCCATTTAGCACAATTTTATGTGGCTCTAGCACCCCCTTAAGTACTGAAGTTTGTTGACGTCTCAGCAATGCAGTCATTGTTCCTTTTCAGGAACTCAACACTGCGTCAAAACGCATTTTGGGAACGCCTTCTGCGTGACCGCTCTGAATCTGC
>JAUMHI010000058.1:18825217-18842510 GCA_032359435.1 Enteromius unitaeniatus | reverse complement strand
TCCCAAAATGCGTTTTGACGCAGTGTCTCGTTCCTTCAAGGAACAGGGGTTATATTCATAACCCTGAGACGTTTTTATTTTATTGTCAATTAATTTCTAATGCTACCCAGATATTACACATACGTCTGCAAGATGTCTGTTAAAGATCTCTAGATCTGGAAAGCATCTGGCAAACATCTGGCAGACGTCAATTTTACATACGTTCTAAATCATAAACATCTTAAAAACATCTTATTGATGTCTATTTGACATCTAAAAGGAGTCGTCCAATAGACGTATTTCAGATGAGCAAACAACCTAAATAATACGTCTTCCAGATGAAAATGCAGACATCAAATAGACATCTCTTAGATGTATGTGTGCTATCAGGGTAGTTGGATCCTCTGCAGTGAATGGGTGCCGTTGGAGTGAGAGTCCAAACAGCTGATAAAAACATCACAATAATCCATATCTCCATAAAGTAATTTCACTTCAGTCCATGAAAGTCTAGAAAAATTATTACGATTATGGACTTTGGACGATTATGGACGATCTGGATTTTGTCTAGAAGCAAAGTAAAAGATCTAAATGCATTTGTTTTTATGAACGCACAGCTTTTCGCTTCACAAGATGCTAACTGGTGGACTGGAGTTGTTTCTATCAGCGGTTTGGACTCTCATTCTGACAACACCCATTATAATAACGTTTTGAGATATATTGTTACAAGCCACGTCCATAATCAACGTTGATATACTTCATGCTCTCAAAATGACTTTATAACAACTTTGTCCCACCGACTTGTCCTGGCCTAAACAGCAAGGTGCTGACTAGCACAGATTAGTATGTTTTATCATAAACTGTAATCATTGAAATAAAACTAATCCAGGGCTCTGTTGATCACAGACTGTGAAAAATGTTCCTGGATCACAGTTACTCTATCAGCAAGTGTTTTATTGTAAATGATTGTATCAGGTAAACATTCCAGTCGATTCATCATTGTAATGAAAAACAGGCGCGGTAATCCTTTTGAATTTACTCGTGGTGGGTAGATTATATGGAGGGTGAATTTCTCATTCAGACCAGTCGGGGAAGCATCACTAATGAACCTGGTACGACTAGCCGCCGAAGAAAATGAGGCTGTGTGCATCTCAAGGCATTGTTTGCAGGACACTCAGGTGTGTTCTGTCAATAAAAAGCAGCAGAGCCAGACGCACTGAAGGTTTGAGCTCGGCCACGGCACTGCAAGCTTATAAATATGAATCCATTTCACTTCCTGGCTTGCCCGTGGCCTGTATCGGGAAGATTTATTACCTATTTAAGGGCCCTTATTTCCACAGCTCTGTGCTCGCAGGCATGCTGATTAGACGCGGCATTACTCTTGCAGAAGAGACTCAGGTGACAGCGGAGCTGCTTAATGCTGAAGCCAGACCTCCTGCGCTCAGAGCCGTGTATTGTTCGCGCAGGCGAGCTTGGGTTACGGCGATGACATCGCTTCATATTCGACCCGTGCGCCCGGAAGCCGCTTTCTTATTGAGATGTAAATGTTTGGTGTGTCACTGCTTCACTAATGCGCGAGCATTTGCACAAAACTCTAAATAGCCTATTATGCATGCGCTTTTTCTGCATGATCGGTGAGCCCGCTGGTTGTTCCACCTGGCATTTTGGCGAAGTTTCTCATCCATCAGTGGCGTTGGCATAAGTCTACACCTCCTCAGTGAATGTTCATTAAAATGCATCTTTGCTCACAAAGGCTCTGCAGCATTTTATACGTTGTTTCCCCAAGTTCTCATAGAAGATCAAATGCATGCATAACATAATATCATGATTTGACTGTTAGTGTATTTGTTAAGACTAGTATTAAGCTGTTGGTGCCACCTAGCCTCCAATGATTCCTATCATTTATATTGCAATATTTTAAGCAAGCTTTTATTATCATGTTCAGTTTTGATTTCAGCTGTAATTTTAGCCATGTTGCATGCTTTTGGTCATTTGTATTATTTCTTTTTTATGTATGTGTGTGTGTGTGTGTGTGTGTGTGTGTAAAAATAATATATATATATATATATATATATATATATTTTATTTTATTTTTTGCTACTATACCTTTTTTTTTTTTTAGTCATTTCAATATTTTCAACTTTATTTCAAACAGTTAGATGCCAATGCAAAAGTTAAATTCTATTTTAGCTCTATTTTAGTTCTACTAGTTTCAGTTTTTAGTTGGTTAACAAAAATAACAGCATGGTTTTTGTTGAGGGATAATTTCTAGATAATAATGCTTGCAATTATTATCCTAAACGTGCATAAAAATTGTCAATGTTTAATTAAATGCAATTACTAAAATATCAATTTCCATAGGTCTATATGAATTACTGTATATTACTTTAATTTGTAGGGTGCTTTGCTTGGTTTAGTAAGAGACTATGCATAGGCTAATTCTTCCTTTTATAATAAAAATGTGTCATTACATGTTCACAATTTATCAAGTTGATTTGTGATCAAAGACCCCAGACACACAATGGTTGCAGCACCTAGCAACAAACGTTTCAAAACCATTCCGACTGAATCTTCGTTTAGTGAAATCACATACCGTCATCATTTTGATGTGTGCTCAAAATTCCCCATTCGAAGCAAAGGATTCACAAATGACTCAAAGTTTCATGAAGACGTTTTTATGAAAACGACTACTATTAAAGTAGCAGTCCAAACCTTTTGGCACTCTAGCAGTTAAACAGAACTGTGTGCATCTTGCGGAAGAACATTGTAGTCAGAACTACTTCTCCCTGTTATGTCTGACCAATCACGCAGGTACGAATCAGTCTAATGTAGGGATACCATAGCGACTCAAGACAAGCCAAAAACATGGTTTGGAAAATGGATTCATGTTGTACTCCCATAATATTGTAACTAGGTGAACACACAGAGGTTATGGACTGCAGTTTAACTTAAACGCTATAGTTTTATAAAGGCAACCATTATGCAAAATTCACTTTTAGATGTAGTTTGAACATAAATGTGTGTTGGCAATGTGTGTAGCCTACACAACCACACTATGATGATATAATCCGCCTGCGCCTTAATACACAGACCTAATATAAACATGTGACTTCTTTCCTAGGTTTTTAACTTTACAGACATAACCGACTGTGTTTTTTTTTTGTAACTTATGCATGTTTATAACATAAACGTGTGTCAAAGAGAACTTAGTTTACTCATATGCCATGTGCGTTCGCTTTGGATGTGTGCCCTCAGAAAACTTTAAAATGCATGATTTTAGCAGGATATGCATGACTATCAAAGCCAAACTTAAGATACTAGCTGTAAGCAAATACTCTGTGCTGTAAGGCACTGTCCTATTCTGGAGAAGGGGCAGGGCGCAGCAGCTCATTTGCATTTAAAGAGACATGCAGGATAACAGCATGTTTATGCTTCCACTTAAAATAGGTATTTTCAAAATGATATATTATAAATACTCTATAGAGTATTTTGCTGAAACAGAGACATGGTTATCTGAGACTCAACTGAACAACTGTGTAATCAGATAATAAATCACAGAAATAATGTCCCGTGTTTACAGTATGATTCAATCTCCATTCAACCAGGTTTAATGCAGGCAGCATCCCAGTATAGACTACTTCTTCATGCCCATTAGCAAAAATTTTAAGTATTAACCATAGTATGGTATTTTCATCAGTAACCAGAGACCACCATAAGAGCTCATTCCAGATGCATTACGCTGGCTAGTGTTAGATGAGATTGTTAATACCTCTTACAGGCGCTTCAAGCTTCAAAATGAGCTGTTTAATATCATGCCAAAAGCTCCTGTTTAATCCTGCATGTTTTCAGTATTCCAGCTGCCTCCAGGGTCCAGCAGGCTCCCCGGGAAGGGAAGGAAACCCAGGAGTGAATGGAATTCCAGGAACTCCTGGTCTACCGGGCCGGGATGGTGCTAAAGGAGAGAAGGGTGAATGTGTGACAGAGAGGTTTGAAGAACCGTGGAAACCCAACTACAAGCAATGTGCCTGGAACTCTCTCAACTATGGCATTGACCTGGGCAAAATTACAGTGAGAGGACATGATGATTACTGCTATAGCCTATTCATATTCTTATTTTAGTATTATTAACATACTTAATTGCAGGATTTAGCATTTGTTTTTAGAGTTTCATTTTTCATTTTAGCTTTATCAATGTTGTGTGCTTTTGTCATACATAAATTTCATATTTCAATTGTAGAATTTGGTTTTAGTCAACAATAATAAATGGACTAGTAAACATTTTAAACATTTAAAAATCTATATTCATTAAAATAATTTGAAATCAGTAAACAATGTAATTTTTTATCATTCATAAATAATAATAAATAAATCTTAACATTGAAGCATTTTTCTCACCTCTAGACCATTTTCTTTGCCAAAAATGCAGCTCCATTTTCTGTAAAATGGTTGTAGTACTGTAATTATCATAACATATAGTAAAGAAAAAAAGGTGTGGAAACCCCTTGATAATCATTTAAATACTATATGGTAACAAAAAAAAAAACTATACTAGTACAGTCCCTATATGGAGTACTTACCTTTTTTATTTATTTAACTTTTGCAGTGTATGGTTCATGTGTTTCTTTGTAGCAGGTGTGTTGTGAAGCAGGCTCTTCCTGTGTTTTGTCCTCAGGAGTGTACGTTCACTAAGCAGCATACAGACAGTGCTCTCCGTGTGCTGTTCAGCGGCTCACTCAGGCTGAAGTGTAAGACAGCTTGTTGCCAGCGCTGGTACTTCACCTTTAATGGGGCAGAATGTGCCGCTCCGCTGCCTATAGAGTCCATCATTTACCTGGACCAGGGAAGTCCAGAATTCAACTCCACCATCAACATACACAGAACCACGTCAGGTAAGGGCCAAGAAACCGCTTGTTTGGACACTGACATCTGAACTAGAAATATGAGAAGACGTGTGAGACTGCCCAAAACAACTCCTTATGTGCCACAGACATCAGTCCTGTAATGGAAAATGAAATTCCAGCTTGAAATGGATATTCTTAAAATACATGTGTAACTTTATCAGAAAAATATATTGTAATGTAATAATATAGTGTATTAGTGTTTGTAATTTGCATGAATTCATGTTGAAAAGGAGGCATTTGCTTGCAGAGTTCTGCTGAAAGAAAAGCATTTGAGTAATGCATTATTTTAAGATGAAAAGGATTAAAATCTCAAGAAACTGACTGATGTTTATTTGGGGACAAAAATAATAATTTATTTAGTTGTTTGTTTGTCTTTTTTAATTATTGATGAATTATGTGTTAAAAAATTACACAATAAATGAAGTATATTTTCATTATTTGCATGAACATCACATATTTCAGCAATTTTTTTAGTAATGTATAAAAAAAGTATTATTTTTATTAGAGTACTTTTTTACAATTGTCGGTAGTGCAACAAATAACAAATCCTTTAATATTCCAAGAGAGCAGACACATAGGCAGGGTAACTCACACGAGATCCAAAGAAACCTTAATAACTGGACAATCAGACATAGAACACAAGAGAACTCACATAATTAGACGGAGACAGAAAGGAAAACAAACAGTGTGCAGGGGCGTTACATGTTAAAACACATGATTTTTTTAAATATATATTTTATAATTATACAAAATTTAAAACATCAGTTATATAATTTACAATTACATAAAATAATAAAAAAAAAATAATCACCCTGTGATTTTGCAAGTTCTCTTACTTAGAAATCATGGAGGGGTCTACAACTTTCAGCACAGGTGCATTTCCACTGTGAGAGACAGAATCTATAAAACAATCCAGAAATCACATTGTATGATTTTTACATGGTTATTACTGTCTTAAATATTTGATCGCTTGCTTATCAGCCAGATATCTGACCCTCGAAGACCTGTTTGCTTTTAAATAATCCAGCTACACTCTGTTCATGATTCTAAATGAGTAGCACCTGTCTGAGGTCATTAGCTGTCATAAAGGCACCTGTGCACCCCACAATCAGCCAAAGTCTAAGTAGCCACACGGACAAAACCAAAGAGCTGTCAAAAGACACAAGAGACAAAATTGTAGACCATCACAAAGCTGGAAAGGGCTACTGGGCAATTGCCAAGCAGCTTGGTGAAAAAAGGACAACTGTTGGAGCAATTGTCAGAAAATGGAAGAGGCTAATGATGACTGTCAATGTCCCTCGGACTGGGGCCCCATGGAAGATCTCTCCTCGTGAGGTATCAATGATGCTAAGAATGATGAAGAATCAACCCTGAACTACACGGGAGGAGCTGGTCAATGCCGTGAAGAGAGCTGGGGCCATCGTTTGAAAGGTTACTATCAGTAATACACTAAGACCAGGGATCTGGATGATCCAGAGGAGTTATGAGAGAAAGTCCTGTGGTCAGATGAGACCAAAGTAGAACTTTTTGGTTTTAACTCCATTCGCCGTGTTTGGAGGAAGAAGAATGATGAGTATCATCCCAATAATACCATACCTACAGTGAAGCACGGGGCTGGAAGCATCATGCTCTGGGGGTCTTTTTCTGCACAGGGGACAGGACAACTGCGCTGTATTAAGGAGAGGATGAACGGGGCCATGTATTGTGACATATTGGGCAAAAACCTCCTTCCCTCGTGGCTGGGTCTTCCAACATGACAATGACCCAAAGCACACAGCCAGGAAAACCAAAGAGTGGCTCCGTAAGAAGCATATCAAGATTCTGGAGCGGCCTACCCAGTCTCCAGACCTAAATCCAATTGAAAACCTTTTTGAGGGAGCGGAAACTCAGCGACAGCCCCGAAACCTGACAGATCTAGAGAAGATCTGTATGGAGGAGTGTGTGCAAACCTGCTGAAGAACTACAGGAACCGTTTGAACTCTGTAATTGTTAACAAAGGTTTCTGTAACAAATATTAATACTTTTTGACTCAAGTGATCAAATATTTATTTAACACAGTAATTCACAAATAAATTGTTAAAAAAACATACAATGTGATTTCCGGATTTTTCTTTTAAGATTCTGTCTCTCACAGTGGAAAGCTGTAGACCCCTCCATGATTTCTAAGTAACAGAACTTGCAAAATCACAGGGTGATCAAATACTCACTGACCTCACTGTAAGTCTGTCTGTCTGTTCATTCTGAAACAACTTATTGTAATTAAATAAATTCTTAAATATTCAGTATTTAAAAAGTGCGTGTGTGTGAACTAGATATTAATTTTATATTAATATAATACTAATTATTCAATCATTATAAATGAATAATTTTAAACTATATTTTTGATTTCAGCAAAGTTTTATTTTTTATATTTGTCAAATATATTCAGTATATATAATAATAATAATAATAATAAGCATCTGATCATTTTGCATAATTACCCCTTTCAGGATGACACAGGATATTTGGCTTTAGGGTTTATTTTCTGATAATGACAGTCCATCTGTCCATTATGCCTTACATGTGTTAATGAGGAGCACAAAAGGCAGGCTCGTGTAGAATGACCCATGCTGTTTTTCCTTCAGTACTGACCTGTAATATAAAGTTCAACCCGTTGGTCCATTAACAGTGATGCATTATAAATAAAACACTCAGTGAAAGCCTTTTATGGCTCTTGTGCTACAGGGCAAGTCTTTGAAAAGCGCTTCGCTCTAAACACTGCAAATTGTTGGGTATGGATTAATTACAGCAGATAAGGGTGTCTCTGAATTTCTTATTCTCCCTCCGGGTGCAATAAAGCATGTCTGTTTATCTCAGATTTTCTAATGTTTTTTTAGGTAAAGTCTTGAGATGGTCATCTGAGAACCAGAGTTATCAGATGTAGGCAGTGAGAAACAAACGCTGTTTATTTGTTTCAGTTGAAGGTTTATGTGAAGGAGTGCGGAAAGGACTGGTGGATGTTGCCATCTGGGTGGGAACCTGCGGAGACTATCCACACGGAGATGCTTCCACCGGCTGGAATTCTGTTTCCCGCGTGATCATAGAAGAGCTTCCTCTGAGCAGCTGAGTGCAGAAAATTCCAAGCACTTACTGTCCTGTACTTTTTTTCAGCTTTGTGGACGCTTTGTACTACACTCTTATAAAGGTTCTTGATTGGCATTGATGGTTCTATTAAGAACGTTCAACATTCTTGGAACCTTTTAATTTGACTGAATGTTCCAAAAAGGTGTTTTTTTCACAGTGATGCTAAAGAAGAACCGTTTTGGTTCCTCAAAAAGACTTCTCATTTCACCACCATTTTTCTTAGTGTGCTGAACATTGAAATCAGGGGTCCTCAAATAGCGGCTCTTGTTCTGGTTCCGGATGGTTCAGAATGTCAACAGCAGCACTATTTACACTTACAGTTGGAACCATTGTTTTTAATAGTGTACACTAGCAGGAACACAGTGAGCAGCAAAATAGATTGATACTTTTAAGAAAACACTGCAGGAAATGAGAATGCAGCAAATAGATTTATTTGTATTTGTTATGATCTCAAAGTCCTTTTTTAACCTTTTCTCTAAAAAATTGCATTTCTTAATAATATAATCAAATCATAATATATATAATCATAATATAACTCAACTGATGATTTTTTTCCTTTTTATGAACATTCTTGAATTACGAAATGACTTGATCTTTAATTGCTGTTTTGCCTGTTTATTATATATATATAATAAAGACAAAAGACAAAAGTTTCTGTATATTATTAAAATATTCTTTAAATTAAGAAAAAAGACCATTTACTTGTTCTTGTGCAGCATTGCAGGAAAAAAACACTTTTGGAAGCTTCACTTCCTTCTAACCTTGATTTATTTCTAAGAAGTGCTTCTGCAGTATTTCTTTGTAGATGTCGCTTGCTTTGATATTTTGTGACGTTGAAGTATATTTAAGTTTAACAGCTCTCTCTTGATGTCTACCTCTACAAACAAGGCCTGAAACAATCACATAACCTTGTCCTGTAGTGACAGACTCTTAAAAACTACAGCAAAGTAAGTTTGTAAGTAATTATGTTTAACAATTCGAGTCTCGACAGGTACTGTAAAAACTCTGAATACATTTTATTGGCTAATTTTTAAATGTCAATAAAGTTATTTTTTTTTAAAGAACTCCTAACTTGGGTACATGTTCTTCAAAGAGCATTGGTTATTAACCTATGAGCATAACAAATTTTTATGCCATGAATTTAAGCTCATTAACACAAATGTCAGCAATGAGCCAGAAATGTCAGGTTCAGTAAATCTGTGTGCACTTGTGATTGGAGGAATAAAGCCTGAGGTTTGGTTCAGCCATTGCACAGAACACAGCAGCAATGCAACATGGATGTAAACTTGAAGTAGACTTATATACATGAAACAGTTTTACCATTGATTTACTCTGATGAATTACCCAAAAATGATCATTTGATGTTTTGAGGAAATCTGGAGAGGAGATTGTGGTGAAACCCTACAGCTCATGACGATACATTGAGGTGTTAATGTATCATCACAAGCCATAGGTTTTAATTTGGTTTCATCTGTGTATGATTTTTTTGGACTCCGAGTTTGGAAACCTTTGGTGGCCATTGACTTTCATTAAATGTCTGACTTCAATGTTTGAGTTAAAAATCTTAGTTTGTGTTCTACTGAAGAAACAAAGACGCCCCGGGGGTAAGCAGATCAACATCAGATTTTCATTTTTGGGTGAACTATCCCTTTAATGCTGGGCATTATGGATTAAAAAACATGATGTCACTATTTTTCTGCCTTCTGACAATATCTGCAGTACAGTAGATCTCAAAATGTATGTGTCTGGTCTTAAATGGCTGAAAAAGACGCTAATAATGCTATAGTATATCTCTTTCAATAAATGCTGTTTCTTTAAAATGTCTATTCAACGAAGAATAAAAATATCAAAACAAATGTTTTTAACATTGCTAAAGCAGATCAGCATAGAATGATTTCTCAAACATCATGTGACATGGAGTAACGCTGAAAATTCAGCTTTTCACAGGAATAAATTACATTTTAAAATGCATTAAAAAATAATATAGTCATTTTAATTTGTAGTAATATTCCATACTTTTTTAAACCAAATAAAGCAGCCTTGAGACTTCTTTCAAAAACATTTAAAATATTCATACCAACACAAACATTGCCACACAGAGGGATGTAAAACTGGTGTCCTGAATTGTGAAACTTAAGATAAAAAGCACATTAAAACAGTCCTAATATTCAAAATGTTGCTTAATTTTATATTACCAGTGAATTATTCAAAAATGTGGATATATTGCCCAGCACTAGTTACATAACTCATATTTAAATCTTGATAAACCTTAACCTTGTTTGATTTGTACAATTTTTAATCAGATAAAACAAACTGAAATACACAGAATATGTATGTTAGCCACTTTAAAACTGCCACATAATATATCCCTCATGTCCACATTCCCCATAATGTCACCAATTGAGTATCGTTTCTTGACAATCAGTAACATCACGCATTTCAGTTTTCCAGAGAGGACCAGGATGTTTTATTCGTCCCAGTTCACATTTCTGACTCCTCCATTGGCGTCAAACACTGTCTCTGACGGGACGACCCATCCCAGGCCCAGCTGTGCTTCCTGCCGGACGGCTCTGCTGCACTCAGTCCTCTGCTCAGTTCACTTGTGCTGGTCCAGAAGGAAGCGGGAAACATTCTCGTAGACCACAAAGGTAATGCAGCAGGCCGGAGTGACTCGGATCAGGTTGGGCACCATGCCTTTGTAGAAACCCAGCAGACCCTCGTTTCTGAACAAACATCAGGAGAAAGGAAGTTATGCATCAGTTTTAAGAGTTAGTCATCTACTCCTTTTCTCTAACACTGGTCATAACCTTGTAAAGTCAAATACATAAAGTAAACTAGTTGTTTTGATTCCGATTCTATTCAAAAGAATGTTATGCTTTTTTCTTTTTATTGAAAAACAAAAAAAAATGTTCTAGCAACAAGTATACTACATTCAGATGTTTACGTTGAATAAGATTTTTTATTAATACCTTCATTTAGCAACGTTGCATTAAATTGATGAAAAGTGCAAGTAAAGACTAATATATACAAAAACATTATATTGTATTATATATTTTTTATTAAATATGATCAATATTATAATATCACAACATTTAGAATTTAAATAAATGCTGTTCTTTTAAACATACTACCATATTCCTCAAGACCTGAACTTAAAGTATTAACGTTTCCACAAAAAAAATTAAGGAACGGTTTTCAAGATTGATAATAACAACAATAAAAAAATATTTTTTTATTAATTAAATAAAAATAGTTTTCTGCTTTCTGATCATGTGACCCCGAAGACTGAAGTAGTAATGCTGAAAATTCAGCTTTTGCATCATAGAAATAAATTACAATTTTAAAATATATTCAAAATATTACAATTTGTACAGTTTTTTTAATCAAATGAATTCAGTGAAAAAAACAAAAAACAAATTGTGGTTAAAATCAAGTCTATATAGCGTTCAGGAAGGTTTGATAGTTAAGTTTGTCTTATCATGTCATCAATTGGTTTGCTAATGTTCTTGCTTGAGATTAGCATGTATGTAAATCTCATGCTTACCTAAACGTCCTCCGGATGACATCTATCAATCCATCATACGTGTTGTGCTGATCTTGCAGACGAGCTCGGACCACCTGATACGGGTATGTCATAGCCACTGCGAATATTTTGGACAAAGCTGCCATGGTAATGTATTCTAATGCATTCTAGAGAAAAAATAGAGCACAAAATGCAGCGTGAGTTTCTACAAACCGCATTAATGAACCGACAAACGCGCCTGCTTAGCATAATACCAAAGTGATGCCAAAATCTATTTGGACATCTAAAATTAAACATGCAAGGTCAAGTGACAACAACACTGCTATTTTGAAATGTTTATTGCTGCATAATGCAGTGTTTAGCATTTCAAAAAGGCACAATATGCAGTAAGCCGAACATGCAGTTCATTTTAGAAACCATCAATGCGTGTTGTGCTTGTACTAACCAGTTTAGCATCTGATTGCATCTTTTTGTATTTGTTATAATCTCTCTTCAGCTCTTCATACGCCATGAACTGCAGTGCACCATGGGAGGTTCCAAACAATCCTGGAACAAACCCCTAGGGATCATAACAGTTAACTTGGCTAGATGAAACAAACAAACAAACCCTACAGCCTCACAAATATTCCCATGCATGCTCCATTTTTCCTTATACAAGTGCTCCTCCTAGTGCCACAAAGGGGACCTTCATCAACTATTTCCTGTTAAAGGAAGCGATCCACCCACCGACTGCACAGAACGCTGCCATAGAAACCCTTTTGTACCCGATAGAGTCCTGCGATCCCTTCATGGTGGTAGATTTTCACAAGAGCATCCATCATGCCCTTGTATTGCTTCTTAGACGGATCGGCGCTGTACTGCAGAACCAGACGAGTTTTGGTGACCCAGATCGGATTGGTCAGGCAAAGCGTCATTGCCCCTAAAAAACAGTGAGATCGAATATAAAGTCAATTCACGGCAGCTGTTGTAAAACCAAGATCCAGATGAAAAGAGTCATTACCGGACCTTAATGGCTCTTGGTGGCTCATTTCTAAGAAGGATGTACCTCATTCAATTAGAGAAGCTCATGACACACATACTCTTTAACATGAGCTCCTTGCTGGATTTTTTAGTTTAGTTTTTATAGTTTAGATTATACACTGTCCTTCGGATCAATTTACATCGCGTTTAATGTCACAAAAAGCTTTTTATGATATTAATGGACAAATCGTGACTTAGCCGGTGGTCATTTAATCTAAAATGAGACAAGGACGACTGGTCTAGTGATAGATTGCTCTGCTAATAATTGTGCCCACTTTGCTATAAAAAATAAGGGTTTATTTAATTTAAGCAAGCCTGTGTTCATCCAATTTGGTGTCGTTCTTGTATTTCTATATAAAAATATATATGCATATACACACACACACACATATATATATATATATATAAACACTACCGTTCAAAAATTTGGTCAGTAAGATGTTTAATGGCTTTTAAAGATGTTTCTTCTGCTCATCAAGGCTGCATTTATTAGATTAAAAATCCTGAAAAACTAATATTATGAAATATTATTTCAATTTAAAATAACATTAAAATATTATTAAAATAATAATATTAATATTTTTTAAATAATTTATTCCTGTGATACAAAGCATCATTACTCCAGTCTTCAGTGTCTCATGATCCTTTCAGAAATCCTTCTAATATGCTGATGTTTTATTATCAGTGTTGGAAACAGTTGAGCTGCTTAATAGTTTTTTTAGGATTCTTTGATCATTAAAATATTAAAAAGAGAAGCATTTATTTAAAATGGATAATAATGTTCAGAACTACTGTTACGGTAGTTTACTGTTTCACTAACTGTTCAAAAGTTTGGAATCAGGACATTTTTATTCTTTCTTCTTTGAAAGATATTAATACTTTTATTAACGGAACAAAAAAGTCACAGCATAGATTAACATTTTAGAAATGTTTTATATTTGGTAAAAAATTCTGTTGTTTTTTTACTTGTTATTCATCAAAGAATCCTGAGAAAAAAATTATAATCATACGTTCCAAAAAATATATTTGGCTGCACAACTGCTTCCAACATTGATCATTTGAGTAATAAATCAGCATATTAGAAGGATTTCTGAAAGCATCATGTGACACTGAAGACTGGAGTAATGATGCTTTGTATCACAGGAATAAATTACATTTTAAAATATATTCACACAGAAAACAGTTAAATAATATTTCACAATATTACAGTTTTTCTGGATTTTTAATCTAATAAATGCAGCCTTGATGAGCAGAAGAAACATCTTTAACTGTTTAAACCATTAAATATCTTACTGACCCAAAACTTATGAACGGTAGTGTATACACACACACACTTATACATATATACATTCATATACAGATACACACACACACACACACACATATATGGTAATTGTTTGTAATGAATAATGTATCATGCTCTCTGTTTGCTTAGCACAAACATTTTAGCCATTTTATGTCCCGGCCCACCAGCAGAGAAGCACTGAACTGCGCTCGAGAGTTGATGTGTTTCAGACTTAAAAACATCCAATCAATATCTGAGCTATGCCTCATTCGTTATGCTCCAGTTTATCTGTCTGCACTGATTAGAAAGACATGTGTTGAAATTCACTTTGTCAGCATCTTTATCATTTTGACTGATGGGAGAAAACAAATGAGCAATACACAGGAAATACTTGAGGAGTCATCCTTTGTATTTTAAGTGAAGGTGAGATCTTGCGTTAGTTAAAACACACGAATTGTTTTTAAATTCTTACAACTGCATTTATTTCATTCCATATGCTACTCACATTTCAATTCAAAATAGCATTTATAATTATTTTTATTTATCTCTTTTGGTCCAAATTAGGTATAAATATTTTATTATACTTTCAATGTTTTAACTTTACTTATTTATTTTTGGGAAAAAAATAGGTTTTCCTGCAAAACAAAACCCTTACTGATCCCAAAATATGCTTAAGTTAATAATTACGTATTAATAATAATAATTAATAATAACAATTCCTTTCTTGTGATCTTTGGGTGAAAACGACATGCATGTGTGTGTTTATTCATGTGTGTGTATATATATATATATATAAATATATATGATAGATGGATAGATAGACAGAGTGAGAGAGAGTTAAGAAAATGAAGCCTGTTTTGGTAAGAATTATGTATGTATGTGTATGGACAAAAATGGACAGAAATTGTGTTTAACTGTCATAAAAACAATGACAATGCAAAAGAATCCAAAACCTTAAAGATCCTTAAATATGCTTAATTTTATTTAAGAAAACACAATGTATTAATTACAGTAACAATGTTTAATTCTGGTGATTTTGTGTCTGTGGTAATACTGACCTGCTCCTGCTGCTGACAGCAGATGTTCAGTGGCACTCAGCTCCGTCTGTCTGCCCTCCTTGTTGTACGCTTTGATTGCATTGTAACTACAAATAAAAAAGAAGTTATATTAATTGAGATATTTATATCTAACAATATGATTATTTGTCTGTGGTAAGCAGAATAACAGACTGTTGCAGAGACTTTTGAAAACTGAAAAAACTAAAGCATGTATTATTTTCACACATTCATAGCCACTTACATAATGCAAAAACATGTAGCATACAGGATGCATTATACTCTGCACATGACAGAATGATACATACAAGAAAAAGTAAAGCCCCCATGATGCTCCAGCACCCCAGATGTTTGGGGTGACACCTTGATAAAGACCCCGGAGACCCTCTTGCCGCCAGACGCTTTTCATGCAGTGTGTAATTCCACTGTATTTCGGTCTCACATCCAGCCCGTCACTCACTGCAATTCAGTAAAGAGCCAAACATTTAAGCCCGTCTTACTCACACACCACACATTTCAGCTATGCATCTGCAAAAACTACTGATTTATTAATCAATTTAATTGATTTACTTGAAATCATCATAAATTGAAACTGGTTTGTTAATAGTCTCCTTAATAAAAAAAAAATTCCTAGCACACAATAATGTATTTATAGATGTATTGTAGACAGCTTCTTAAAATACTTGCAAACATCAAAATATTTGTATTAAAATATATTTGAACTATTAAACTAGTCATCTAGATCGTGACATATTTGCTTATTTATTTGGGACGAATTACGTCAGCAAGTTTATTATTGAATTAAAGAGATCATGACAGTTGACATATTAATATATTTTCATATATATTTAAATCGTCCCGTCAATGATGTTTGTATTTATTTTCTGTGTAAAAAAAAGTTCATTATTAAACATTCACATAACTTTTAAAGTATACTTTTTCAAAACATTATATATATTTGTTTATTAAATTACAATGAAAATTAGTTAAAGTAGATGTATATGATGTTAAAATACCTGTATTATTTGTATATTTTTTGTATTCGCTGTTTTGTTATTTCAAAAGTTCAAAAAAAAAAAAGACAATTTACTACTACTACTACTTCTACTACTACTACTACTAATAATAATAATAATAAAATAGACCCACATTAAAAATATATATGAATTATTTATGCCTAATTATTTGTTTTCTATGTTATAATTATAAAGATTAGCTGTGTAATCATTCTCTGACAAAAATGATGATTAGAATAATTACTAGGACGTTTAGAAACATTAAAAGGAATTAATATCTAAATAATTAATTTCTAAATTAATTACTAAATATATTTTATTATTCGTTAGACCAGTCAAAATGTTCAAATGACTTAATTTAAAGCTAAAAACAATTGCGCGAAGCATCAAATTTACTTTCAAACTTTTCTAAATGAAGAATAATAAACGATTGTAAGTGAACTAATGTATAATTACGTTATTCTATCAACAGTTAAACCTCAACATAACTAAAAGTACGATCAAGTACGATAAATTACAATGAAAATTAATTAAAGTAGACGTATAGATATTAAATGCATAATTATTTCAGGGTTAATAACATCATAACTAATAAATTAATAAGATCATAGAAGTGTCCAATACAGACATATTTTCATATGCATATGCCTGTTTAAGACATACAACGTCCTATTAATGAATTACTAATATTTATTTTCTATATCCAATCCCTAAATGATTCATTAAAATAAAAAGTAATCATTAATTGCATTACAAAATCACCCAGTAGGTTTAATTGCATATTGGTTCTGGTTTTACACATACCTGCAAACCTAATTTTGACCAGATCCAGAGGATGCAGCACCAATGTGGACACCACTCCTCCACTGAGCCCTGCTATTAAGTTCTCGATCTTCACATGACTGAAGAGTCTCTGCAGGCTCCCGGTGAGGGACAGAGGTACAGGGGAGCCCTGGCTGGGGCTCATGACTGCTCCTTTACACAAAATCCCCTGCTTTAACTTTAACAGGCTTACAGATTCGTTTTAAAGCACTTAGACCTCTCTGAGATTTGTTATTATAAGCGTTAAGTCAAAGTTTCAGTAAGAAATAACTGTGCGCATGACCTTACCAGTTAATGTCAGATCACACACACTGACAGACAGCAGCAGGACTAGGAAACATGCTGAAACTGGAACATGGCGCTTTACACAACACTAAGTGCGCATGCGTGCCATCACACTTTCAAAATTAAAGTCTTTCACGAGTACAATGACGAAACATTTGCGGAAATAATCAAATAGACAATTTACTACTACGGTTGAATCCATAGCTTGTTCCCCTTCTGCTATTTCATATTGGAATAGTATTTTTGACCATTTAAATTGGAAACTTATATGGTCCATGCAACATACT
>JAUMHI010000058.1:18804391-18815701 GCA_032359435.1 Enteromius unitaeniatus | reverse complement strand
TACACTTTAGAATAGGGTATGCAGAAAGTGTTGTAAATGATTTACTAACGCGTTTACACAACAGGTCTGACAGCTCGGTCTCACGGCAATTCATACATATTTTATAAGGGAACTAATTTGTACAATCTCACTCATACAAATTCATACAATCTTTGCAAAATCGAACATATTTTATGAGTTGCCAATTCATATGAATTTGTATGAATGACCTACACGTCACTGGGGTTTTAGACACATTGTACGAGTGCGGTCATATGAATTAGCCACAGAAATGCCAACTCGTAATTAATATATAATTAATTACATTAAAAACAAACAAAAAATTACATTCTACATCATAATTTGTGAACATATAGACATGTTTTGTAAATGATTAGTTAATCATCATCTATTCACTTAATGAATGTAAATGATTCATAACTCAAATCTACAAAACATGGATAAACTCATGAATATATCACTTAATAATTATTTATGAACACATAGTTATGTTTTGTAAATGATTAGTTCCTCATTAACTAATCACTTATAAATGCCTTACAACTGGACGTTTTTATAAAGTGTTACCGAACACGCAAGCAACAATGTGTTCCTGGCACACGCCACTCCACATCTCTGGTGTTGCTTTTGTGAATTTGAACAGTAATCTGATTATTAGTGGTGTCATATTAGTGTTTGCACTTATGAATAATTTAATGCAGGTAAAAAAAAAAACACTAACACTTACTCAGAAATTAACTTTAAATTAATGTTTGTTAAATATTGCATTTTTTAAGAAGTTTTAGGTCAATATATCCAACTGATGCTTAGTTGTCAAACAGCATTGTGACATTTTATGTTGCATCATTTCCTGTTTTCTGGTGTGTTGGGTAGCATACTGTAAACCTCCATACTTACATTTGTGGCTGGCCTATTTCTGTTTTTAAAATGCATCAGACAGGATGTTCACTGGGGGAAAATGTAGAGCAGTACTTTATTTTATCCATTAGGAGCTGATTGGATCATTAGAAGTGCCAGTCGGTTGGTAACATATAATATAATATAATATGTATTCTAACCAGTGCTCTCAAATAATTTATCACGAGTAATCGCATTCACAATAAAAGTTTTGTTTATTAATTTTTTATTTGTATATAAATACAAATACATGCATGAATATATTTAAGAAAAATATTTTGTATGTTTAATATATATTAGAAAATATCTAAATGTATTAACGTTAATATTTTATATATATATACTGTATGTGTGTGTGTGTGTGTGTGTGTGTGTATATATATATATATATATATATATATATATATATATACTAATTCTAATATGATGAAAAAAACAGGAAGTGGTTTAATTTTTATTTCATGTTGACTCTTACTTAACCTGATGGCTTAAAAATATTCGATGTTCAAGAGGATTAAGATATCCCTTCACAGTTTGCTGTGCTCGCTAACCCTTAATTTTCGAAGGCAGACTTTTTAACACAAGCACATATGCATGAGTATGCACTCACAGACACATTTGTGGCCACGCAGCTTCCAAGTAGTCAACTGTAACCTCTAACCTAAAATATTGTTTTTGCAGGAAACCACATTAAAAGCGTTATAATCCAAACTAGTCTTTCCTTTCATCTGCTTTCTGTTGACACATTATTTTGCTCTTCAGTGCACAGTATGATTTGTAGCATGCTAAGTGTGTGTGTTTTTGTCTTTTAGAGTTGACACGGTTGAAGGCATGTAAGTGGTCATTTACATTTTTCCAAATCCCTGTGTTGTACGGATCCTCTCTTCCTCTGGGAACGGTGTCTGTTATCTCCCTCTTTTTCCACCAGTTCCAAGTGTGATTAATTTTTTTTTTCTTCTGCTGTGGAGTAATAGACCATGTGACAGCAACCCTGTTGTCAAACCCTATCCTTATTTTCCTGAAGTATCCAGGAGTATATCCTTTTGTTTGTCTATGAGTTGGAGAAAAACTGGAATCGTAGATGTATTGCCGTTCTTACTCGGACTTTGATTCACAAAAATGGTTGTACTGAAATCAAATTCGTTCTGCTCCTATTTCATGGAGATCTTTTGTTCCAAATTTGAGATCAGTGTTATTTTGATAAATTTGATAAAGATTTATTATTTAAATATCTAATCACTAAGGTTTATTCAATTAAATACATTTAAATATTTTTATTTATTCATTTGTTTTCAGCTTTATATATTATTATATAATTTCATTATACATTATATTTAATGAAAAAATAATAATATGCGCTTCAGCAACTGTTTATTTATATATATATATATATATATAAACAGTTGTGTATCACTTTGGACTGAATCAACATCGTATTGTGACCCGTCTAAAGATTCCCACCGTCTGCACTTGTTCCTCTTTGCAGCTTTCATGTGCCGCTCACTAACTCTGATCAGAATAAATGCTTTGCCCATTAACAGCTTTCAGGATGTTTGTTCGTTTGATGTTCTTCTTCCTTTTTCTATACTTTAGCAAGACTGGCCATGGTAAGCCATGAGTGTTTAGTTGCCAGAGGTGTTTAGAGGGAGCGATTGATCACGGGTGTCACCTTGAGCTCATCTTTGTGATAATGACTGGGCAGCGAGGGCTTTGTTTGTCCACCTTTCCAGCTCCTCCTGTCTTGTGAAGATGCACCGTGATGCAGTCCTGTAGGGGAAACTAAAAGGATGTGCTCTCATGATTATGAATTGCATGTGTCAATACTAGGAGCCCAATCGCCCAGATGGAGGAGGAGAGAAGGGAGCATGTGGCTAAAATGAAGAAGATGGAGATGGAGATGGAGCAGGTGTTTGAGATGAAAGTCAAGGAGAAGATCCAGAAGCTGAAGGATTCAGAGGCAGAGGTACTGACAGCACAATTCCTCGACATGTCATAAAATGCATTAGGTGATAAAACTAAAAGAATAACATATTTATTTTATTTTGCACCAAAGTTTGGACCACATAGCCATTACACATTCCAAAATGAGTAAAACAGTAAGAATATAGGTCGAAAATAATGTTGTGCTTCATTTAATGGGCAATAACAGCCTGACCTCTTGTTTTTGCGTGACCTTTGCAGCTGCAGCGGCGTCATGAGCAGATGAAGAAGAATCTGGAGGCTCAGCATAAGGAGCTGGAGGAGAGACGACGTCAGTTTGAGGAGGACAGATCCACCTGGGAGACCCAGCAGCGTATCCTGGAGCAGCAGAAAATGTATGCCATCTGATTCATTTAGATACTTTTAAATTAAATTCTATATTTATTAGGGGTGTAACGGTGCACAAAAATCACGGTTTGGTTCGATACGATACAGTAGTGTCATGGTTCGGTGTGTTTTCGATACGGCAAAAATACAATAAAAACAGTTTTTCCCCCCTTTTCTTTTACTTTGAACAACAATGGAGCTATACTTCACATAACTTCTGAGGTTTCGTCTTAGCAGCAAATAAAGAAGTGTTTTGGAAAAGACTTGGATGGTATTTATTGATTAATTAAAACCATAAAAAGTAGATTTGAGCTGTTTATTATGAAAGCTGAGGGTCCTGTGTTCGTCGACCACCCCTAATTTATATATAATATTTATTTTTATATTTTACAACCCCTCTGAATTTCTAAATTAATGCGTCCCTGCTCAAAACAGTTTTTAAAATGATTGTTGTTGTATTTTTCCCTCCCCCACAGGACTTTGGAAAAGAATAAGAAGAAAGGGAAGATCTTTTAAAATCAATGGTGACCAGGTTGTTCTCATTGGCCAATCCCCCCCTTGACCTGATATCTGTGTAGCCTTCAGACTCCGAGCGCTCCATGCGTTCTGACGGAGACGTTCAAGCTGTTTGTGGACTTAAAGCGTTTACCTTTGTGAAACTCAGTCTTAGGCAAGACAAACCCATACCAATCTAAACAAAATATATAATGAATTCACTTACAGTTATATTCCAACAATGTCTAACTGTCAAAGCTATATTTTGGTGATAAATTGTTTCCTGGTTAACTGAATAACATGAACCTCTAAAAGTGCGTTTTTGTTTTTTAAGAAAAAATGTGACTGACTGTGCTCTATTTTCCCTTGATGAACCTGAAGAGTCCCATGTAACGTGGCCAAATTCTACAACTGTAAATGCACAAGTGACATCCGGGGGACGGGCAAACGTATTATTTGCTCTTTTGGCTTATAATTTTGTTTTTCTCTTATTGCAAAAGTGTTTCCAAAGTATAATGTCTGTCTAGTCAATATCCTTTGACCACCTCCTATAACTTCATTAATGTTATTTCAGTTATTTTTATATATATATATATATATATATATATAAATATGTATACGTACACCAAGACAGCTAACGTAATATTTTTTTTGTATGTTTCTTAGAATACTCAGCAGACGGGTGTCTTAGTTCTAGGACAGGAATGGTCGTGCTCATGATAGAGAGGTTTCAACATGTTTGTCTGTAAGCTCACCTCTGCTGTACAGTATTTGAGCTGTTAGGACACCAGTTTTTTTTGTTTTGTTTTGTTTATGTTACGTTATGCGTCTCTGTATTTTTAATTTTATTTTTCATTTGTATTGTACAGTCTCTTAATAAACTTGTGATGATACGAGGTGCTCATTTAGATTACTGAAAGATCTCAAATAGTTTTGCAAGACTGGGAATCGTTTGTTTTTTATAAATATTGAAATTTACTAAAAATCTACCTACAACGTTTTTGTACAAGAAGCACTGATCATAATGTTGAAACTATTTTGTTACGGAGTAGTCACTTTTTTTTTTTAATCACTTATTATCCCCTTATATGGCATTAAAAGTAGCGTTATTCAATATTTAATCATTCAAATTTGTCAAGTTTGTATCAATAATGTTTCCAAATAGGTTTTTACATTTACATGGCAGTAATACACTGAACTTAATAACATGAATAATTCATGTTTAAAGTGTATTTTTTTTAAATGCTATGAAAACTTGAGGATTTACAATGCTGATGACAATTAAATGCGTCATCACAGTCTTGCAAATTGAATTACATTTTTGTTCAAAATGAATTTAATGTTTCTCTAACTCGCTAGCATCTGTCATCTATACACTTTAATTTAAAGTCAATAAAATACTCACTTTTATGCCTTAAAATTTAAATTCTGTGAAGATTCCCTTAAACATTATCGCTGAATCGAAAGGCTATTTGTGAACAGTTCTATTAATTTTGGTTTTGTTTGTATTTGTGTCCGTTTATCAAATGAGCACAAGCCAAAGTTTGCAAAGATGCATTAAGTATCTTCATCATGCTCTAATTGTTATTCAGCACTAGGTGGCAGTGTCCACACATTTCCAGTCCTTCCTCACTCGTTTAGTGACTATATATACACGAATAGTCAAATACAATTTCCCAAATAACCACTACTATGTTTTATTTCATTTTCAACTAATTTATTTCAGAACAGAGCCTGGCGTTTTGAGCCAAAAGTTGGTGCATGTTAAAAACTTCACACAGCGCTCGTCTTCCTAGAAGGATCCTAAAAGAAAATATATGTCATTAAAAACGTTGTGGCAGCTGTATGCATGTGGAAAGAGAATAAAAACAAACCTGGTTCAACCACATTCCGTTTTCCCATCAAACCCACAAAAGTCTGGAATTTCTGTCCTGGAAGTCATTTGTGAGTTAAACCACATTATCACACATCACATCACATTTAGTCATCATATTAATATATAGGACACGTTACAGTCCCCCACAAAAACACATTTCAATATAACCCTTTACCAAAGCACTGTAAAAAAAAGTCCCCAAAATACTTACGTCTTCGGGTTATCTGTGATTTTGCTGTGAAGAGAAAGCATATCATTTATATTATACTGTATTTCTACCATATATATACTGATAATGCAGAATTAAGAATATCACCACAATAAAAAAAATATTTTACCAGATGATCTTTTCCCCATTAGACCGAAAACCTGTTGTAGTCCAGGTGTTCTGCTGACCCTCTCTAACATCATCTGTAGGTCAGACTCCAGCACATCTACCTTCAGATCATAGAAATAGGCAAATTAAGCAATGCATCCAACTTTTGATAATTGTAATATTGTGTATTGTATTGCAAATGGCATGACTTCTATATTCCAATTTGGAATAAAAAAATAACAGTGAAATCACTAACCTCGTCTGGGTACTTGTCACTCATCCAGTTTTCTTCATCAGGCCTGAGGTTTTGGCACAAAATATCTGACAAGGCAAAGAACAGCAGGAGAACGAGGAGGAAGATCTTCATGGTGATGCACTGAGTCTAAACCAAGCTCTCAGGCTGATTAACTCTGACAATAGAAATCCAGTCAATTCAGACGGGCAGTAAATAACCTGAGCATTGCCCGCAATGATTCCTCTCGCATCTGGTGCATCAGCGGCTCTGTTTAAATAGGGCTGGTGAAATGGGCAGATGATGAATCAGGTGGCAATTATGAATTATTAAAAGAAAATTGCTGCTTCACTTGGATTATCCCTGTGAGATTCATCCACTGTCGATTTCAGCCATTATTCTCCATTCTGCATTTGACCTCTTGGTTCACATCAATCAAGACGCTTGATCAGTTTTGAAGGAGTCTTTTATGAATTACATCATGGCAATTAATATTTTTCTACACTCATTTTAATTTAAACGACGCTGTTATCGATTGAAAAGAATTGAACAGTGGTGCATATTGTTAAATGAAGCTGGAATAGAATAGAATCAAATATTAATAGATAATAGATAACTAAAATAAGTATAAGTTCAAGTAAAATTACAAAAAATTTTAACTGACAAAAATAAATTGTAATGCTAATATCAAAATATAAATAAATAGCATTTGATAAAATACATACAAGGATGTAAAGTAAAATTCTTTCTATGTTTGAATGCATTTCGATTCTGTTTAGTGTTTGGCATAGATATACGCCCCTTCCACTGGCTCCTTCTCTTATTGGCTATTTGAACGTGTCAATCAAACCTGCCAGGCCTCCGTAGGTCACGCCCCCGCGTTTATCTAAATGAGGAAGAACTTGAATTAAAAGTGAAACAATGTAACGTTAGACGTTCAGGAGCGCGTGCACTTCACGTACGTGTTTATAAAGTGTTTGTAAACCATGTTTTATTTTCGATTCCTGCTGCTTTGTTTTTATCTGTTATATTTTTGCGCCGCGTTTCGCGTTAATGCAACGTCTCCTCTGAGAAATGCGAAGCCTTCTGATAACCTGGAGCTCGCTGCGGGCAGCGCCAGACACAAAGGCAGGTCCACCGAAGGTCTAGAGGGCTTTGAACCCGGTGATGCTGCTCCTGCTTTCCAGGTGCGCACTCTGGACGGAGAGTTTGTTTACAGTCCTCCCCAGAACCACTCGAGGAGCGCCCTCATAGTCCACGCCTTCACCAACAAATCCGCCTTTCTGGAGTGTCTGTGGACGTGGACCGAGTCCCTGTCAGACCTGCTGAGATATCTGCCATCCGACACTGAGCTCCTGCTGCTGTCCCTGGATGACACTGCAGCTGAAGACGCCCTCTGGATGAGAGAACAGGTGTACAGAGCCGCAGCTCATGGGTATTGACACATTCAGCATCACATTTCATCGATGTAGCCTGCTTTCTTTCTTTTTTTCGAACAGGTTTTGAGCAACATGATACTGCTGTATTCACTTTGGAGAAATCACTTTCGATATACACATAACTGTAGTGATGGATAGATAGAGATGCAGACAGACCAATTTTGTATGCTATATTTTATACCATTTTTGTATTAATTTTTTTATGTATGTATTTATTCATTTTTATTATTTTTTTGAGGTCAGGGTAAAACTAGTATTTCATAAATTACCTTAGAGGACCGTTTACATAATAACAATAGTATGCAACTATGTACACTTCCTTATCACGGGATATTACAAAGACCATTATTATTGGTTTTACCATTGCAGTCCATTGCTTTTGCAATAAATATGTAATTTATTTATACATCATTTTTTTTTTTTTTTACAATTTTTAATTATTTTTAAGATCGATAGATTTTTATAAATATGTTTACTATCTATCTATGTTTGGATATCGTCGTAATACTGTAAAATATATTTTTAATTACCTTTAAAAACAGCAATGTAGTGTGGTATTACCACAATAGGCAAAAAATGGCATAATCAATTAATATTGATACACCTTTTTATTTCTTGTTAGAGGAAAGGAGATCATGTCCAGACTGCATTTCTCTCCTACACCTGTGTTTGCGCTGGGTAACTGGTTACCCAGGGTTCTGTACTCATGGGGATGCGGTGGACACAACTGTGGCCTTGCTCAGGTGGTTTTCTCCTCTCCAGGTGAGTGTGTGTTTTGTGGGGGTCACATGACTCGGTTTTGGGGCCGTCGTTTCTTAAATACTGTGGAATTTCAGACTGGAACACACCGGTGATCGCCAAGCGTCTTAATGCCCGATACGACTGGCTGAATGGACGTTGGAGTACAGATCCTTACAGACTGCTGGATGCAGGTGATGGCTGTACACCTGTGGCATCTGTTAAAGGTGCGGTCGCGTGGGTATCTGAGGGTGGCTGCTCTTTCTTCACAAAGGTTAGCTGCATGAGCAAGGCAACGTGGATATTCGTTCAAGATATAAGACATGGCCTAATTTTCAATCATTTTAAATGTTTAAGATGAAAAACATGGCTGATTCTAATGCTACTGGGGTGCTGGTGTATGCATTACCTGGGAATCCCATCCAGGACATGAACTGCTTAGGAGACGATTGTTCCACCTCCATCAACATACCTGCATCTATGATTCATATTGAACCATCTGTGATCCAGGCCCTACGGTGAGCATTTTCATCATAGCTCACAACTGAGATTTCACATTTGAGCTTCCATTGGGTCCATTAGTAAAGTCTTTGTTAATTGTCATATCAGTGCTCTTAAACTATTAGAAATAGTCTTCTTGAATTAAATGAAGCTCAAGTAAATTAAAGTGAAATATACATTTTTTTATGAAAAGCTTAAAAAATATAATAATGAATATTAGAAATGTTCCATTGGCGACTCACTAAAATAAAATAAGACTAAAACTGGAATAAAATATAAGGCTAAATAGAAATATGAATAAATTAAGAAAAATGACAAATCACAACAAAAAATGTTAAACTTAAATATTAAAAATACTTCAAAAACACGAGAAGTAAAAGTAAGATATTATTAAAATAGCATTTATGTTTTATAACTTTAATTAAAAAACACAACATAGAAACACACTAGCTATTTTTATAACAGCCTGGCCAACATTTTGTAAAGTAGTTTCCTTCAGATGAAAAATATGATAAATCATGCTGTATTATAAATGTTTCTTTTTGAAAAATATGTTTTTTAATTTTTTTATGTGGATTGTTTTGATAGAAAGGGCCACCCTGTGAATGTGACATTCCAGATCACACCTTCTCCAAACTTCTTCTTTGCAATCAACCAGAAGGGGGCGCTGTCTGAGATGGGCTGGTTTCTCTACCCCACCTTTAGATTCATGGCCTGGCAGGCTCAGTGGTAAGAAAACTGGGTGACACTTTACTTTAAAGGGGTCATACGGTGGTACATGCACTTTTACAAGCTGTTTGGACTGAAATGTGTGTTGGGAGTGTGTGTGCACAACCACCCTACAATGATAAAGATCCACAGGTAGTTTCCTTTTAATTTAATAAAAATAAGTTGCCCCTTCTGAAATAAAGCCATTCTCAAATGCATGTTGTTGTGGCGTCACACAGATAGAGGCCACTCCCACAATAGTTGATTGACAGCAGCGTGTCACACAGACTGAACTGATGTGTTACCGTTAAACCCGCCCCGATTGAACCGTCATCAGACCGAGATGCAGAGACAAACATGACTCCTAAGAGATTGAGGTGTTTTGTTGTTGAATGTATTAATGAACATAGAAGTAGTAATTTCCCTCCGACATCTGAGAGACTGAAGACACGGAGGATTAACGTTACGCTTGGTTCTGAAGGGAAACGCTCCCTTGATCAACCGAAATGCGTTTTTGTTCATGCGAATCATTCATGATCCAGTTTCACTATGATTACGGCTAAAAAAATATCCTCCGAGTGTGCCTCTGAAAAGAGGGGCGGAGTCAGCGGAGCTCGTGAAGATTTAAAGGGGAAGTACACAGAACAGAGTGATTTCTAAAGAGCTGTTTTTGACAGGGGAAAATTAGCGTTTTTTTACACTATCTTTGAGAAATTTTAAAACAAGCTATATCAAAAACTTTCCATTAAGACCCTAAAGAATCATATTAGCTTATGGAAAATTGGCTTTGTATGACTCCTTTATGGTGTTCTTGTTACACGTTACATGTAATTACAATTATTTAATTGCATGCAAGTAATCCAAACTCTAACCTAGCCTAAGTAGTAAGTAAATGTAGTTAATTGATATTACTTAGTACTTAAATAAATTGGCAGTATCAAGGACAGCAAAAATAAAGTGTAACTGAAAACTGATATCTGTTTGGTGAATATTTCATCCACTTAACAGATAATCCTTATCATTTGTGTTATTTGTTTGTTTGTGCACTCAATTTCTCTTCATCTTAATGCATCTACTAGAAACCGGGGCTAGTTGTCACAGTTCAAATGTAGTTATTGACTGATGGCCAATGCCAGTAGAATTAACTGGAGTGCTGACTAATATGTGCCAAATTTGGACCTTAATATTCCAAAATATTGCCCAATTATTTATCATTAACTTACAGTTTATTAATTTCACATCTTTTATTCAACCGTTTTCTTACCGTCAAACAAAAATGTAATCAGACACCTTCAACATTTCTCAGACTATCAGATTATGGATGTAAAATATTTGGCACAGAACATGATCAGGTCAAAGTGTCTAAAAATATTTGGTCCCAAATTTGTATCAGTTTCACTGGTAGTCCACTGTTTTAATAATTTTTAGGCATAATATGTGACGGTTTACTTTATTTTACTATCCAAATTATATCTGGTGTGTTTTGACACTATTTCCTCATTTCATTTCCCTTTCTGAATCACTATTGCTTTCCCTCTTTGTCCAGTTCTCATTTGTTATATCATCTGTAGGTTCACATTCAACGAGGCTCTGCGGGAGAACCTGAGTTACCCTGCCACTATAGTGCCTGTGTTTGATCGTCATCTGATGCATGGAGACACTGGAGCTCAAGCAGTGGTGGATCTGCCCGGAGGTTTCAGCTTTACATTAGTATTATCCACCATGGCCTACCATTAAAAAGCTCATTTTTGTCTAATTTGGTCTGTTTTTGAATATAGATTTCATGGATTATGATATTCTT
>JAUMHI010000058.1:18780878-18804291 GCA_032359435.1 Enteromius unitaeniatus | reverse complement strand
GGCCTACCATTAAAAAGCTCATTTTTGTCTAATTTGGTCTGTTTTTGAATATAGATTTCATGGATTATGATATTCTTGAATTGGATGCCTCCCTGTCTTGTCCGGGCCGCAGGGACGAGACATGTGCTCACTGGGATCACACCGTGCAGCTGTTCGTATGCTGCGATCGCACCAGCCCATACTGCAACGTGGAGCTTGGGCGCTGGATAACTGCCTTTCGGAGGTACATGATCATTCAGTTTAACCAAAGTCATGTCTCTTGGCGACCATCTTTAAAAAATGCCTCTCAGGCATCCAAGTGCAGCGTCTATCTCTTTGAGTGGGGAAGCATCAAATTCTCCCAAAATATTGACTAAGCTTACAATTAAATTTCATATTTGAAATCACCAATGAAATATGACAGTGATTGGCGATTGGCTATTTTATTCAGAAGGCGGGACTGCCTGCGATTCATTGGCCATGTTAAGTGTTAATTTTTTTCCCATTCTAAACCATACGAGTGACAAGTCTTGAGTATTCTGTAGTCTTTGGTTAAAACAAATCTTTGTTTTTTGTGGACAATAGAAATCTCCCTCAAGGCCTATTCCCACAAAAATGTTACAAAAAATGATAAAGATTTAGTTTAAAGGGATAGTTCACCCAAAAATGAAAAATTTGATATTTATCAAAGCATCAAAGATGTAGGGGACTTTGTTTCTTTAGTAAAACACAAACAAAGATTTCAGCTTATGATGGTACTTTCAGGTCTTAAGACCAGAAACGATCAGTCTATGCAAGAAACTGAACATTATTTATATAGTTTTTTACCTCTGATACATCTCAATGTCCAACTGTCCTGAACACCCTGTGCGTGGCAGGTCTTCTTCTTAATTGTGCTTTAAAGCGAATTGCATACTTACAAGTGCATTGCCACCACCTATCTCTCAAATGGACCATTTATACTCCTATTTGAGATTGTCCATAGAGTGTTAATGGTCTGTTTGAGAGATAGGTGGCGGATTGTTAGACCAATAGATAGACAGAGCGTTTCGTGACTTCAGACCTCAATGTACCGTCACGAACAGCAGGGTTTAATTTGGTTTTCCCTTGTTTGACTCTCAAAGCCGTGGGTCCCATTGACTGCCATTTTATGACAACCAGACGGCAAAAAACCTTTGCGTTGTACTGAGGAAAGAAAGTCCTCTACATCTTGGATGCCCTGGGGGTAAGCAGATAAACAAGTTTCATTTTTGGGTGAACTATCCCTTTAAATGGCATCCTATATTTAAAAGAATAGCAGAGTCCACACCACGACTATAATGACAGAGGAGCAATGTCATTGGAATAACTTTCAGAAAAAAAAATTGACAGCCAGTCAGAATCCACCTGCAGCCTGAGCATTTAAGGTGGCAGATGACAAACCTGCAGTTTGCACTTATAATGTACAGAACGTTATTGTGCATTGCTGAGGACACTAATGTAGTTCTATAGTTATCTTTATAGTAATTGTTCCTGATGAGACAGTGTGTTACACTTTGCTGCTGATGGTAGAAACAGTTTGTGATTTTCTTTACAGAGGCACAGGTCACTGGCTGACGAATGTTTCTCCTTTGATTCCCCTGCTAAATGACAAGAAATGTGTCTTCACCATGAAGACTGTGCCGTGGGCCATGCCGTGGATGACTTCTCTAAATCTACGCTTTAGTCACAGCAACCAGACAGGTCAGAAATATTTTAAGTAATTTATTATATAAAATAAAGGAACATTAAATTGAGACACTGGAGGCAAATTTTCAAATTTTCTTTTTTTTCAGTTTTTTTCAGACTAGTGGAAGATTTATCTATTTATCTAATTAGAATACATATTTTTCAAATAATTTCTTAAAATATTTTTTTTTCTCCCACACTGCGCCATAAATCTCCCCTTCAGCAGCACTTACACATACCAAAATGTGTTCTTTTACTCCTGCATATACCCTTACATTTTTACAGAGTGATTTGTTTATATATAACATTTTATTCCCCCCTAAATTGGTGATTTATATATTGTTTTTTTGTCTGTTCTAATTATTTTCTGACAAAATGAGATGACACAAACCCATGAGGCAGCACTACTGTTGTCAACATTGATGATAATAATAAGTGTTTCTTGAGCAGCAAATCAGCATATTAGAATAATCTGCCTTACATCACAGAAATAAATGATATTTTAAAATATATTCACATATAAAACAGTGTAAATTAAAATAATATTTCACAATATAACTTTTTGTGCTGTATTTTTTGCTTTGATATTTTGATATCTATTATGGCATTTTAGGCATTGATTACACTTTACTGTATGTTTCAAAAAGCTTGTAAATGTTGTGCAAAAGATTTTAGTTGTGGTTCTGGTTATAAAGTGTAAATTTGGGGTCACCTGTGCTACTTGTATAAGACATAGTGAGTTGCTGCCTATAAAGTGCATTCTACCCTGATCACATGTGAGGTTCTGTTTCAGTAAGGATGCTGTTTTACTTAGATTTTATTTTTTTTATTTATTTTCAACATTTTTGTGGACAGAAAGAACATCTCAGTGACTGATTTACTGTGTGCAGCTGTGAATGCTGTTGCTCACCCACACATGTTCTATTGAGTCATACTCAAAGGAACAAAAAAGGTGTCTCCAGTTTTGGAAAAGAGAAGGGGGAAATCATCTACACAGTTAACTCTACAGAAGGCTCTTCAGCATCTCTTCCAAATAATTCCACTTCTTGTAACTTACAGAAAACGTCAAACCTCTGCTACTGATGCTTCCTGCACACTTATAGTTTGTAGTCAACCTCAGTTTTACAATAAAATTGACAACGGGTGATAAATCTATATAATCACTAGCTCTATTTTAGTGCACTTGCAGAACACCATAAATAAGCTTTTCTTGGAAGTGCATTTAGAGGCTAGGCTGTTTCCCAAAATACATCAACGCAACTCCAGTTACTGTAGTGATAAAAGCAGGATGATCTGTTATGGACGTCGATGTCATCTGACATTGTTTTCACAGGTAATTACTCAGACAGACTGTACCCTTTCGAGGTAATGCCACTCTTCCCCGGGGGAACGTTTGACAAGGACTATAACAGCAGATACCAAGAGATAAATTTCAGCCTTCCAGCTTCAACAAAGAAGGTAAAAAATCCAAACATATTAGTATTGGTGAAATAGTAATAATAATAGCATTTAAATAACCTAAAAGTAGGGCCCTATGAAATCCGTTTTATTTTTACTCAAATTCCGTTTTCAGATTTGTTTGTTTTCTTTTCACTTCTAAGCAGTATTGACCTTTAAAAATTCAGTTACACAAACTCACAATTCAGCTTTTTTATTTAAACCGTTAATAAAGCACATTCAAAATTCTCCAAATATTAAATTAAAGAATAATTGTAACCATGCTGCAGGGAGACAGAAACATTGAAACACCGATATGTGCCTGTCAGAACGCCAACACAAAGACATATTACAGCCTAAAAGTATACTGTTAACCCATCATCATCAGTGACCCCTCCATGTAAGCAGAACAATGTATTTTCTATCTACCAAAAAATAATAATAAAAATGACATTATATTTGAATCAACCGGTCTGATTTTCCCGTGGCGTCTGTCGTTGCATTTGCATGCAAGCAAGTTTTAGTAGCTAATAGATTTCCACCACCGAAAAGCGCTTGCTGTAGTTCTGCTGGTGTTCTGAAAAGTTGAGGTGTTTTCATCTCGCTGCACCTGGAAAAAATGAGCGCATCACTTCAATTATGAGCATGCATTTGATGAACTTGAGCACGCAAAAGACACAACATGTGAATGGCTCCATGACAAGCTAGTTACCTCCAATCTGGCCACTGAGACCCCTGCCATAGACAGTAGAAGATACGCAGCAAGAAGAAACACTAGTGAAAAGTGCGCTGTTTGCATCCCTGTATATTAAAATTTAATATAAGCCTTTAGTTAAAAATAGGCTAAAATGCTGTATTAGCCTACATAAAAGAAGTTAATTGGATGCTCACCTATAACAATGTTGAGGACACTGCGATCTCGGTTGTCAGAGGTTTCATCGACAACAACGAAGAATTTCTTTCCACGGATCTCTTGCAGCACTTTTTGCATGTGCTGGTCCAAGACCTGCGGCAGGTGGGTCTGCCTGAGGCTGCTGGCGTTTTCTGGAAGTGCACCTCCCTGCTTGCAATGTTTAACAAGAAACGGACGTATCCTCTTCATTTT
This sequence comes from Enteromius unitaeniatus, assembly GCA_032359435.1. Lineage (NCBI taxonomy): Eukaryota > Metazoa > Chordata > Actinopteri > Cypriniformes > Cyprinidae > Enteromius > Enteromius unitaeniatus. The sequence goes on along the minus strand of JAUMHI010000058.1, from coordinate 18,800,063 downwards.
CTCAAGCGGTATGTCAGCTTCAGCACACATTGCAACAAAATCTTCCACAAACTCACGCCTTGCTTCTGTTGATTTTGTCGTTGCCTCAATGGTAACCTGGAGGGATTTGCCCGCTGTGGATTTAGCTTTGTTCTTGAGATGAACTTTTGATATCAAATGGTCGTTACATGTGTCTTTTCGGGTCCAGTCAACAGTATGTTGACAAAACTTACAAAAAAGTTGTTGTCCAGACTCATAGTAGTCGTTGGGGTATTGTTCAGCCCGGTATTTAGCATTCAATTGAGAGTTTCTTCATTTTTCCGATCCCGTTATCTTATCAGAAGCCACTGGCTTCGAAATTATTTTCCTTGCGCGGGAACGTAAGGACGTATGGTTACTAGGCAACATGTTTAACAATGCCATTTGGCCATGGTTTAGGTAGAGACCTTTCTACGTTTGTTGTTTTAAACTGAAAAAATGAAAAAGAGGTAAAAAAAAAAATGTAATATGTCAACAAAATATATGCATATTCTGAGTGATATTTAGAATTCCGTTTTCATGTGTAAATTCCATGATTCCGTCCGCGTTTTCCGCACCACGGGAATCATAGGGCCCTATAAAAGTCAGACTCTCAAAAATCCTGCATCCAAAACTTGAAAAAAACATTATATTTTTAAATTAAAGACAAATATCAGATATCAGAGACTATATCAGCCATATTTTAATCTGTTCTTATTTTAAAAGGTTATCATTTTAAATATCTAAAATAAATATCTATTAGTAAATTAATTATTTGAACATGTGTTTTCAAATATCTTTATTGATATTTTTATTTAATTCAAATGTATTTATTTTGTAGTTAATAAATTGTATGTATTAATATAATTTTTATGATAATACAATCAATTAATCAGTCAATCAATTTTTTCATTTTAATGTTTATATTTTTTATATAACACATGTGTGAGTAAAAACTTTCCATAAATTAAATGTGTGTTTTACATGTGTGCTGGAATAGTGCTAGTAATAATACTGATAATACAAATAATAAAACAAAAATTATAATTAGATATTTTTTACACATTTTTTTTTATATTATTGTCGTGTTGATGCTACATTCATTTATTCATTCTTATTATAATTTTGTTTATTTTTGGAGAATTAAACCCTTCCATGAATGTAATGTGTATTATTTGTTTGGCAGGTGGAGTTATATGCCGTTATCACGGCTCATGGGTCTGACGAGAACTTCTGCGGTGAATTTTGTGTGACATCACATCATTTCCTGATCAACAGATCCATCAATAACACCCTCGTGTTCGACTCAGCTGGTAAGTGGCACCAGGGTGATAGAACTAGTGGACATTTTATAACATTCATTAACACCATTATATTTGTGTCAGCTGTGCCAATGGGACCAGGATGAGAGGATGGGTTAACTTGATGACGTTTTATGACATTAGTCAATGAAATGTGTGCTAGTGAGTGACACAGATGTGCATGTCCATGCAGGGACACCTCTGGGCTGTGCCCTGCGGGTCCCGGAAGGAGGAGTGCCCAATGAACACGGGACCTGGTTGTACGGCCGCGGAGGCTGGTGTGACGGGCTCCAGGTGGATCCATGGAGGATCGACATCACTTCCCAGGTACAGCAAAACACAATGATAAGGTTGTGGGACAGCAATGTTGCGTACTACATATACTGCATGTCCTGTGCAGTGTTCAGTTAGTAGTAAAGCAATATTTCATTCTAACATACACTCTTGAATGTAATGCTTCCTTATTGGCATTGATGATCCCAGGAAGAGCATTTAACATCCATGGAACCTTTCCATTGCACAAAATGTGCTTTATAGTGGAAACAGGTTCTTCAGATTATATAAATAATCTTCACACACACAAGAAAGCTTTTGGGGAAACATAAAGGGGTTCCTCCAAACCTTCATTTGGAAGCTTGATATTTAAGAAAGTAGCCATTTTTTGGTGCACCTTTAAAGTAGTTTATATTTAGCTGGATGATGAGTTAATGATTGAAAAATATTTTGTTCCCCTCGCAGCTGGACATGAGTGGAACCAATACTGTCCTTTACTATGGACTCTTTGAAGGACGCAACCCAGAACCAAAAACGAATCCAGGGTACATTATTATGTACTCCTTCCTAGTGTTTTATAAATGATTTCGCAGACATAAAATTCAGCAGTATTTTGTTTCATTATCATTTTTAAAGCAGTTGAAACCTGAGATTAAACAGTCACAAAATTGCGCTTGCACTAAATCTTTTTTCAAATAAATTGTGTCTTGAGAGATACACATCAGTCTGGCTTAAATGATTTATTTGTGTTCACTAAATCACTGACCCAAACCTAGTAAGCTGCATATTTAGGTTGAGCAGCATTTTAAGGCATCGTAGGTGCTTTCAATGCAAAGTCTGGTCCTAAAGGTAGGAATTATGTTTTCTATGATACTATACCTTCTTTTCACTCATTTGAGAAGAAATCCCATAATGCAATCCAAATATCTCAGTGAAAATACTGAGAAGCATCATCAAAATTGAAATGATGTTGAATTAGAAGGCAGTTTACTAGATTTAGAAACATTGTTTCGTATAGTGCTCTTTAGTCATGTCTCAATGCCTTTGTGAAGAGTTTTTTTCTTCTGTTGTAATTATGTGCAATTAGACAAGTCTCCTGAAGCTTCTTAACTTCAAGTGCAAAGAGGACCAGCAAATCTTTATCTTCATCCTTGAGTGCCTTTCTCTTTTAAAGAGCTTTAAGTCCCTGATTTTGAGGACCGACCCTTTGTGACACATTAGCTGAGTCACACAGAGCTCATTTTTGCCCGGCTACAGTAGTTTCCACACACTAAACTTCTTGTCCAAGTTTAGGTGATCTTCTATAAAACGGAGCATTATAACAGGCACTGTTCTGTAATTGAAATGCACTTCCTATGATGGCTGCACGCAAAAGAAAAGAACAGAATATATTGATTTTGTGATATTGACTACATCATTTTGAGAAAAAAACAAGATTACTTTCTTGTTTTGAAGTAAATAGAGCTTTTTTAATTGAATAACTCATGCATGAATCCCTGTTTTCCCGTGTGTTGTGCTGGATCATGACGAGGCCTGAAAACCTGTAACAAGGTTCTGTACATGAGCTCTGAGAGCTCCGACTTCCCCACCGTGGGGCTGAACGTCAGCGAGGGCAGAGTGCAACTGTACTGGAAGACCATCCGGGCCTTTCAGTACATCCATGCTCACCACCTCCAGCACGCTAACTGGTTCCTCAAAGCTTACGAGGACACGTTTGAAAACCTGAGGTACTTGCTCTCCCAGCATGACACAGAGAAGCCTGTTTACTTCAGCCACAGGTTCCGGCCATTCGTCCATCAGGGTTACATGAGCCGGATACGTCCTGAGCCGAGAGGCCCTCGGGAGATTTGTGCAAGGCTTCAGTACAAGACGCTGCACGCATTTCAGCTCCGTAGAGGACATGGCCTTAGGCAGGTGCATGGAGATCATGGGAGTGAAGGCCGGGGATTCAAGAGATCCGAATCAACAGGAAACATTTAATCCCTTTAGACCGGAAAATCAACTCATCCCCCCCAGAATGAAAAACAGGTCTGGGGTTACAGTTACAACAGAAAAATACAGGTGAGCGCCAGTTTCTCATTGAAAATATGTGTGGGTCACTCTGCCCTTGGTTACTGTTGCCAAGACATTCAATAGAAATGAACTGGAGATTTAAGTGATGCTTTTTGAGTTAGATGTGTTAGAAAAATAAAGTTTGATATTAATTTAAATATTTTTATTATTATTAAGTTGTGTGAAATAAAAAAAAATTATCCCCCGTTTCTATACAGTTATAACTAAAACTGAATTCATAAAATAAACATTACCTGCAACAATGTGTGTATATATATATATAGTGACGTCCCTAAATCTCCTGACGAGAGAGATTTTGATTGGTTTTCAGCCTGTTAATTGAGTTTAAGTATTCAAGTAATTTATTTTGTTAACTGGGCAGGCTCTCCCGAGGGGATGGTTCTCAGTAGTCTCTTTCTTTCTGACTCTTGTTGTTTCTTTGGCTTTTCTTATATTATGTAGTATGTTTTGTTGGTTATTTTTATTTTAGTATTTTCTCCCTAGACTTTTCATTTATTATAACTACTGTTTGTTTTTATTTAATTCAATAAAACGATTACTTTTCGTTTAAACTTCCTTCTCTGAGCATCTTTATTATTTCCACCTCAAACGAGCAGGTCGTAACAATATATATATATATATATATATATATATTTGCATGTATGTATGTATATATGTAAATATAATAATGACAAACAACAAAATGGTTGAAATGAAAACATAAAAATAAAAACTAATTCAAAATATGAACAAAAACTCTTATAGTTTTTCATTGATATTGAAATAACAATGATCAGAAACAAATCCAATATGTTGAATATGTAAAATTCAGTATCAATCTACCCAAACATACAGATACTTACATTAGAAAACATATTTTATCCAGTTTGATAAAATCCCACCCTACATTTCATTCTTGTTGAAAATACTGTCACTCAGCAATGCATCATTTTGCAAAAAATAGTTTGCATACATTGTTTCATGTTGAAATGTAAGTTTTTAACATAAAGGTCCTTTTGTTTTTTTTGATACACTAGCATTAAAATTAAAATATAATTTTTTTTATGTATATATATAATGAAAATATGTTATGTTTATCTATATAAATATATTTAGATATAATATCAAATATAAGAAAATAAATATATAAATGCATTTACATGTAAATACTTAAAATATATACTGTGTGTGTGTTTTAATATAAACATAATAAATAAACACAGCATAAACGCATATATTATGTAAAGAAAAACTTTTATTTCGGGTGCAATTCATCGCAATGAATCATTTGACAGCACTAATATATATATAGAAATTGTGTACATTATAATTTGTGCATAAAACACTTTTGCATCGTCTAAGATTACTCCAAACATAATGATTCTGATTATCTGTTTTTATAGATTTTTCTCTTTCTCCAGGGTCCTGAGTGCTGTGCAGATTTTGTGATCTCATTTCATTACATGAGGCCTGCAGACATTTTCATGCTGGAGTATTTCACACATCACCTGCAGGCATTCAGATACAAGTACAGATTCAACGCTAGTCATGAACAAAACAGCACCAGTGAGCTTTAAACCACAATAAAAATACAGACAAGCATAATAACCTACAAATAGGTTTTATTGTGACCAAAAACTAGTTTACATGAGAACATGTGATGGTAAAAGACATCAAGAAATAGTAGTTTTGCTCAAAATAATAACCTTCTTGTGTCTATTATATATGCAAATAAAGCATTTGTAGATTGTTCAAGTTTAGTTTTTTTAATATGTTTACAGTAAAAATGTTGAATATTAAAACAAAATGAAAAAAAAGCTTAATGTCTTGTTTAGTAGCAGGTTCAGGGCTCTAGTGACAAGACTTACATTTTCACACAGGATATTTTGCAGGCCTCTTGACTATCAAACTGGTTTTTGTTGCCTTGGCAACCTCCAAACCAGAACTGAGCACATGAATTGGCCTTTGGATCAAAATACCATTTAACAACATAGTCTCGACACGGACCGGGATCCAGAGGCTGTAGGCATCCCTCGTCTGATGCAAGACAGAGAAAATTGCATTTACAGGAAGTCAGAATTGCAGTTATTATTTGTATTGCATCACTTGTGAGCAGCATTTACCTGCAGTAAAGTGATCCTGTATGAGCAGCGGCGGCTCTGTCCTGTATGTGTCCTGTGATGTGAGAGAGAAATCTGGGAGAAGGTTCAGCTCTTCTCTTTCCAAATCTGGTGCTATAGTGCTGATGATGTCAGTACCGTCTGGTTTGAGGTCATAGAAGGGGAACAATTCTCCAACTGCACCTGGCTGATTGATTTCATTTCATAATATAAAAAATTTATATGTTCGCAGTCCTATGCGTTCATAACTAGAGTACATTGATATTAACAGATGGAAAGTTTTTCAACAGCAACCCCCCCTCCAAATATTGTATTTGCTCTAATTAATATGAAGTCATAAAAACAGTAAAAAAACACAATTTATGCTAATAATTAGAAAAATTGTGTACGAAATAACAACAACAACAATAATAAATGTACAATAAAAATGTTACACTGCAGAGCATTGCAAATAATTGCTAGAATTTTCTCAGCAAAACATCATGTAGCTTTTAGACACGTTTTTCAAAACTGAAGCAAGTGTCAGTCTCCATTAATATAAAAACGAATTATAAAATATAAAAACTGCATGTGTAATAATTATTATAAAAAGTATTACTTTTAAAATAATAACCAATGGACTTATGTTAAAAAATATCACTACATAACATCTATTTGTATTTAAATGCTGTTTAATACAAATTTGATTAAAATTCCAAAATTAAAATTAAATTAAAAATAGAATTTTTATAAATATATTTGTATTTTATTTTATTAATACAGTATGCACAAAACATTGTTTTATCAATATGCTTTAAAAGTGAAGATCAAATATGGCTTTTTGATATGTCATGTCTCAATTAATATAAAACTAATAATAAAATAGAAAATCTTTAATATAAAAACTGCATTAAAACTGCAATTGTATTAATAACTGCAACTGTAAGAGTAATTGGAAAAAGTATTATTTTTAAATAATAACAAATAGACTTATACTAACTTAATGGCACTACAGAACTTCTGTTTCTTTAAATGTAAAAAAAATGTGTATGTATATGTATGTATATATATATATATATATATATATATATGTGTATATATATATGTGTATATATATATATATATATATATATATGTATATATATATCCTTTCTGAGTCTTGTTTTCTGTGGGTTTCTCCTGTGTACCGACCTTGCCAATATGCAAATGCATTTTGCTTCACCACATTTTGCCAGTTTCACCAAGCCTTTGAATGAAAGCTTGCAGATGGATCCGCACGTCCCCATCTCACTCTATTTGATTGTATTTGAATTATATGCCTAAAACATTGTAATATTAATCAATATTTTTTATTTTTATTTGATTTCAATTCTATTTCTATTCTAGAATTCTATAATAAATAAAAATCTATTCCCTGATTAATACAATTTAATAGAAATGTAATGGAATTATATTTCATTTCTATGCTCAAAATGTCATATATAACTAATAAGGCATTATATTAAATCGATTTTTTAATTTAAATGCTTTTATTTTATTTCTATTCTAGAACAAAAAAAAATCTATTCCCCAATTTATACAATTACAATTCTATTTTATTAATATGCACAAAATGTCATATATAACTAATGCCGTCTTGTTTTTACAGTGTGTGAGTTTACCTTGGAGGTAGGGCTGAATATCGATCCATCAGTGTTCTCACAGATCTCTTGGAGCAGTTTACTTTCCACTTCTAGACCACAAAGGTCGAGACAAAAAAACATGCATTAATTAATGTGATCCTGTAGCTTCAAAGTCACAGGTTTGCTGTATGTTTGTAATAAATTCAATCATTAAGCCATTTCACTTTAAACTGTTGCTTCATATCAGTCATAATCCATAATAATGCTTCACACTGTGATGAAGTCTATCATCTGTTGTCCTCTCCCATAAAAATCCACACACATTTGTTTTAATCAGGTATTTAGACTCTCATTCTGACGGCACCCATTCACTACAGAGAATCCATTGCTGAGCAAGTGATGGAATGCCAAACTTCAAATCTGATAAAGAAACTCCATCACGGATGGCACAAGGGTACATTTTTAGCACATTCTCATTTATGGGTGAACTATTCCTTTCATTTTACCATGTGAATGATTCTGAGATATTATTTTATGCCTTATCCTAATTTCCACTTTTGAACTTCTGAACACAAATTAAAATTTCTGATGATATCAGAGCGATATCTGACCCTCCAGCAACAGACAGCAACACAACTGAAACAATCCCAGATCCAGAAACTTCGTAAAAACACATGTCACATGGACTGTTTTACCAATGTTTTTACAACGTTTCTGGATCTGGGATCATTTCAGTTGTGTTGCTGTTTATGGAGGGACAGATAGCTCTCAGATTTCATCAAAAATAAGTCTTATGGGTTTGGAATGTCATGAGGATAAGTAATTATTGACAGAATTTTAAGTCCGCAAACATACCAGAAAGCATTCTGAAGTCCTCGATGGAAAACACGTGGTCTTCGGCGGGCGGCGACGCTATTGACTTCAGCTCCTGTTTAAAATCATCATAGATGGGGTCGCTTTGATTCACCACTCCTATAACCAACATGGTGATATTGGCCGAATGGGCCTCTCTGACCGCATCCTCCAGCTTCACCGTGTCTCGATGATCCGTCTGGCCATCAGTAATGACCACAGCCACTTTCCTCACACCACGCCGAGCAAACCGAAAGATCTCATTGGCCTTTCTGATGCCACTTCCTGTATAAGTGCCCTCCCCAATGTAGGGCATCCTGCGCACGGCTGCTTTGACTTCATCACGACTTAAGCGTTCTTCAATGCTTGTGACCACCAGGTTAATGTGGCTGTAGAGAACCACGCCGACCCGTGTGACCTCAGGACTGACGGATGCTCGGTCGATCAAGGTGTTCACAAAGTCTTTAATGACCTGGAAGTTTTCCGGGCCGACGCTCTCAGAGCTGTCAATCACAAACACCAGCTCCAGGGGATGTATTCTGCAAATCCGGCCACAGCCTGACGAATGACAATAGATCATTTAAACCAAATCAGTTTTGGTGTGATTCACCACAAAGCAATTTTGCTAAATATATGTGCAATTGAAATACTTACCACAAATAGATCGGATTAAGCTGATTATTTCCTCTCTCTGCAAAAAACAAAAATCTTGTTCCAGAAGTGCTCTATTTATATTTCACATAAGCTAGTAGTAATGTTATTGTATTATACTGTGATTATTCTTATTTATAGAATTAGCTTTTTATATTTTCTGATTTTAATTAAAGTAATTTTGTTATTCGCCAAATAACCTTTTAATCTATTATTAATAAAAATTAATAATTTATTATTACTTTAATTTTAGTACTTATTTCAACAACATTTCTTATTTTTGTATTTATTTTATTTGAGATTTATTTCATATATATATATATATATTCTATTCTTTTACTACTTAAACTTATTTAATTCAATGCATTGAAACAGTTCAGAAATCGAAAATACTAGTAAATTTCACAAATAATTACAAATAAACCAATACAAATAAATACACCAATTTGCAGATGACCAAATTGAGCAGTAAGCACTGTGTGGAATACTATATCCCATAATGCAATGCACTGGACTTTACGTTCTACTTAAATTATTTAGTCAGATAATTTTTATGCAAACATGGGATAATAAGGCAGTTATCGCAATTATTTGTTATTTTTTTATTCACAAATTACTGAAGTCCAAAATGAATTCTTTATTGAGATCTGTGTATAGTACATACCGTGAGACCAGGTTCTCCTTTTGTTCCTGTATTACCCTGTGATTATAAAGCACAATGTTCAGGTGTGTTAAACGTAGTTAAATAATGCAGCGTTGCGTATTAAGCAAAAGTTGAAATTATTAGCTATCATAATGCTTAAGGATTAAAAAGCAAGTCTCGCGTGAATGATTGATGATCAAATTGTTCTTCTCACCGGTGGTCCTGTAAACCCTGGATCTCCCTGGCTTCCTCTGTCTCCTTTACGTCCTTGTACTCCAGGTAACCCACGGCCACCCTACAACACAGTAGTTATTTCAAAGGAGCTTTAAACTCACAGTTTAGGTCATGTTTTCAAGTATGACGTGATTTTAATTATGACTGCACATACAGTACTGTACGTTTGGCATTATAAGGCACCAGTTTTGTGGAAAATATATATATATATTTTTTTTTTTGATGATAGAAAGAAAGTCCTACAGGTATGGGATGACATGAGGGTGAGTAAATGTAACTGTTAAAGATTCCTTTAATGATACAAAATATAAATGCATGCAGTAGTGCGTAAATGACTCTTATCACCTTCTGCCCCGGCAGACCCTCTCCAGGAAGCCCTCTTAGCCCTTGTAAACCCTGATATCCAGGATCACCCTGTATGAAAACAAAATACATGTAAATGAAATGGTTTGTGTATTTCACTGTAATGTGTTTCTATGAATACTGTATCTTTGTTGATAAGCCTCAGATTCCTGTTACCTTTGTTCCTTGTATGCCCTCTCCTGGTAGTCCTGGAGGACCAGCTGGACCAGTCTGACCAATGGAGCCCTACCGACCACAAAAGCACCTCAGAGAACATAATGACTCATTCAGCAGTGTATTATCGAATCACAGAGTGATGATTATAATATGCATACATATATTCTACATGCATTTCCTACCTTTGTGCCCACTTGCCCAATACCTGGTGCTCCAGCAGGTCCTGGGGAACCTGGAGGGCCTCGATCCCCCTGTGACAGAACACATTAATTTATAAAATGCTTTAAAGGAGGTGGGTTTTCCCATAAAGATTTAAAGGTTTACATTTTCTAAAGAAAATTGGTGTTAAGTAAGCACCTTACCTTTGGTCCAGGTAAACCTTTTCCCTCTGGCCCAGTCTCTCCTGTAAGACCTGGCAGACCCAGTGGCCCCTATAGATAACATGGGCAAATCATACAGTAAAAAAGTGTAAATTATATTTTTATATTCCCATATATGTAATGTATATGTCAGATTTTAAATGCAGACTGTGTAAATGAAACATTTGCATGAATATTATTATTTGTTATGATATTTACAGGTGGGCCGGGATAGCCATCTCCCTTTAGCCCTGGAGGTCCAATGGGTCCTTGAAACCCCATTTCACCCTAAAGACATTATATAATGCATTATACAAAATGCATTATTTAAAAAAAAAACTGGTTTCTGCTAGGGCATCACTCTTACCTTCGGCCCTGTAATGCCTATCCCTGGATCTCCAGCAGGACCTGATGGACCGACCGGCCCTGGATCTCCCTACAGGAAGATGAACATGGTACTGATATCTCCTGATCAATTACATACACATACTGTTAGCCCAAACAAGTTTATGCCACATTAAAAATATAAGAATGCATATTCTAAAAAAGTTGCAATGCAAGTAAATTGGCGGTTAAAATAATGTTTTATTTTTCAAAAATAAATAAATAAAAGAAATTGTTTGCATCCTTTTTTTTGCTTCTGACCTATCCATTTTTTAAAGAAATGTAATTAACTAAGATATTTGAGTTCATATTACACACAATATTTAGTTAAAATAATGATCAACAGAAGGCATCAATTTTTGCAACTTGAAGGCCTAGTTTCACAGTCAGGGCATAGACTAGGCCTGGATTAGACCATAGTTCAATTAGGATATTCAAGTAACATCACTGGCACTATCTACTATCATAAACACTGATATATTTTAAGATTAGAAATTGCAAGTTTCTTTTAATTGAAACAGCTCAGATTTACATTTTAATCTAGGACTAGGTTCACTTGTCAGTGAAACCAGGTGGATATGGTTTAAATGATTAAATAAGAACCATGCATTTATATAAGTTGTTGTTAACAGGCCCCCTGAATCCTTTTCAGAGTGAGGTTTAAATGGCATAAATGTGTCTTAATTTTCATAAGTTACTCAGTAATGGTCAAATGGTAAATTTTATTTGAATTAAATTTCATTTCATTTTTGATACAGCTTGTTTTTAACACTGAGCATTCCTCAAATGTACCTTAGGTCCCGGTATGCCCCTTCCTGGAGGCCCAGAAACACCTTGAACTCCAACATTGCCGCGTTCTCCCTATTTTAAATTAAAGATAATGTAACTCAAAAGATTTTAAGTGAATACTGGCAATGACAGACACACAGGTCTTTTCTTTGTGTGGTATTTTGTTTTTCTTAAATTGTTTTCACCTTTGACCCTGCTGCCCCAACTGGTCCCAAAGGTCCTGGAAGGCCTCTGGAGCCCCTCTCCCCTCGACCCCCCTATTGAAGGAAGATACAGCCTATTTAGTACATTTAATATGTGGTCACCTCATTTTAAATCCTGTAATGTGTATATAAACATATACAATAATGTTTAATACTCTTCAGTTTTTTCTGAAGAATAAATAAAGCACATGCATACATTACCTTCTCTCCTGGCAGGCCTCTTCCAGGAGGTCCGTCCTGTCCTTTGGGTCCTGGTAAGCCTATATCACCCTAAAGAAAACAAGATATAGTACATTATAAGTTATTGAATATTTCTGATGTCAATCTGATGTCAAGCCACTAACTTGGCTTTAAGAGCATTCTGACCTTTGGCCCCATGGCTCCATCTTCTCCTGGTACACCTGCCTCACCTGGTAAACCTCGTAATCCAGGTTCACCCTAAGGCATGAACCCATAAATACAACTGTGATTTCACTATTTGATACTTTATTCTGCTCCTTCATTTCATGTAACAGCTAAGTTGAAATGACAACTCACTTTGGGTCCTGGTTCTCCAAGTCCTCGTTCTCCAGGGGCTCCACGTTCTCCAGGGAGACCCTGTTGTCCCTGAGGACCAAATGAAAACACAGTGTAGAAATACAGATACTGTAGATAGACGAATGGATGGATGGATGAATAATGAAGATTTACCTTTGGTCCAGTAAGTCCTATCCCAGGATTTCCTCTTTGACCAGTAGGACCAGCTGGTCCCTGATTCCCCTTCAGATATAAAGATGCAATTGGCAATTAGGAAAAGAAATGGTGGGCTTGGGTCTTCTGGTGGTTATTGGTGTCTTTTGGGTGATTTCTATGATATTTCTAGTGGTTGCATGGACATTTCTAGTAGTTGCAAGTGGCTCTATTTGCATGCTTTTTTTAATTTAGAAAAGAAATAGCACACTTCTTCCAGCAAGCTGCATGATTCCTGGTATCATTGGTGTCTGCAGCACAAACTATACAAGTTGTTTAGGGTTTAATCAGATGATTAACCCCATGTATGATCACTAAACATAGTAAAGCTACTGTAGCACCACTAGTACATACTGGTATCAAAATGCAAAACCAGAAAATAACAAATACTTTCTCTCCTTGAATCCCCCTGCCAGGCATTCCTAGTGGTCCAGATGATCCAGGAGGTCCTGCGTTGCCCTACAAGGATGCATTCAGGGGATAAATTAAATGCATAATGGGCTTTTACACAGACAAAACTGTGACATACCTTTTCACCTTTGATTCCATAACCTGGGGGCCCACGTCCACCTGTAGCACCAACATAGCCACGGTCACCCTAATAACGCATTGAAAAGTGATAGATATGTCTTTATTCACACAACCATTAAAGGGAAATAATAAGACAGAGGTCTGAGTTTAAGCATAAAGGTTTTTTATTGGTATCATTGGTTCCATGAAGATCCCTGGAAGGCTTTCATTCCACAAAAGGTTCCTTATAATAGCAAAAAGTTTTTTAGATTATTAAAATGTTAGCTACTAAAGCTGCTCACCTTGGGCCCAGGAAGTCCTTCACCTGGAGCTCCTGGGTTCCCCTGTGCTCCTGATAAACCTGGAGGACCCTTCATTGATGCATATATCATTATATCATTATAATCTACTGATGCATGTTTAAAAGTCACATAAGATGTTTTTACTTACAGTTTGTCCTGGCTGACCTATGCCAACCTGACCGGGAATACCTGGTCTTCCTGGGTTCCCTCTGTCTCCCTGGAACAACCACACCACAAGTTAAGTTCAAGAGATCTCAAAAATCTGAATAAAATACACTGCGTGCAGATTCTTACCCTGTGATGTGGAGAAGAACATGCTTAAACAAGAATATAACTCATAACTAATTTTGGCTATTGACAAACTCACAACATCCCATAAAAAAAGAATAATCACTATTTTATCTCTTTTTATATTGTAGTAAAACAGTAATATTGTAAAATATTATTACAATTTCAAATAATTAGTTTTATAGTTTTAATATATATTAAAATGTAATTTATTCCTGCTGAATTTTCAATATCATTACTCCAGCTTTCAGTGTCACATGATCCTTCAGAAATCATTCTAATATGCTGGTTTCCTGCTAAAGAAAGATTTCTGATTATTTTTATTATGTTTTTTTTTTTTTTGATGAAGAGAAAGTTTTAAGGACAGCATTTGTTTGAAATGGAAATCTTTTGTAACATATGTCTTTACTGTCACTTATTATCAATTCATCCTTTCTAAATAAAAGTATTAATTTCTTTCAAAAGTCCTGAGACGTTTACCTTTGGGCCAGGAAATCCGATTCCAATATCTCCCGGTGGACCAGATGCACCAATCGGCCCTCGATCACCCTAGGAATGATCTGAAGGTCAGTGATTCATTTGTAACTTCATATGAATTTAAACTTTAAATGTAAAGCTTATATACAGTATATTCTGCTAAATCTCAGTCATCTCGGCTACATGTAAGATTGCTAATTTTACTTCAAATGGTAATATTCATAACGACCATCTGCTATAAGCATGAGTTATGGAGAAAGAGTTCAGTACATGTTTTCTCTCATGTATATTCCAACTGACATTTACAGAGCATAAAGACACCCCTTGTGTCTAACATCCTAGGGTTTTTTTGCATTTGAATGTGCTATTATATATTTGTCAGATTTTCAAGGCACTCTTTGTTAAAGCTTCCTAGCCAAACACGAAAGGCAAAAATCTGTATTTAAACCGACATGGAAACATACCACCAGATCTCTCACAAATATCAGTCACAAATATCAGTTACAGCTGTCTCACTGTCAAAGAAATGGAAGATATGATCCTACTTTAGGTCCAGCTGGACCCTCATGACCCTGGTCTCCTGGAGGCCCTTTCAGACCCTGGTGAAATAATGAAGAAACAGGTTGTGAAATTTATGTTGACATTTTGCTTAAGGTATAGTTCAGCCGAAATGTAGGTAGATGAGCTTGTTTCTTCATACAAACAGATCAAATGTAGCATTACATCTCTTCCTCTGCAGTGAATGGGTGCTGTCAGAATGAGACTCAAAACAACTGATAAAAACATTGCAGGAATCCACACCACTCCAGCTAAAATCTAAAAGCTCTATATATGTAAGAAACAAATCCATCATTAAGATATTTCAACTGCTAAACGTTTGCTTCTGGATAAAACAGTCCTTCATTCCATAACTTACAATAACACTAAAATATACTTGCTTGTAAAAAGTGCTTTGGACTGGAGTGGTGTGGATTATTGTGATGTTTTTATCAGCAGACTCTCATTATGACTGTCATGATCAAAGACTGTGTTTGGCACTCCAGATTTCTATGTACTCACAGCTGTTGCTAGTTAGGTTCAATCATTCAATCAGTTCACCTGTATAAGGGATGTTTTAACATAGTTTCGGGAAGAGCGCGCTGAATATCTGCACAGGCGGTACCCAATGACGCTCATCAGTATTTCGCCCATTAGCTATTAATTATTCCTAATTTCATTTATCCGCCTCAGCATAAATACCATCGTCTCACTCCTCTCAATATCTAGTTACGCACGATCCCTCCTTCCTCCCCTTCTCCACCTTTTCTTCGCACCGTCAATGGGGGCAGTCGGGACCGAGCCGCGCTCCGGGCTCTGCCCTCGCCAGGGTTACTCGCAGCAGGGCTCTGGGCCCGCCGAGCTCCCGGCTCGCCCCCCGGACAGCACGCCAAATTTGCTTATTTAAATTCATGAAGAAGTGCAAATTCATGAAATACCAGTCTGTGTGTCTATCTCTTCACGGTCCATTTGCACTGTCGATCTGTCTTGTGTTTTCACCCGTGTTCCTGATTCTTGTCGCTCTGTTTGGATTTATTGTTGCCGACCTCTGCTCTCGTTTGGATTATCGCCTTTAGCTTCTCCCCTTGGACTCTGTTTGCTTTTTGTTTCGACCCACGCACGGACTCTGACTATTCTCTTCTGCCTATGCCTCCAATTACCCTGTTATGCTGATGATCGACCCTGCCTGTATCACTCTATCTTGTAAATAAACAATCTGCTCATGAATCCGAACGACTCCTCGTCTCCCGATCGTTACAATGACGGCACCCATTCACTGCAGAGCATCCATTGGTGAGCAAGTGATGCTAAATTTCTCCGAATCTTTTCCGATAAAGAATTTTTTTTTTTATCTACATCATTGATGCAGAGGACTTTTTTCATTATTAGGTGAACTACTCCTTTTACCTAGATGCAATAAACACTAATAATAGGCTGCTATATGATTGTTGAAATGTGGGTTTTGAGGGACTTGACCCAGTCAATCTGAACTATTCTGTCTCTTCACTAATCCCACTGCACAAAGTCGTCCTCAGAAAAAGAATAATATCCTGCAAGCCTGGATTCACTGCTTTACATGTGTACATTAGGATAGGATTACGAGCGATCTGCCGATCACATTCCATAAGTGCAGGCTGGGGAAACAACCACGGACTGCTGTGATCGCCACATTTGTGATGAGACAACTTGTGACATAACTAATGAATTCTACAGCTAATACGAATGTATCTATAAACTGAATAAAGAGATGTTAGAGACTGTTACATGTGTTGGCTGTTTTGAGCTTTAAATCTTTTGATTGTCAGCATATCACATACTCAACACCACTGTTTATTTTTGGGGGTTTAAGTTTAATTTAGCATTTGGTACAATGCACTTATTGTGTACATACGTTTTTACATTGTACTTATACAAAAAAATACCTATATGCAATTATTTGTAATTCATTTATTTAATTACATTAATAGTTAGGCCCATCTCTTACACCTTAACCCACCCATAAACCTACCCATACCACTTAAACCTGTCTCTAACCTTATCCATATCCCACCTCAATAGCAGCAAAAGTGTTTTGCAATAAAATATGTACATAATATTTTGATATAAGTACACAGCAGTTAAGGCCAGCTAATATAAAGTGTGACTCAAAGTTTTCCTGTAAATTAACACAGTATGAAAGTTGGGTACTAAAATATGTCAATTCTGCGCTAGAATAGTTTCTTTATAAACAGTGGCATAAAAAGTAGTTATATTAATATTAATTTCTGTCATGAAACTCTAGATGGTTACAGGCTGACAAATAATGCAAGTATCATTTATACAGTTAATAATCTAAATGTCAAGAAAAACAATTATTAGAGATTAACTTTTAAAGCGAATTATTGATGGTTGAAAATGAGCTTCCATGCAGTGTGTAACAAGTGAATGAAAACATCCTGCTTTTAAATATTATAAAAAAGTTTGAAATATATAAGTGTGCTATGTATAAAGTTATTATCTCTCAAAAGAACTTTGAATCACTGAAACGGAGACATTTTTTAAAACAAATCCCAATAATTTTCACTATTGACATCAAAAATATTAGTATATTACCCGCCCACTTGCTGTTTTTTCGAGTTGGTCTGAATGAAAATGCTAATTCATTCTTTTCCACTAGGGGCTGCTTTTGGAGCATAAAAATAGCTGTTTCCCAGGTAACGCTGTACATAAAGCAGCACTATGCTCACTAACTCTGCTTTTTCACGCAATGCAGGCATGATTAAATTAAAATGAGGCCAATCACTGCAGATTAGCATCACGCAAAAGTTGGAAAAATTTATAATTAAGCAAATCGTTTGGGAGTTGTTGAGCAAATTAGGCAAAAATAAATGCATATTAAGACAATGAAAGTGTTTATGCATGTCAACCTGTTGTTGGTGACTCCCAAAACCATAATATGATCCTTTCATAACCCATAGTAGGGGAACACAGAGCACTGTTACAAAGGTGTAAAGGGTAAATGTTTATACTGTGCCTGCTCTCCTCTGGGGCCCCTTGGCCCTGGAGGCCCTTCGGTGCCCTGTGAAAACCAGTAAAAACTATTTAGTAATCATGTATTCTGTATGTTACAATGCAAATATTTTATGTCAGTACAGAAGACGTACCTTATGTCCCTTTTGTCCTGGTGGTCCACAGTTACCTTGATCCCCCTAAAATATGACTCAAGACTTTCAAGATTTTGCTTTGTGGAACAGAATGTATTATAATATTGTGATATTAATATAAAATATTTCAGTGAGAATATGAATTTTGCAATTCTGTTATATGTGCACAATATTTATTTAGCATGCACTACTGGTCAACTTCTTTCAAATGTTTTTGAAAGAAATCTCTCACGCATTTATTTGATCTGAAATACAGTAAAATAATAATAATAATAATATTTATAATACATAATAATAATAATATTGTAAAATCTTATTGCAATTCAAAATAATTATTAATTATTTGAATATATAATTTATTCTTGTGATGCAACAATGAATTTTCAGTCTTCGGTGTCACATGATTCTTCTGAAATCATTCTGATATGCTGATTTGATTATTTAAAAAACTATAATTAAATAGAAAAAAATTATTATTTTAGAATTTTACTGTAATTTTGATTAAATAAGTGCAGCCTTTGTGAGCATAAGATACTTCTATAAAAAAAAATTATATTCCAAACTTTTGACTGGTGGTATATATATATATTATCCAATCTTGTGAAAAATAGTAAGTCATAAGTCATTAATATCTTTCTGGATGTGGCTGTTAACAAATTCATTGCATGTGAATGTAATATGTAAACTCTGAGGTTTCACCTTATCACCTTTGAACCCAGGTCTTCCCTGTGAATGACAAACCAGGAACAGAACAGTATTGGTCAGAGAGTCATTGATAACACAGACTGTATATACAGTAAAGTGACCAAATAAAGATGTGATGTACCTCGGGACCGTTGATTCCTGGAAGACCGGGTGCTCCTGTTTCCCCCTGTACAACAGGTCAGATTAACAACAGTAAACTACAGCTCCAATAATCATAGTTATGGGTAATTATTTTCACTCTCACCCTTGAGCCTTTTTGACCAGGTGCTCCTTCATAACCTTGCTCTCCTTTTCTACCCTAAACAAAGTAGAGTTTTCTCATGAATGACACTAATAACTGAAAATGGCCTCAGTTTCTCAGCGATACTCACAGGAGCTCCTGGAGGTCCGCGTTCACCTTTCTCACACAAACACACCGATGGCCGAGGACACTGGCACAAGGAATACAACCAAGAGACAGTAAGCAATCAGCATTTTTAAAACGAATTCAGAAGATTTTAATTTTAATCATCTACT
>JAUMHI010000058.1:18767431-18780778 GCA_032359435.1 Enteromius unitaeniatus | reverse complement strand
CATCTACTCAACCTTATGTTGTTCCCATGCTCTATGATTTATTTATTTTTTCTGTTGAACACAAAAGAAGATGTTTTGAATAATGCTGGCAAACCAAACATTTGACGGTATCCATTGACTTCCATAGTAATTCTTCCCTTAATATACAACTATTGAAGTCAATGGGGACCAACAACTATTTGGTTCTCCAAAGTATCTTCTTTTGTGTTTAAAATATTAAAGAAACTCACACAGGTTGGTAATGACACGGGGGTGAGCAAATGACGACAGAATGTTCACTTTTGTGTGAACTGTCCCTTTAAGAATAAAACTTTTTAGTATATGCTTTGTTTAATCAGTGTTCTTAATAGTTTAGTACTTACTTCATTTTTTGCAATTGATTCCTGGCAAAAAAAAAAAAATGAAAAGAGAAATAAGAATTAGAACACAATTCTATGACAGTATCAAAACAAATTCAATTTATTCTCAAATCTCGCCCTTAGCATGGAAAACTTTACGATGCATTTCTAAGAGGGCTGTATTGTGCGATCACAGACAGTGGTTGACATTTCACGAGAGGCAGCCCCTTCTGTTTTTCTGTGGAAAATCCCTCACACCCACTGATGTGTGAACCATGCCTCAGGGCAGCAGACAGAACACTGCATCTCAAACCCCCACAAATTAAATCTATACGCCTGTTTTTAAGTATCTATTATCTGACCCAAAATAACAGCAGGGTGTAGGCTGTGGAAATACAAAGCTAGAGCTTGAATGAAGCTAAATGAATGTGTGGCATTTCAGCTGGAGTCCATGTGAAAGTGAAGCTCTGAATAATGACTGCACTGTTTCTATTCCTATGTCAAGTTGTTTAATACCATGTTACTTCCCAAATATGCAATATGGGTAGTTTCTTATTGACCTAAGTCACAGGTGTATGTTTATCAGCATTTCACTTGGCTTTTCAGAGTGGGTGAGTTTATATTTTCTGAAGATCAAGCAGTTTAGAGTCAGAATTTAGAATTACAATTTACAAAACTACAATTTTTAGATGGTTTTTAACTTTCCTAGAGTTTCGTTGTGTGTGTTTTTAATTATTTATTAAAATGGGTGCTCACTGCTTACTGGATCTTTTGTTCACTCTCTTTTGTTCACTTTTTGTTTCTCTCTTTAGGTCTAAGGCTGCACAAATAATTAAAATGAATTTAAAAATGGTGTTAGATTTCTAATATTTCTATAAATCTTAATTACAATAAGTCATTTTCTGTTGCGCAAGGTAATTCTATATGTTCACATAGGTATATATTTCCATAATTTGTGATTTGATTTGTATTAGTTCTGTGCAACAATTAATCGTAATCGTAAAAAAAAAAGGTTTTGTTTATATAATATGTGTTTTGTGTATATTTATAATGCATAGGCTATATAAACACACATATGCATTATATATTTAGAAAATATTTACATTTATTTAAATGTATATATTGTGACGATGGCAGGCGGCCTCACAAGCCAATCATTGCCTCCCCCGTACTTCAGCGCCGCCCTTCTCCAGGCTCCCAACGAGAGTGGGCGGATGAGAGGAGGGGCGCAGACTTTGCACATGATGAGGCGCACCGGAGTCTAATGGTGCCTCATCACCGCCGCCGTTAAAAGGACAATGCGTGCCCCTCCTCGGGAGACCGGTCTCTTCCCCGTGCATGAACACTGATATCCTCGTGGGTCCGGGAAGTAAGCGGCAGAGCGACGCGGGAGGAGCGAGCTGTCCTATACAGCCACAAGAGGCGCCGAAAGACACGAGCAGCCGGAGCTGACTGTACTCCACCCCTTCCCGGAACCCTTTCCCTCCTGCACGACCTGAACCTCACCGAACTCGAGCAGAACAACGAGGACACCAGTTGCCCTTTTATTTTGGACACTTTATTTCCCCTGGACACTTTATTTTGTGTATTTATTTAATAAAAAGCCTCTCCGAGGCATGACATCAGTCCCACTGTGTCTGTGTTGGCTCGATCACATAACATCTGGTGGAGAATGCGGGCAAGGCAGAGCCAACCAGCGCAGTGGGCGCCATCTGATGACGTCACTCCCCTCTCGCTCAGAAGACAGGAAGGAGCTGCGCTGCGGCAGAGACGCTGAGGGAGGCCTTCCAGCCACCGAAGGGGTGAGTGACTACTTTTTCTGAATAAGAGTCATTGCCCGTAGCTAGTGAGAGCCGACACTAACCCACGTATTTCCTCTGTCCCCAGCATCGCCGTCGAGCGGGAGGGTGAGCAACCCTGAGGGGCTCCCCTTTCCCCACCCCTCCGACCGCATGGAGCCTGGATGAGGGAGGTAGCACCCCTGTGTGGGCGGCGCATCAGCAACGGGAGTGTCGCTTGGGGGAGGGAGTGTGATGAGGCGTCCTATACAGCAAGCCGTGAGGAGAGCGAGCCACAAGAGGCGTGAGAGGCGCCGGAGCCGCCCCAGGTATACGCTGCGAGAGGGGTGACCCGGCGAAAGACTTGAGCAGCCAGAGCTGCCTGTACTCCGCCCCTTCCCAGAACCCTTTCCCTCCTGCATGACCTGACCCTCACCGAACTCGAGCAGAACAACGAGGACACCAGTTGCCTTTCATTTTGGACACTTTATTTCCCCTGGACACTTTATTTTGTGTATTTATTTAATAAAAATCAGTCCCACTGTGTCTGTGCTGGCTCGATCACGTAACAATATTTATATCCATATAATTTAGATAAATATATTTAATATATACACATTTTTCTTAAATATACACATGCATGTGTGTGCATTTATTTATAAAAAATAAATATAACACAGTACACACACACACATATGTTACATGCACAAAAACATTTATTTTGATTAATCGTGAAAGTAATTAATAATTATTATTTTAATTATATGTTTGATTAGAAGTTATATGTGTGTTTCATCAAGTAATTCATAAATTCTAGAATTTATAATTCTGTTGCACAGGGTGATTTTGTGTGATTGCTTAGAAGCTCTTAAAATAATTTTGATCATATTAATTCCTTTTGTCAATTCAGTATTAACTGTTTTTGTTTATTGTATAATTCAACTGTGCTAGGCCTATTTTAATGCAACGGTTTAATTTGTATTGATCATTTATGCTAATTTACAATATGGGCTCATCATGTCTGACAGATTAAGTGCGTGTCTCACGAGCTGCTGCAGGAGCCGTTCCTCCAGTTCGGGGTCAGTGAGGCTGTGGGAGTACTGCTGCGCTGGGCTGCTCGCTACAACCCGCAGTTTAGCACTGTTCACGTTGTCCTTTGCCAAGTTTGATAAGCCAATTGTGAAGATCTTTATGTTGTGGCCTTTGGCCTCTGCGACCGCCATCATGATGTCAGGATTTCGCGGATGGTCGACGCCGTCGGTCATGAGCAGTGCGACCCTCACACTTTGCTCCTTAGTCTCGCTGGTGAAGAGTTGAGTGGCATTGGATATGGCGTATGTGGAGTACGTTCCCTGGCCGATGTAGATGGCGTCCTCCAGTCTGCTGAGGAAGACCTTAAGGTCCTGCCAGTCTCTGAAGTGCTGGTCGATATGGACTGAGCTGCTGTAGTAGATGAGTGCCATACGAGTTCTCAGATCCCAGTCAGACACCTGCATTTGTGCCACCCGCTTGCTGAAGGAGCGCACAAATGCTTTCTCTCGATCGAACAGAAGGCCCTTGGCACTCTCTGAGCTGTCCAGGATGAATGCGATCTCTAGTTTGCATGCTAACTCTGAAATGAGAGCAAAAATATAAAAAGACTTTATTATCAATTACACTGAAAAAAAAAAATGCGTAAAAAATTTACGGTGAAAAACCGGCAGCTGTTAATTAGATTGTACGATAACGATGTTTTAGGTTTTACGGTTTTAAGTTACATTTGCAGTTAAATACTGTAATTTCATTAACTGATATAATGTTAATATACTGTGACGTCCCTGGAGCAGAGCGAGAGATTTTTTAACCAATCAAAATTTATTTTTTTAATAACATATATAGAAGGAGCTCAGTGTCATTCACACAAACTCTGAACACCATCATGGTGACACTCATTAAACTGAACTATGCAATAAACTTTCATTTAACAACATTACATGTAGCATACAGCAGTTTTTAGTGAACATTTGGACAAAACAGTTTAAAAAGTGTTTTAATGTGCTTGTTTTAAGAACAGCTAAATTTTTTCTGACATCCAAACTGATATTTATATGGCCAAAACTTCTAATAGCTTGTAATGTAAATCAGTGGGATCTTCATAACAGCATGGCTGTTGACATGGCATGACTTCTTAAAAAAATCATATAATATATCTTAGTAAGATAATATTTTTATATGCTTAGTTTTATGATCTGTAGTTTCGAAGTACAGTAATAGTGTCATAATAACAATTTAAGAAAAGTTCATCCTCTCTGGTTTGTCTTGAGACTTTTCCTGGAAAGACGTTACTCTTATTGTTGCCTAGAAGAAACTATTGAGATGTAAAAGATATCTAATATTCAGTTTTTTCACATGCAATACTAAGCCAACATAATAAATGATACTCTGACACTGAATGAAACACTAATGCGTTTACCATTGTCCTGTTTTGTGGTGAGGTTCAGCGTTTCTCCAGACTGTCTTCTGTTCTGGCATCTGGCCGCAGATACAAGCACCCAAAGCAGCAGGCACAGAAAGAAGCCTTTGGCCATGCTTTCATTCATATCTAATGTTAAAGAAAAATCCTTCA
This sequence comes from Enteromius unitaeniatus, assembly GCA_032359435.1. Classification (NCBI taxonomy): domain Eukaryota; kingdom Metazoa; phylum Chordata; class Actinopteri; order Cypriniformes; family Cyprinidae; genus Enteromius; species Enteromius unitaeniatus. Next base: position 18,776,057 of record JAUMHI010000058.1, on the reverse strand, counting down.
GACCTGTGCATCTTTAAAATGTGTTCATGATGCATATTGTGCATTGCAAAAACCAACACAAGTGCACTCTTGTTTGATATACACTTACATGTTCAACCACAAGCTGATCCTTGGATATTTGTGCAATGTAAAAAAAGTTTACTAAATCAGGTGCATGTAAAAAATCCACAAATACATCATGCAAAAAGATCAGATGCAGTGTTCAATTCTGTTTAGTCTTGCCATATAATGCTGAAAGGTTTTAAGCAGGTTATAATTTTTCAAAATGAGTGAAACTAATATCAGAACGATAACATGAAGAAAAGATAAAGCACGCACCTTGCCTGTTATGCACATCTAGGGAGTATCCACATGCTCATGTCTCCTGAATGGAGCACATTCTGTTCTGACTAACTTCAGTCCTGTGCTGAACATCAGCCCAACATCACAGTCCCAACAATCTGATGCCTGACTGAACACACACACACCCATGTATAGCAAAGGAGATCCATACAAGTTTATTTACATCATTTCTGGCTCAGACTAATAAAAATAAACATTTATAGCACTACTGTTGTATTATTGTGTGTATATATATATATATATATATATATATAAAACAACAACTTATTTTATATATATATATATAACTTATATATTTTATACTTGCAGTGTGACGTTGAACAGGAGTTAAGCAATATAAACTCTTTACTCTTTTCACATGTTTACGTGTTTTGGAGATGAGTGCAGAAAGATTGTTTGGAGAACAATAGCTTTTTCCCCAAAAGCTTCTGTCCTTGACAACAAACCAAATAAACAGCGCCCCTGTGAAATCTGGAAAATATGCAGGAACCTCCTGAGATGTGACTCATCTGAAGTGTTCCAGGACTTTTAAAGAGAGTTCCCCCAAACATATTTCATATATTACTCTGGCTGCTCCAAAACTTTTTAAATAATTTTTAGAGCATTATGAAGTCAAATAAAAATCTTCACCTATCACTAATTGAAAATAAACTTTGCATGAATAAACCTGTAGAGGGCAGTGAAGTCAATAATTCTGAAATAAAAGGTAAAAAAGGTCCAAAATGATGACAAAAAAAAGCCATAATTGTGATATAGAAATGTGACATTATGACATTGTTGTATAAAATATGATGTATTATTATGTATTGTATAACAATAAGTCGTATTTCCAAAAAAATTAAATGAAAAATCCAAATTATGAGATAAAAAGTAATAACATAAAAATGCACTTCCTACATAAATAGACTTTTCATGCAGTAGTGTTATTTTTTCTTATAGTTTAGACCATTATCTGATCTTTTTTTAGATATTCTGTCATACTGTAATTGTGACGTTGTAATCTCATAACTGTGATTTTCTATGGCATAATTAAGACTTACCAGACCATTGTTTTTGTGTGTTGAAAACTGGTTTAATTATCTGTATTTCACGTTTGATTTAATTTCATTAGTAAATTTTATGCATTAACCCGAAAAGACTTGACTGTTGAGACATTGTTATTGGTTTAGTTCTCCAACAGCAGGCTACTAATGTAATCCTCTTTCTCTGCTCGTCGATATCAATTGCTTTCTTTAGACGGAGCGGGACTTTTATTTTGCGTGTTTCTGTCACGTTGTGTTTACAACCTGCGCTGCTTCCGACTTCACGCCGCCTAAACAAACTTCAGCATGTTTGCACGTCAAATGTGAGTTTATCTTTATCAAACGCTCACGAACACAGCAATCAATTATTTATATCTTAAAGCATCGTTTACTCTGTGTCTTCATTTAGTGACTGGCGTCTGTTATTAGCTGTTTCCGGTTTAGAAAAGGTAGAAATGGTTAGTTTAGCTGTAGCCGACCGGCTAACTCACTTATTATTAGTCAAGTTATAAGAACTTTAAATCACATTTGCACTCTTTACCCATTTCTCCAAAAGCAGATTAATTTTTTTATTCAGAAATATAATATTTACATTTTAACCTGGAGTGATATAAACATGAGGTTATCGATCTTATTAATGATTTTATATCATTTAATGTTTATTTTAACACGTTAAACACATAATGGCTTTAATAATGTACCAGAATTGTTTTCTGTGCTAATGTCATAGTAATATTAGTTTTTATTATCTTTAATTTCACTTGCAACTTTAACCCTTTGATGTATGAAGTATAAAATCATAAAGAAAATCGAATTCATGTGGGATTTTATATATATATATATATATATATATATAAAAAAATTTACAAGAGTGACTATAAAAATAATATAGAAAATATAAAAGACAAATATTTGTAATATTTAAAAATATAAATTATTTAATTAATCATTATTTATTATCTAATGGGACTGCACAATTAATCAAATTTCTAATTACTAATACAATTGCAATTATATCCAAGTGGCAATTAATCATTCAAAATCGACTTATGTTTTTCTGGTGCTTAAAGTGTGGTCTTTTCTTTCTACATGTTATATTATAAGTGTTTTAGCATAGTTTTAGTATAGCATTATAACACTATGATTATTTTTGTTTTTTTTATTTAATGAAGAAACCGATCATGTATATTTTCAGCGGCTTTTAGCTTATTTTCTTCTATTTTTATGGCATAAACATAATTCTATTAAAAAATAGTGATGACTGTAATTAATGATCGCAATTACAATTTCAAGTCGTATGATAACTAAAAATAAATAATTACTAATTATTTTATTATGATCATCTATATTAATTATTAATAACGAAATTTGTTTTATTATTTATATAAATTAGATTATATGAACGTAATATGATGTATCTTAACTTTTTTGCCAATACGTGTATACAACATGTAATGTACAAATTTATTTAATTTAATTAATAGAAATATTCATCCATAAAGGTAAAATAGTTAAAGTGTGGAAGTGCTATATAAATAAGAGTCTTTATCATTCGCAGGCGTCTGCACTGAAGAAACCACTGTCCTACCATGTCTAGCGGCTATAAGCCAGATATCCTGTGGTCTCCTCATCACGCAGACCGATATGTGATCTGTGACACTGAACTCAGTCTGTATCGGATCGGACCTGCTGGAAGCTCCGAGACCAAAGCGGGCGCCCTTCCACTGTCTGAGGAGACGGCGGCCACGCTGCTGGCCATCAACTCTGACACCCCGTATATGAAATGCGTGGCCTGGTATCCCAAACAAGAGCCGGAGTGTTTGCTGGCTGTGGGACAGGCCAATGGCAGAGTCGTCCTGACCAGTCTGGGACAGAGCCACAACTCCAAATGTAAGGAGCTGGTTAGTAAAGAGTTTGTCCCCAAGCACGCCCGGCAATGCAACACACTGGCGTGGAACCCAGTGGACAGTAACTGGCTGGCGGCTGGTCTGGACAAGCATCGGGCTGATTTTTCCGTTCTTATATGGGACATAAGTAGTAAGTTTTCTCCCGAAGCGGTTCCTGCTGAGAAGGTTCGTCTCTCTGGAGATGTGGACACGGGATTGGTGGTGACTAAACCGCTATACGAGCTCGGACAGAACGATGCTTGTCTTTCTCTTTGTTGGCTCCCTCGTGATCATCAAAAGTTACTCCTAGCCGGGATGCACCGAAACCTGGCCATCTTCGACCTGCGCAACACCAGCCAGAAGACGTTTGTCAACACAAAAGCCATTCAGGGTGTGACGGTGGATCCTCACTTTCAGGATCGCGTCGCGTCCTTCTTCGAAGGCCAGGTGGCCATCTGGGATTTGCGCAAATTCGAAAAACCGGTCTTTACTTTGACTGAGCAGCCTAAGCCTTTGACTAAAGTGGCATGGTGTCCCACTCGCATGGGCCTGCTGGCCACGCTCACGCGGGACAGCAACATCATCCGGCTGTACGACATGCAGCACACGCCCATGCCGTTCGGCGACGAGGTGGAGCCCACCATCATCGAGCGCAGCGTGCAGCCCTGCAGCGAGAGCATCCTCAGCAGCTTCGCCTGGCACCCATCCGCTCAGAACCGCATGGTGGTGGTGTCGCCCAACCGAGTCATGAACGACTTCACCGTCTTCGAGCGCATCTCGCTGGCCTGGAGCTCCACCACGGCGCTGATGTGGGCGTGCGGGCGGCACCTGTATGAGTGCGCAGAGGACGGCGGGCAGGGGGCGGCCGCTGCCGAGAAGGACATCGCCACTAAGATGAGGGAGCGAGCGCAGTCGCGTTACGGCCACGACACCGCGCAGGTTTGGAGGAACCACGTGCTGGCCGGAGAAGATGACCCGCAGCTGAGGTCGCTCTGGTACACACTTCATTATATCCTTCACTTCTGTTACAGGAGACGACCGAACCTTTCAAAGCATATGGTGTTGAATGTTTACCTAATAATTGTTGTTTCAGGATGCTTTGCTGTTTATGTGACTCATGATTTATTATTATTATTATCATTATATTATACAACTTTTTAATATATATAATACAACATAAATAAAATAAATTTTATAATAATAATTGTATTATTATTATTATCACATGATCACATATAGTCATTAATGTATTGTATAATATACATTCTATTGTAGATCATCATTTTATTAGTAGTTTATTATTAGTAGAGTATATGGCTTGTATGTTTTATATATTGTTTGTATGTTTTTTAAATTTTGAATAGGCTAAATAATACTAATATATTATAATTTATATATATATATTTATACAGACAAAATTTTTTCTTGATTTACATATAAAATATATATTTGTTTTAATTTTGATAAGAATTTACAGCTCATAAAAGGAAAATATCAACTTAAAAGTTTATTTTTTAGAAATGTTCACAATTTTTATTCATTTATTATTTGTGAATTTGTTAATTTTTGTTGCTGTATTCTTTTTTTATATGGTATTGTTCTATTTGAAATCTTTGTATTTCCTATGCAAGTTTTACTTATGAAACAGTACACTGAAAATGTGGAGCAGAAGCAACAGAGCAATAAACAGTCGCTCATCTACTCGGGCATCAAAAACATTGTGAAGTCTAGCTCTGGTAAGTGTAAACAGCCCAATATCTGTTCTGATCACATTTTCCGTGAACATGATGATGATTGTGCTACAGATGAGCTCAAGTATTGACTGTACAGTAGAAGTATTTCTCATAGATGTATGCCTCAGTCAAGCCTCATGGTCTCTGTCACTGGAGGCTCTCAAAAGAACTGTCTGTCTCTCAGGCACTACAGAGACACGGCGCTGCTGGTCGGGTTCAGACAGGCAGACTGATGTACCGCGGTACCACAGTGAGGAGCGCAGTCTGGCCCTGCAGCTGTGTGGCTGGATCAGTCGAGGGCCCGACATCGATGTGGAGCCCTTCCTGAAGTCTCTGGAGCAGGAGGCTGAGTGGGAGAGAGGCGCTGCTGTCGCCCTCTTCAACCTGGACATCCGGCGGGCCATTCAGATTCTGAACAAAGGAGCTTCAGCAGAGAAAGGTACAGGACCGAAGGACCACTGTCCAGCCAGTTACAGTAACTGGAAAACTCACAAAACATGTCAAGAACTTCTTAACCACAAAAAATATTTTTTTGCAGCAAAAGTTAAGCATATTTTTATAAGATTGTTTTTGGCATAATTTTTATGTCAATTATCTACACTTTCCTTCACAATATAGCAGATATAGTTTTATTGTTTTAGTTGTAATTCATTTTTTTTAATTATATATATTTAAATAAATCTATTTTTCTTTCCTCCTAATTTGGTTTGAAATGTTACCTGGACATCTAAAACATTTTTAGAACTGAAGCTAAACATTTTTTTAATGATATGTGGACAAATAATAAAATAAAATATAAAATATAAGTAATACAAATCAAAAATATGTATTTAAATATATGACATCCCCTATAAATTACATGTTTATTTATTTTTCATAATATATTTATAAACTTTTTTTTAATTTGCATTTTTATTATTATTTTAGTTTATTAACCCTGATCAAAAATATATAAAATTCTATTTTTCTTTCCTTCTAATTTGGATAACTAGATACATAATAAACATACACAGTATGAATTGATGAAAATAAGCCCTGATATGTGTTTATTGGCTGATAACAACATATAATTGATCTCTATTGGTGAGTTATTTAAATAGGAAAAAGTATGGGCAATTTTGAATAGCTTGTTCATGTAGAGATAGATGTTCATGTTTCTTTAGGCTAGGGGATTTACAGGAAGTCCTGCCCTTGGATAAATGTTAGAGGCACTGTGTGAAATCCAGGCTAGAAAGAAACACTGAACACCATCAGCCGCCTGTTTGAAATTAAAAGTGATCCTTATATACTGACAAAATGACAAAAGCATGTCTGTTTATTATTAAATGCCCTAAAGCCACATACGGTGATACATACGGTGCATGGAGCTGTTTGCTTATCATTCATAATTGCCCGTTGTTTGGGTTTTAACTAAGCATAATTAGTTTTGGCTTTGGTAAACAGATCTAATCTTTTATCATCTTGATAAAGGGTGTGTTTTTTTTACACATACTGCCATAAGGCTTTTGTCACACATTGTGTTTTGTTTGCACTCATCCAAATGTCATATATTGTTCTTTCTTCCTTAGAACACCAAACGAGTATTATTGATTAGATTTAAGAAAAATATGCTGTATATATATTGAATATATTTATATACAATATAAATATATACATGTACATTTTTTCAAAATATATACTGTTTATGTTTTTTTATAAATAAACACAGTACACCTACATATATTATGCAAACAACTTTTATTTTATATATATATATATATATATATATATATATACATTTTATTAGTTTTTCATTATTTTTATGCTACTATAATATATTTTAATGTTTTCTCAATATATATATATTTCATTATTTTCACTTAATTGTTGTCTTTTTATATTTTAAAATGTTTATGTAGCTTTTTTTTATTACGTTTAGTTTATTTTAGTACTTAATAATCACAAAAAAGTGTTTATTTTTTATTTCTGTTAATGTTTATTTTACTTTAAGCAAAGAAAATGTTTTCTTCTTGACTAAAACTAAATAGTTGCCTATAATAACCTTGATCTTGTTGTGATCAGGTGATCTGAACCTGAACGTGGTGGCCATGGCTCTGTCAGGCTACACTGATGAGAAAAACTCTCTGTGGAGAGAGATGTGCAGCTCTCTCAGACTTCAGCTGAAGAAGCCGTACCTGTGTATCATGTTTGCCTTCCTCACCAGTGAACCTGGTGCCTACGATGCTGTCCTGGTATGTTAATAAAAAATCACAGTATCGTGCTTAAAAGAATATACAGTATTGCACTGAAGTGAAAATATGAAGTTGTAGTTGCTGTATATTGAGGTTAATTATTGAATAAAAGCTTTGTGTTTTATAGTATGAGAGTCGTGTGGCTGTCAGGGACAGGGTGGCCTTTGCATGTATGTTTCTAAATGACGCTCAGGTAAGACCCGCTCACTCTTGAGTTTATCCGAGTCTCAGTGTGCACTATATAATTCCCTGTCAATTTTCCTCTCTTAAGCTGCCTCGTTACATAGACAAGCTGACCAATGAGATGAAGGAGGCTGGTAATCTGGAGGGCATCCTGCTGACAGGTCTGACGAAAGATGGAGTGGATCTCATGGAAAGTTATGTAGACCGAACCGGAGACGTGCAGACGGCCAGTTTCTGCATGCTCAAAGTAAGCGAATGTCTAGAAGCAGAACAATACATGAAAAAGACAGTTACATAAAAGAGCAACCTTCTCAAAGATGAATTGGGTAGATGTTTAGGGTCAGTTTATGTTTTTGCAAGAAGTCTCTCATGCTCACCAAAGCTGCATTTATTGGACCAAAATACGGTAATATTGTGGAAAAGTACTATATGTTTTAACATAGAATTTATTCAGCATCATTACTCTAAAGAGTAATACTGCTAAAGAGGTATTACTTATTATTTTGAAAACAGTGATGCTTTATATTTTTGTGAAAACAGTGATACATTTTTTTCAGCGTTTTTAAATAACAGGAAGTTGTATTCGAACCTTTATTTGAAATAGAAATCTTTTGATACGTTATAAATGTCTCCGCTGTCACCTTTGACCAATTTAATGCATGCTTGCTGAATAAACGTATTAATATCTGTCTGAGAAATCTTACCCTAAACAGTAGTTTATATTATAATCAGAAGCAATTATATATAAAAAGGTAAATGCAAACAAATTAAGAATTTCATTGGATGAGTAAGATAAATCTAATTGTTGTACATTTATATTTGTGCATTTAGCAGATGCTTTTACCCAAAGTGAAAGCTATTATTGACTGAGTCAGCATATATTCGTAATATACATTACGACAGCTAGATTAGAAAGCAAGCTGAAGAAGAGACGCGCTGAGAAGAAAAAGAAGCGTGACTTTGTGTGTTGGTAAGGCAGGAGAACTGATGTGGATTGAGCTCTGCCTGTGTGTGTTAAATGTTGATTTATGTGGTGTTTGTGGTGGCAGGGCTCCCCAGGAGAGGTGCTGAAGGACCCTCGGGTGCAGTGCTGGATCGAGAACTATCGCAACCTGTTGGACGCTTGGAGGTTTTGGCATAAACGAGCTGAATTTGACATTCATAGGAGCAAATTGGATCCCAGCTCAAAACCACTTGCACAGGCTAGAACCAAATTGTTTTTTATTCCT
>JAUMHI010000058.1:18731875-18758651 GCA_032359435.1 Enteromius unitaeniatus | reverse complement strand
CTGATTTATAGGGGCATTTTTTAGTACTTTTAATATTTTATTGTACACCGAAAGGAAAAGGAAAAAAGTTTGATAACAGTAATGTTATTCTCTGCAGAGCTGATGTAAATTACATTTTTGATTCATATCTAAAATAACATGCACCAGTCTTTTTAATATCTAAAATAATGTGCATTAATTAATAAATGCCCTTTTTAATATCTAAAATAATGTGCACCAATAAATACAAATATTTTTTTAATATATTAAATAATCTGCACCAGTAAATAACTCACAATATTGACCAACAATATATTTGTGTAATATTTAAAATAACACGAACTAATAAATAAATGCCTTTTTAAGTATCTAAAATAACATGCAATAATAAATAAAGTGTCTTTTGCAACAGTAAATAATTCACAGTAAGACCAGAAACGTCTATTTAAGCAAGTACATTGGATTTCTTTTCCACTCAGATTGTCCACAGAGAGCCAGACAGTGGAAGCTGAAGGCCGGATTTGCTCGTTAGCTGAGCTGTTTCTGACTGCTCGAAATGGTCATCTGTTTGTAATGAGGTTTATTCTTACTGGGTTTTGTTTCCTTTATTCATTAGTATCATGAAGTCTTTGAGCGCTCGGTGGTTTAGCTCTGCTGAGACCCCTCGCCTCCCCTGAAACAAAGCCATCACAAAGGCCCGATGTTTCGTGGCAGTCTGCCGTTATAGAAAGTTCTGGCTGGCGTTGTGTGGAGTGAATTCTTTCTGGAGGTGCAGCAGTTTGCACCTGTCGCTCTGTGTGTGTGTGTGTGTGTGTGTGTAGGTGTGTGACGTGCTACCTAAGGCTGGAGAGCACATGGCTGTGTGTCTCTGCACCACCTGGTGCTCTCCGACAGCTCTTTGTGTGCCTGCGCTGAGCTGCCTGCAGTGAGATCCATACATATGCTAATCTCTGATCCGGCTCGCGGAGGCCTCGTGCTCCCAGAGCGGCCCAGAATGGCTAAATCAGCCTGTTTCTCTCAACATCTCTCTTCATTCTGCAGAAGCACGCCGAGGCTCTTTGTTTACAGTAGCAGCTTTTGCCATTGTTTAAAACGCTTGGCGAATGAATGATTGGTGTTTACAAACTTCTGTCGGATTGTTTTCTTTGGTCAGCATCAAATCAGAATTGACCTTGTTTACTTCCTTAAAGGAACAGTTCACCCAAAATGTACATTTATGTCTTTATTTACTGGGAATTGTAAATAACAAAAGAATTGGTTCTGATTGAATGTGCACTTGTAGCGTATATTCTTTCAGGTGATATTGATGAACTTCTGCAGGTCTTAAAAAGGCCTTAAGTCTACAATTAGGCCTTAAGAGGTTCTAAATTGTGGCAAAAAGTTAAATTCATTAAGTCATGGCTTTAAAATATCTAAACATCCTTAAAATAAGATACATGTACATGCAAATTGAATATACCGTATTTTGTCTTAGTTTGTTTTGTGAAAAACTAAACAAATTTATTTAGTTATAGTTTATGCTTAAAACGAGAACAAATTTGATAGGAAAACTTATATTGTAATAAAACAAGAAAATGTATAATAATTTAAGAATCTTTAGGCATCTGCATTGGAAAACAACACATTTATTTATTTATTGATGCAATCATAAGGTAACGTAAATATTATTTCCAAATTTGTGTTTGTGTGTGTATTAATATATACAAAGGTGGCAGTGAAAATAAATCTGCATTCTTTATCCGTTTGATCTTTCATTTAAAACATTCACAAAATTCTAACCTATCATTGAAGTAAAACAATTGAAATGAGGAGAAAAACTCATGATGAAATAAATGTTTTTCTCCAATACATGTTAGCGCCCAATTATTGCTACGTCCTTCTCCCAAGATAACAGCTCTGAGTTTTCTCAGTTTGGAGAACACCTGACTCAGGGTTCAGGTCAGAGGACTGGGACAGCCATGATGAAAGCTTCATTTTGTGCTCAGTGAATAATTCTTGTGTTTATTTTGATGTTTGTGTTTGGATTATTGTCCCAATAAGACCCAACCATGGCCCATTATAAGATTTCTAACAGAGTCAGTGAATAATTGATTTGTTATCTGTTGGTATTTGATAGAAATCATGATGCCATGTGTCTAAACAAGATGTCCAGGACCTCAAGCTGAAATATAGACCCAAAACATCAAAAACACAGCAATATATTTCATTGTACACACAGAGTACTTTTTATCCCTGTGTTCACCAAACCCATATTGAGTGTTTGCTGTTAAAAACTATTTTTTTTAGAAAAAATTCTCTGATCATAGAGAAGCCAGTCTCATTTATATTTCCAGTCCTGTCTGACAACTGAACATGCTGGAGATTGTTTTTGGATGAGCGAGGAGAATTATTCTGAAACCCTCCTGAACAACATGTGCTGATGTAGGGGCTGTTTGAATATATTTGTAAAGGTTTTCTGATGCTGAGACTCAACTATCTTCTGGAATTATCCAGCTGTGATCCTTGAAGAGTCTTTAGCCACTCAAACTCTATTCCTCTCCGTGTGTTAGGATGATAGAGATACACTTAATTATTATTCTTAATTATTTCCCTGATAGTAGAAATGGAAATTTTCACTGCTCTAGCTCTTTTCTTAAAGCCACTTCACTAATTTTTGAAGCTCAATTATCTTTTGCTGCACATCATAAATATATTATTTGTTTTTACTCCTTGTGTTGATGATTAAGGGATTTTGGGCTTTGTTTTCCCTCCTATATATATATATATTTCTGTGAAACAAGAAACAATGGCTGGATATTTTCATGTTCAAAATCACCCTGGAGTGCTCAAAATTGTGAATATAAATGGGAATATACTTCAGAGATATTTTACTCATAAAAAATTCTAGGTGTGCCAATAATTGTGGCCAAAAAGTATTGGAGAAAAGTATTTATTTCATCACAAGAATTTCTCCCTATTTTCAATTGTTTTACTTCAATGATAGGTCAGAATTGTGTGAATTTTTTGAAAGAAAGATCAAAAGGATAAACAATGCAGATTTATATTTACAGCCACCTTTGCTCAGATTTACCAAGGGTGCCAATATTAGTGGAGGGCACTGTACAAATAAATATATATACTTAGTTATTTCTCCCTTGTTTAAACTTGAAATGATCAACTATCAAGGAATATAAATATAACAAAGCCATATATATATATATATATATATATATATATACACACACACACATACACAGTATTGTCTATAAAACACTTGTTTATAATATTTTAGAGATTTACATTTTGGATGAGTGCCTCATTTTTGTGCTTCATATTGTGGTTTGTTCGGACAGTGTGCTCTTTCCTCTGTCCGATTAGACTTGATTAAGAGGTTAGACGTTGTGAAGCATGGCGTCTTTAACTGAGATTTATCTGTTCCTGTACTGACCTTTATGGGGTTGCCTGCCCTCACCCCAATGTCCTCTAGATTTATTTGGTTATTTGTTTATCTATTCTGAGGAGTCTTGCATTTCTCCCTAATTTTTTTCCTGTTTATGCATCCAAGTCTCATTTTTCACAGTGGTAGCAATATGAAGCTCTTGCCATGTGCTGAGACAGTCAAAATATGGGTAAAGGCACGGATGACCCTCATGACCCGGACACCCGCCTGAAGCTCAGCCCACAACGTTCTGCATTGTACTGCCACAACCGACATCTAGTAAGACATACCGCAGAGAAGCATAACCTCCAGGTTTTAAACGGAAGAATTTTTAGTTTTCCATTGAGATACCACATCATGTTTCCATTCAAGAAGGCCTTGAGAACAAAACTGAAGTTCTCAAGAGTTCATTTCTATGTCAGCTAAAACAGGTTGCATCTATCACAAAATTCATTCAAGTAACACTGAAACAGACACTTGTCTAGGCACACATTTCTTATTAGGAGATTCTGGGCTAAACGGGGAGAGCAAGAGTATGTGGCTAGCATGACCTGACATGCCTCTGAAGCTGGAGGGGGTCTTGACCTTTGCTCCTGGGCTTCAGACCTAGGAAGATGAAAAAAAGGGATTGGTTAGGAGGGTGACTCCTTAAACAAGAGCTTCTGTTTTAGACTGGAATGTCAGTTCCATAAAAAGATGACTTTAGAGAAGAAAAAAACTGCCAAAAGAGAACCGAGAGATAATGAAGATATAAGAGTGTGCGTGTAGATGGTGTGGAGGGGGAAGTTGTCATATTGTCATAAGTGGGTTTATATACCAACATTCTAGCTCAAAACCATCAAAAACAACCATTTTAGTGAATTCTGTCCTTCAAAATAACATTTCAGTAGATCATCGAACTTGTGTTATAGCTGCTGGCATAAACAAGACAAGACAATAAAGATAATATATAAAGATACACTTAAAACAAAAGGTTAAACTGTGTTCTCAAGGCATGGGCATTTTTCAAAGGCTAGGGCAAGTTGTCACGTGTGTTATATGTTGCAATTTTATACTCTGCGAATTTTAATATTATTTCTAATATAGTTTTGAATGAAGAATGAAAGAATTATAGCATTTTGTTAGTTTAATGTTTTACATTTGCTAAAATACATTAACTTTAAAAGTGGCAACATTAATATTACTTGATATACATTATAAACTAACATGCAGTAAAAATCAACAAAAAATATTAATATTAATATTTTTTTAAGTTTATATAGTCACTAGTGTTTTTTTTAATGCTACTTTTCTAGTTTTGCTGCTTAATGAATTGTTTTGTTACAGAATTTGTTTTACTTGTAAAATTTTGCTGCACAGTTCATACTGTGACTATACATATATAATGTGACAACATGCCCATATGGAGTCAACATGTGTTAAGTGAAATTTAATCAAGTATTTTTATTAAATGGCTGCCAAGACCTAAGTACAAAAAAACACTGACAGGAGAAAAAGTGTAACATCCGGTCTCATCTGTAAAGTCTTGAGGAATTAATTAATTGCATCCATCGCCTGCAGAGGGAAATGAGAATACGAATGGGAAATACAGAAAAGAGGTTTGGTTTCTACCTTCATCGCACTGTGTGTTGATCTTTCAAACAGGGAAGTGGACTTTGCCACTTGATGAAATACAAAACGTGGCACTCATGTACAACACGTCACCGGAGAAAGATATTTGATTATAAATTATCAAAACTGGAAGACTGTGACCAATGAGCTTAACAAGGCAGAATACTGAGCTGTAACAGATTTGCCAAACACCCCCACCAGCCTTTCTGCCATAATGTGATGTTTATGGCCATTTTTACCCCTGGACTTCAGTCATGCGATGGAGCAATAAATTACTCAAGCAGGCCCGCTGGAGGGAAAGTCCTTGTGACTCTGTGCTGTGGCTCTAGCGGAGAGAGCGTGACATAGAGGGTCATATCTGCAGATAACCTTGTGTTTTCTCACTGTTTTTCTCCGACATGGCGGCCGCCTAAAAAGCACACATTACCCACCCATGGAGGGTTGCGTTCTGCTCTGGGGGGGAACAGTGCTGACACGTACCATCAATACATCTTTAGCGGAGCGTTTTTGTTCGTGTCATTTTCGTGTCCAGCAGCAGATAAAGAGGCCAAAAACAGGAAATAAGCTGGAACGTGCAGAATTGTGAAAAATTACACTGCTGATCTTTGGAGCAGATTAAGAGTCAAGTTATGGTCAAGCTTATTATAGTCAAAGTCTCATAGGACCATGATTGGAACACATCTTTATAATATTTGCATTTTTGGTCAATCAGTATGGATTTGTACTTAAATCTTGAACAACTGGTTGCATCCTGACACAAAGAAAAATCTGTAACATGGTAAAGAAATGAAGAGTTTATTTGCAGAAACCGATAAATTTGTGTTTTATTTGTTGGCTAGTTGGTTAGTATTTTTTTAGTACCTACTTAAAATAATCCAACTGCAGCACAATGAAAAAACCTTGTCTGTTTTTGCAGATGAACTCTTCAAATATTCAAAATACAAAAACATCCCATTAAGGCTATAATCACTAAATGTCCCTTGCTTTTTTTTTCTTATTTCCTAATCTAGCGTTCTAATGTACACTGGAAATATTGTTGGATCTGTTTTAAGCTGCTTATGCTTTCTCTGTTGAAAGTTATTTTGGGTAAAGTCATCTGCTAAGTCTATATAGAAAATTACAGAAGATATTTAGTGATGTGGTGCTTCTTCATTATAGCTTCAAGTAATCTTTCAATAATTGTACATTTAGCATTCCTGTCTCTCAAAGCATGGCGGTAGCAATGCCAAAGTCACGGGTTCGGTTCCCAGGGAATACATTAAATGAATAACTTGAATGCAATGTAAGTCCCTTATTTGTTAAACCTGTCTGCCAAATGCATAAATGTAAATGTACTGTAGTTCAACAATGCCAAGGTCATGGGTTCGATTCCCAGCAAACTCCCCGATGCAAGCCCAGATTCTTCCGTAAAGCAAAAGGTGCATGAAGAATCTGCGTTTGCATCAGACACGGTGTCCAAGCAGCCTGGATTTCACGTAGAAAGGAGGCCAAATTCCCTGCAGTTAAAATCTCAGACGGTGGTCTTTAACACATTCTCTCTCCCTCTCCCTCTGCCTCCCAATCCCAATAAAAACCTTCTGACCACCGGTTGACCTTTTGCCGTTCTTCCCCCATCTAATGCTCTCTGTTCACTCCACCACCGCAGTCCAGCAGAGGCCAATGGGGGCCAGCAGCTGCGGGGAGGGGGATATGAGGTCACAAAGGTCACGGTACTGGTAAAGTCATCGGTGAGGCTCCAATGTGGGGCATCATTTCCCCCCTTCAAAGGCAGTCCTGACGTCCACGGGGGCCGCCCCAACGGCCCCGCTGTTCCTGAGCTTTCAAGACCTGAGACGGACATGGGTAAATAAAGTGATACCAGGTGCTACTGGAGCTAGCCCCCTTCCCAAAAAATCCACCAAATCGGGGGCCCCATTTTACACTAAGGAACCTGGTATGGGTGCGTGAGGCATGGGAGCGTGGCAGCCCAAGCCAAAACAACAGTTTGGTACTGCCTAATCCATTGAGGATTGCATATGCAAATTCAGAGGCATCAGATCTGGTATAGAAAGTGGTGGGGGCATCAGAGCCCACGACCACCACCGAAAAAAGCTGACACCTTGAATAACTGTGAAGATCAAGCCAAGTGAATGGGAATCATTGTGGCGAAAACAAATCGGCTCTGACAATGAGTGAAGAGCAAACAGAGAGACATCGTCAGCGCACAAGTGCTTCTTCTCTGGTGTTAGAAGCAAAAGAGGGGCGGCTTTGAAAGCTCCAACATGCGCAGGTCGGCCCCTCTTCTCTTTCTGAAACCCTCTAAAACTGTGCAGGGGCCCCAATTAACGCTAATTAACATCAATGACAGGCAAGAGGTCATTAGTCCATCTAATCCGTGGTTTACATTTTCCTCCTGGAACCCTGCTGGCCAATTCTCACCCCAATCATAGAAAGGACACGTTGTTAAAAAGGCCAGCATCAAAGCTTTTCCACTCCACAAACTGCCCCATTAGTCCAAGATCTGGACTCGGATGGGATGGAACTCAAAGTCCCCCCTGAGGGCTGGGTGTCAAGCCAAGTCTCTGTGGTTTGAATCGTCAACAACTTGTTTGGGTCCATCATGATCCACGGCCATTTGCAGAACAGGTGGCCCATGAAAGAGGTTGAAGATGTGATACTGTAAAATGCCCCATTATGGGCGATTAATTCTGGCAGGCTGTACTATAGAAGAGGATGCAACGCTCTGAGGGCTGGAGAGGAAGGGTCTGTTCCGAAACCAAGTTAGCTCCCTATGTAGGCAGCATTTTAAGGCACCACAAAGGTATTTAAGACAAGCTATTTCACTATATATTTGTATGTTTTGGATCTAAGTATATAGTATGTAAGTTACACATGAGTTGCTGCTCATGTAGAGCATTCCAAAAACAGTCACTTACGAGGTTCCACTTGAGTTAGAATACTTCCTTAGAAGGTATATAGGCAGTCGACAGCAAGGCAGTTCGCTCGGATTTGGAACAGAGCCGATGTCGCTCTATGATAACATTACACTGTCTAGAAGGGGCTAAGAAACACATTATACAGGAATGACTCACAGCAGTGGGGTTTAGAGCAGTCAAAGATGATGAAATGCTGAATAATGAATGTATTATTCTGGGAATATTACTTAAAATTAAATTAAAATATTAAAAATATTAATATTAATAAATAATTAATAACAGGTAAATATTGATCAATAGGTGGTCTGGCAAGATTAATTAATATAGTATTACATAAAAAATAGACAATAAGACATTATTTATTTTGATTACATTATAATTATAATAATTAATTAATAATTATTAATAAAAATAATTAAATAGACAGCAAAAAAATCTTAAAACTGGAATTCATTTATTCCAAGTCATGCAAACTCAAGTTCGTTGTTTAGTAAATAATTAAATACAACTGCTTTTCTTCTTCTTTTTTTAAAAGCAACTTCAGGTGAAAAATAAATAATAAAATAATAAAAACTAAAATACTAAATGTGTAGCAAAATAAGTATGATTTAAAAATCTAACATTTTTGAGAGTCACTCCTGAGACACAAAACACATGTTGGATGACGATCATTTACAGAGTTCACAATAGAGAGACTAGCAAAGAAGACTGAAACTGTTTATCCTTTATAGAGCCCGAGACTAAGCTTTATAACAAACAAAAAACCAGGGTGATTTACAAGATTGATTTTGTTTGCCTCTGTTTGCCTCCGTTTGATGTTTTAAAACAGAAAGGTAAAAATTAACCCACTAATACAGAAAGACAGAAAAAAACTATTAATCTAGAATTAATTGACATGTCTCAACTTTTTTAAAGCAAATTTTAAATAATAATAATAATAAAGAAATAAAGTATCACATTATTTGCTCAGAGTAACTGATTCGGCAATGGTTAAAAAAAAGTTTTTTTTCAAAATGATTCTGAATACCAAAAATATACATGAGATTTAAACTCAACTAAATACAACAAAAATGTATTTTTAGCTCACAATGAAATGCTAACCTGTAACACACTTTTAAACTAATTACTTGTGTTGTTTTAACAGAGTTCATCACATAGCGCAGGGGTCAGCGGTTATTGGGAAATCATGCGTTCGTAGGCAAAAATGTTCTTGTCTGGCGAAAATATGTGCAACTTTGAGTGAAACCTCATAAAGCCTCAGAGCTAAAGGGCAGTTTGGAGATGTTTTAAATAAAAGTTGCTCACACATATACTAGCACCTATTGCTCTAGGGCTGTTCCCTCCCCTCCCCCGGCCCTGAAACCCGATCTGTCGGCATGCAGTTCGGAATTCTTCATTCACCCTGACATTTGACCTCTGGCCTTTTTGGCAGCGCACAGAAGAGAAGATGAAGTGTCCAAGGCTCTTTTTCTCCAACACAAAAAATCTCCTGTTCTTGCAAGCCTCCCACACACTTGCGCGCACACACACACACACACACACACACACACACACACACACAGAAACACTTTCTGGATGACTATCCGATGTATACCCCTTGTTCCTGTGATCCATAGAACACAATTACGTATAATATCTGGCTAACAGTCTGTGACATCAAGGGAGCATTTTAAAAGTGCGATTCCCACTCTCCTGTTCAACTGCCCACAGTCCAGTGCAACTTAAAAGCTTCGCACAATGCTTTCTGAACCATCTGACCATTATGAGTGGTGTACTATGGAGCTCCTCTGTCATTTTCCTCTTTGATTGCACCATTACAATGTAATCAGTGTTTGAGCTTGAGTGAAAAGGCTTCTTGTACTGCTTCTGAGTAATTCTTGCCTTGCTAGTGTGTGCGCACAGCTTTAGTTCCATTCATGCGCACCACAACAAACTGACTGTTGAGTGAGTGTCGAGCCATTTGATATACTGCCTCACTTTGTCAAGCGGTTATCTCGCTTTGTTACTTTTCCCTTTTACTTGAAATTCGGCCGGTCGATGCAAACACGTATGAAAGAACAATGTCAAATGGGATGTCTTTTATCTCAGTTGCACAGCATTAAGATTCAGAATGGAGACTTTTGGGCTTCATGTGTATCTCCTTCAGAGTCTATCAAACTGTTTTAGATTAGATTACAAATGTCATTATGATCTCTGTAGCTTTACCAAATACCAAATCACTTAGATACAATCTCTACCTAAGCTCAAGAATTGTCTAATTTGCATATATTTATATTTACTTTTTTATTTCAGGAGAAACATCAGAGACCAGGTTAACCCCAACAAACCAGGCATGTATTAATCCTCTTGTTTCTTATTTTTTGTTGTTACGGTATGTCAACAGTGGTCTGAAATTTTAAGAGAAACATCTGAAAGCTGATAGCTAAATGAAACTCAACTGAGAAGATCTATAACTATAGAGTCTTTTGTGAAAACAAATAAACTCAAAAACAGTAGACGTTATGGATTTATGAGAAAAAGTAAAGTAAAAATAAGACACAAATAAGTATAGATTATAGAGAAGAAACTGACATGGACAGCAGCTTAATTTACTTTGTGTTAATGAAAAATATTTGAGATCCCACTGAGATCTTTGACTTTTAATTGCTGACTTTCAAAGCTATCTGAGGACTGTTTGTGACATTACTGAAATATCTTTTGAAGCTTGAAATGCCACTGTTTGACTGTTAAACCTTAAAACATAACTGAAAAGTGTCTTAAGCTATGAACGAGCAACAGTTGATTGACTAAACTAAAATGGTCTGCCAGCTAAACCTGAAAAAAAAAAAACAATCCTTAAATTATTTGACCTTTAAGTTTCAGAAAACAATCCAAAAAGTCTTTGGGAAAAGGTGACGCATAACTGAGACCTCCTAAGTCCTCCCTTTTGGAAATTGTTTTAAATTGTTCATTTTTGTCTGATATGTTTCTCCTGAAAAGAGAAATAAAAATAGACCTTTGACTTTCAATTGCAGATTGCACAGTTTGAGACATTGTTGAGATGTCTTCTGAAACCCTAGAGACACTTCTCAACAAAGTCAAACTGTGCTCAGGATTGCCATTGCAATTAAAACCCACATTAATTTTATTGCTCAATACTGTCTTTGTACTTGTGCCTATTTTTGATTCAATATTTGAGAAACGTCTCTGGCAAAGTTGATACTAAAATCTAATATAAATGAGAACTTCATTAAGTCTTTTGATCTATGAACTGCAATAAACTTTTCCTCTTTAAACAGACTAAAATTGGCCAACAATGGACCTGAAATCAAATGAAATGAATCGAATGAATTCTACAAGAAACGTCTCAGACAAGGCTGAAATTTTATAACAGTTAAATTAAAGTATGCACTTTTCCTCTTTGTCTAGACTGAAATGACCTGTCAAGCAAACCTAAAATCAAATGTTCCTCAAAGGCTTTAATCTCAAGAATCTAGAACCTTTTTTTAGTTTTTTTTTTAATTCTAGAAGAAACATCTTAATACTTAAAATGTAACATAATTGAGAACTCAATTAAGTCTCCAGCGCTATGACAGAGCAACCGCTGAGCAATAAAATGTACGTCTGAGTTGCTTTAATTATGCTGTTTGGATTAATAAAAGTAGAAAATCTGTAAAGACAGCATGTGGTTTCATTTACTCCATTATTTGAGGAATCCTTTCAACCCCAGTAACCAAGTGTGGTGGATCCTTAACTGTGGAAAATCAATGAAGGAAAAGCTCTCCTGATCCTCCACACCGTGTCTGATTAAATGTAGCCGATTTCTACGCCTGTGCTTAGAGAGCCACGGCATGAATGGAGAGCCAGAGGGAAACCAGTGTGTGCTGTCGGCCCAAAAGCCCCGAGGACAGAAAGAAAACTGGTTATTATGGTCACTCCTGATCACAGAAGGCATTTCCCCCTCTCGATATCATCTATAGCCGGGATCACATCGACACATGGCTACACACGTCTGTGCATCATAAGCACGCAGAAGCAAACACTAGGCCTCACAATAGGAGCATCAGAACCTGTCCTAACGCTCTCCCCGGGGAATCATGGGAAAGCAGCTCAAAGGGGGAAAAGCCTCTGCATCTGTCTCCTGCCTAAAGGGAGAGTGGGAAGGCATTCCTTCACGAGTGTCCCACCCGCGACAGGCTGCCTTATGAAGCCATCAGTCACCCGATCAATGGCTCAGCGGCCTGAACCAGCCTCCCCAGGAGCAAAAGAATAGGGCGAGGAGGAGCTGCGGGCAACAGTGGGCCGGGGGGCCTGCTAGCGCTGTGATCTTTCACTCGGGCTGGTGAAGAGGCAGAAGGGAAAGTGATTAGCTATCCTACTCTCACAGCCAGCCACAAACAACAACCTCCACTGAGGAAAGGTGCAACCTTTGTAATAGAGATAAGACACTCAATACACATCTTATACACTCACAGGTGTGACATTTGTACTGTATACAGTGTGTGAACTTTTCAGTTGAGCTGCTTAGTGGGCAATATAGATTTTAAACTTCATATGCATCACTGAACTGTGGAAGACTTCCCCCCCCACCACAGAATAAAAATCTTTTATCTCACAATTCTGACTTTCAAAATTGCTAATTTTCTTAACTGTGGGATGTTGCATCCAAATTAAAGAACTGAAAAATGCGAGAAAATCATAGCAAAATCTGTATTTTTTTATTATTTATTATTATCCCAAACTTGTTTCAGCCATTAAAAAAATAATAATAAACAAGATTCTGAGTTATGTAAACTATTCCCAGATATAAACTGGGAATTCTGGCAATTCTGGGACAAAACTTCAAATTTTGATAAGAAGTTGCAATTCTGAGAAGAAAAGAAGAAGAGTTACTATTGCACTTTTTATTTTTATTCCAATAAAAATGTTTTAACAGTCCGACACTAACTTCATGTCTCACAATTGAGTTTATATCTGTCTTTTATTCTGTCACATGCTTAATTAATTGTCAGTAATACACAACACCAGTAACAATATGGCTTGTCACTACAAATCTTCACAGGTTTTTAATTCTCCAAAAAAATCACCACACAAGGATTTAATAGCTTACAAATACATTTTTACTTGACCTGACATTTCGACATTTTCGGCATGTCGGCAAACTAAAACAAGCACCATAGTTTTTTAGCGAGTATTCATTAACCAACTCCGCCGACCATCCACTTGATCCTCAATTTGTCTCTGGGTAATTCATCTACAGAGCACAAAGGTTGCCATTAACAAGAAACATCGGAGCATTGCAAGACTCAGCTGCCTTTATTTTGCGCGATGAGAATGCTGGCACTGCATGATGGTTGAAATGGGCTTTTGATGACCTCAGCTTCTGCTCTCTGTAGGAGCAAATCCTGATCAAGCTAAACTGGGCTTTTATTGAGCTACTAAAGCACTGATTGCACTAGCACTGAATGAGCGCCATTCAATGGAGTCACTAATTGGCCAAACAGGTTTATAAGGCAAGCGGGTGCAGAGGGAGGATAAGCAAGTGTGACCCTAAATGTTAAACCAAAGCCTCTTTCGGAGGAGACCAGTTAAGGGAGGCTAAATAAATTCATGTTTCATGTCCAAATCAACTTTGTTTTCTCTAAAGTTACCATCCATTCTTTCTACTTTAACGTTTCATGTTTCATTTAACGCGATACTTGCAGCTACTTTGTAATTATTTGTTTCAAAGTGTGAAAAACTAAAGCTACGTTTATTTTTGGACTGCTCGGTGCATCTTTATAAATTAATTTAGACATTCAGATGAATTTTGGGGTAAATGTCAAGATTTCAGTCCGCAAAACTGTTCATAATGACCACTTAACACTTATGCTAATAAATGTAATTCTAAAGTAATTTAGAACAATAAAACCCATCCAAACAGTGCTCAAGAGATAAACATACAGTTTTTACCTTTTTACTTCTTAATGCAAATGTAGGTTACATTCAGAGCATGAAAGACATTGCAAATGTAGGTTTGGACAGAGCCATTCATCTAATCCTGCCAAGTGATGTGTGACAGTCCCAATCCATTATCCTTTACAACTCCTTGTTAGATTTGGAGGGAAAAAGCCTCTCCATTGTGCCAAATGTGTTTACTCTTATAGATTATGTGAACTTGTGAAACACTTTTTTTTCACAAACAGGGTCAAGTTAAAGCGGATATGCCAAAATATGGAGTATGGCTTTCAAAAGCGAATGAATTAAAGCTTTGTGAAGCCAAGAGATGTTCTGCAGAAACTAAAGGAAGGCTTGTAAATGTAAAGGCTTGCATCTATATGCACTCGTTTTTGCAGAAGCAAAGCTGAAGTGTGTGAAAGATATCTGCTAAATGGATGAAATTAAATGAAATGTAAAATAAATGATTTTTTTTTCAGGGAAAAATATTGGAATGGATAAAAATATGCAATTAATAGGAATATAGGAATATAGGAATATATATATATATATATGCGCATTAGAAGAACATTAAATGCCAAATAAATATATAATAATAATAATTATTATTATTATTATTATTATTATTATTACTGTGACTTAAAATAAAACAAACATCAATTAAAATAAAGTAGAATAAAACAACTTTCAATTTTTTTTATTACTAAATCAAAGCATAATAAAAATAATTAAAAGGTATAGAGACATAGATAAAATATCAACAAAAATGGCAAGAAAAATGTAAGCCACTATGATGAAACAATATTACCATTTCTAAAACTGAAATAAAATGAAAGTGAAAAATATATTAAAAGAACGAAGAATTCAAACGAATGATTTTAATAATAATGAAAATTAATATATTTCATGGTCCATTTTTCACTGCATCTGTATATATAATTTAGCATGAGTGTATCTTCCAAACCTATAATTATTTTGGCTAAAATGGCTCTGAAAACAGAGAGGTAGTTAATGGCATACACAAACACTGAAGAACAGCACACATGACTACAATGGACCCGTGGCACCACAAACCCAGCGGAATTGCCTGTGTGCATATTTATGCACGTTCGTTAGCTCGATCTGATTTTCAGTGGTTTCTGAAGGACGTCATTATGACGGCACTCTCCAATCCAACAGATTTCTGACCCCAAACAGCCTCTAACACAGGGATGAGTAAATCTCTAAGCCGTGCATTGAAGGGAGGCTTAAATGCGAACTATGCATTCATTCAGGAGCATTTTTCTCAACACAAGGGAGCGGAATCTCTCGAGAATGAACCATCTCAGGGAGTTTCTAAAAAATGCAGGTTCTGGATGAGCTGCTAAGAAAGAAAGAAAAACAAGAGATGAAAAAATCCCCAAAGGTCCCTGTCCTCCCCGTCAACCCCCACTGTGGCCCGGCCTACAGGGCTTTTCTCTAGCGCCGGGGCCTCCGTTTGGCCCCCCTCTGTCTCTTTCAGTTCTCCACAAAGCAGCAAGCCATGTTATTTGAGGCACTAAAGAGTTAACCCTCCTCACTGCTCCAACACAATGGCCTCCCCATTGAGGGCTTTCTTCATTTAACCTTCCTAATGACAGGTTTCATCCTCTTTCCCCTGACGAAGAGGAGGAGCAGGAGCTAACCCACCACCTTTCTCTTTTACCTCCTTTCACGTCTCCTCCCCTTTCCACACCTCCCAAATGCACAGGCTCTCACTTTACGCTCTGATGTGACAGCTCTTTACAGTAAATGACACTGTCATCGCTTCGGGTGACAGTTTTGTGCTAGCTAACTTTCACTTGAGGTAAATACAGTTGCCTATTAAAATACTTCCTCTTACTCCGGTTTAGCGTGCAGACTTGACTACGAATGAATAATTCGTAGGCTGAGTCACCTGAAAAGTCAAAACAAAACACTGCTTTGCTTGTTTAGGCAGAGAGAAACAGCAATATACCTTAACCAATGGCGTGTGTTTGGGGCGGGGTCAGCTGTTAATACGACCAATAGATGGTTAGCGTTTAGGAAACTTGTTTACTGATTTGATATGAATACACACACATGCATAAATATATTTTAAAAGACATGTTACATTTCTATATGAAATATATAATGTAAATTATATGAATACAAATATACACGTAAATATTTTTTAAATATATGATATAAAAATATTTATAAATATTTATAAAAATATTTATAAATGCATGATATACACAAGACACACACATATATTATGTACTGTAGACAAAAACTTACTCGCAATTAATTGTTTGACTGTACTATTATACACACACACACACACACACATATATATATACATATATATATATATAAAATTCTAATTAAGCTGTAAATTACATTTTATATAAATATTGTATATTAATATAAATGTCATAAAACAGTTGTACATAAGAATTTATTAATTCTTTGTATATGTGTATGTGTGTGTTTTAAATTACTTTATAATATTTTACATAAATATGGACTACATTAAAATAATTGCATACATTTCATTTTAGGGAAGGGACAACTTGAAAATCTTCCAAAAAACTAAATTTGTCCAAAAGAGTACAAAGTGGAGGGAGCACATGTTCATCATATAGACTACACCCTTCAGAGATTGTAGTTTTGTAGGAAAATATGCAACAGTTCACATTAGGAGTTTAGCATGGGTCAGTTCCGCTGGGATGAGAGGACACGCTTCCTGTTGTTCGGACTCACGGTAAGTCATACTGTAAGCTGCTGCAGACACAAAGAAAGTGCGAGAAAGCAGCCCGCTGCTGCCAGCTCTGAGCAGGGGAGCGACAGGGGTGAGCAGTTTTGACTGGGGGTCGACAGAGAACATTGACAAGAGTGTTCGCTCTAACTCAGCCTCCATGTCTCCTGTCTCTGTGTCCCACCCTTTTCCACACCGAAGTGGGGGGGATTTTACGGTTGACCTTCTCCTCACGCTTTTGTGAACCTCTTCACCTCATGTCAATTCTCTTGACCTACTTGGTCGCCCCGGAGCAAGCCACTTAAAAGAGCGAGATGAAATTCTGTAGGCCACGCTCACATGTGTTTCTTGTTGTCAGCGAACACTTTAGGATTTTGATTTGTGCTATTGAAAACGATTGAGGGGAAAACAGAGGAGGAACTGTTTGTTATTGTGCTTATAAAATGTATGCAAAAAAAGAGACCAAATTCCCTCCAGTGATGAATCTGAATGGTGCATCAGTATGATACTGAGAGGAAGAATGCATGAAATTCAACAGTAACACTTTACAATAATGTTTTTTTTTTCTCTATATGCAAAACAAAAGATGAGCTTTTAAAATCTTAATATGACAAGAAGTGCATAGCTTAATAAATGCAGACAATTAATCTCTTGTATAATTAATTTAGTAAATTGTAACTTTTCTTTTGATGAACTGTACCTGTATTCTAAGCAGCTTCAGAAAAAGGACCAAACCTTCTACTCCACATCTCTCTTTTCTTTCTCTTTGCCATCATCACTGACCTGGATTAAACATCTGAACTGCTAAGATCTGTCGGCCGAGCTGATGAGCCTCAGGTATAAGACCAGAGAGAAGATTGCAGGCTGTCAGAAAGCTGCTCAGATAGTGCACTTAAGAGCAAGTCAAAGAGCAAGATGCATTTCTGCTGGTAGATGCAGGATATTTTATGGTCAAACGAGTCCAAACAAAAAGCAATGTGGGGAGGTTTCGTTTGTGTGTGTGTGAAGGGTGAGGTGGAGGGAGGGTTTCCGAGAAAAGCCGTTTGTCTATTTTGCAAGCGGTCAAGAACCTTCACTGTCATGTCCAAGCATTTAGAAAAAATCTAAAGCAAACTAGATTTATGTATTTTTATTTCTTGCTCATGCAACGTGCTGAGATAAAGCTACACTCTTATAAAGGCCCTCTGGTTCCTGAAGAATCAACCTTTTTCAGCTTCTTTATAATGGAAAAAGGTTCTCTAGATCATGGACCCTTTTCCTTGGTTCTCAGTAGCTCAAGTTGACATTGTTGAACAAATATAATTTCCCCCAACATCTAATATTTTTATACTTCTTTCAGTTAATTTGATATTTTATTTATGCATACCAAGTACGACATTTGAATTTAAGCTTACTTCAGGAACATTTAAAAAAATAATTTTCTATACAGTACGAATATGGCTTTTAATGTTTTTTTAATACTATGAATTTGGACATACTAATTTTTATTTATGTATATTTTAATTTTTTTTTTTTTACATTTTTCTAGAAACTGATGTGGCAGCATCAGGAACTAGTTCTCTGTATTGTGATGCAAGTGTAATAAACCAAGTATAGTGTTGTAAATTCACATATATTTTAAAAAAACTAGATTTACCTTATTAATAACTCATTACCAGAGTCTATATTAATAGATGATATTAAAATGTACTTCACATAAAGAAAAAATAAGATTCTGTTAAGAACTGTTCACTAAAAGGTTCTTTGGTTAACCAAAGAGGTTCTTCTATTACACTGCTGCGAAAACTAACCTGAATGTAGTTGTTAAGATAAATTATGTGGTTGCTAAGTGCTTGTCAAAAAAGCCAACACTCAAATCTCTATAATATTCAGGATCTCTACACATTTCTCTCTCTACATACAGGTTCCTTATTGACATCTACATGGTTCCATGAAGAACCTTTAACATCCATAAAACATTTCCATTCCACCAAAGGTTCTTTCTATTAGGGAAAAGAAAAACAAATCTTTCAAAAAAGGTTATTTTTGGAAATGTTCACTGAAAATGGCTTTGGGGAACCGAAAAAGGAAGCGCAAACCTTCAAACCTTTATTTTTGGCTCAGACAACAAGTAGGCCTATACTTGATTTTGGTACAAATGGTACAAGCACACTTATCCTCAACTGGCTGCTCGATTCACGTGCCAAAGTTTAATGCTTAGGGTCAAGGGTTGCGGTGTGGCGTGAACTACCTCAGGGCTGAAAACAGAGTGGACCTGTTCCTTACCAAACCAACACTAATGTAGTAACAGGAGATGCAATTCACCTCCACAAAGCCATTGAACACTTTGACAATCTCTACATCAGATCAGCTGCCAGCACAGAGCAGAAGATCAAGTGTTAAACTCAAAGCGTCGAGAGGAAATGCAGTAAAACCTCAAGGTTTGTTTGCTCAAATGTTTTATTTAACCTCTAATCACCACATTAAGGCTTTCTTTCATTTGGCTTTTTACGCTCTCAAAGGCCTCGTTTTAAAGCACTAATGAAAATAAACCACAGGGCCCCCGTCTCTTTATTTTGAGAGGGAACACTGGAGCCTTGGGTTCAGAGCGGGGTGAAAAACAGAGGGCATCTGGAACAAAGACCAGAAGACCTAGAGGTCAAATGGCCTGGTGTCCAGAACTTCTTCAGCGGACGGAGAGGGAGCGAGGCACTTGTATAATCACAAATCCGTTCTGTCCATGCGTGTAGGATAGAATATATCACACGCTGCTGACATGCCAACAATAGATCACGTTTTTTTGTCTCGGGCTTGTGAGGAGCTTTTGACTCTTTTCATCGGGCCACGCATCTGGACCGCTGCAGTTTAACCCTCCATTCTCTGGCCTGCTTTCAGCAGATGACCTCCACAATTAGACCCTGAGTGGGAGATTTCCAGGTGAAGAACATTATCCTGGGCTCTTTAGGGTCAAAGTTAATGAGGGGAATTAGAAACCATCACTAACGTGCTGCAATTTTTTTATGGACAGTCACTGTTTGCGTGCTCTTTATTCAAATAGGGGTCATCGTTCGTCTTTGTGTTCTTATGAAGTGTGCTTGTATAACGAGATTTCGTTAAAATGGTGGTATTTAAAGGCCATTCGACTAGGCGGTGTTACTTTGACCCAGAGTTCAATTAGATGTCTCTCAGTACATTGTAGACCGTCCTGACTAATGAACAACCTTTATTTAGTTACTTTTACATTGGAAATTAGAGTAGAAATGATTTTAATTTCATAATGGCTAGAACAATTCAAAAGAAATGGCAAGTAACACACTGAATTCAAAATTAAGTACTTAAGTAGAAATACTGAAATCTCGTCAAATTTGCTTCAATAATCTTTTGTGTGCAACACTGAAATGTTTTATTGGTTTTTTTTTATTAGGATTAGTGAATTTTTTACTTTGATGCGTAACTCATTCAGTAAAGTTTGTGATATGAACATAAATTATTCCTCAAATCATGGTGTGAGGTACTTTGCTTTTCAGAGATTTAGCTAACTTTCGCCAAGTAGAAATAGAAACAAATAAATAAATAACCCAATTATATTGAAAGAACCACTCTTATAGACATTCACTACTTATTCAGCTAGATAGCAATGACATGGAAAGACAAAAAAATGGGCAAGCAACTTTAACCATCACTAAAGCGCCTATTAAATTCGTTTTTTCCATTAAATTTTTTCGGGTGATCTAAATTTGAGTGCGTTTTGAATGAAACTGCTGTTTTTCCAAACATATTTAATAAACTCTTCCTATGGATTATCTTAACTTTAAAAGAGGTATTGTATTTTAACTACATTTTCAGAAAGATTTACAAGTGTTTTGTTGTTTTTATTAGCGTGGTATGCTTCAGATCGTGTTTCACTGTGAGCCGTGTCATTAAATAACACTCAAATATCATCCTGTCTTACTCACTAATGTCCCAAACGAGGTAATGTCCTGTCATGTGACCCCCATCACCCACCTGTGTAGACTTTGTCTTAATCCCTGCTGATCTCCTCTCTGCTTTGAATACTCGGACTACTGAGTGTAACTAATTCTCCCACACAAGGATATTGTCCTCCCCATTTCAGCTTTGTCTTTCCCCTCTTTCACTAGTCTCATTCGTTTGCTGAGCAGCCGGACAAAAAAAATCCTTCAAATTAAAAAGACTTAATGAGCTATTACTCTCACCTTAAATCTAATTGTCTACTTTGCCTCCAAAAC
Source organism: Enteromius unitaeniatus (assembly GCA_032359435.1). Taxonomy (NCBI): domain Eukaryota; kingdom Metazoa; phylum Chordata; class Actinopteri; order Cypriniformes; family Cyprinidae; genus Enteromius; species Enteromius unitaeniatus. The sequence continues at coordinate 18,737,849 of JAUMHI010000058.1, read as the reverse complement.
GACAAAACGGATAAACAATCAGTCCAGGGAATATCCTCTCTGAATGCACTGTTTCAACTCTTTGTTTGAAATCTGAAAACAATGCAAACTTTGCTTAGAGCTCATGTATTTAACAGTGGCCTGTTCGAAATACAAAGATATTCATGACTGGGATGGAAAAAACGGCCACAAAGCATTTAAACTCATTTTAAAAGAATAGTGCACTCATAAATAAAAAACTGTCATAATTAACTCACCCTCACGTCGTTTCAAACCTGTGTGACTTTGTTTTATGTAAAACACGAAAGATGGTTTTTTTGCAGAACGTCCGAGCTGCTCTTTATCATGCAATAAAATGGATAATAATAAACATCTAAAAGGACACAACAAATTAGAGAATTGACACATTTTCTTGCATGTAACATATATAAATATGCACTTCAAGCTTGCATACATACTGTTCAATTTAATACATTAGCCCCCGAAATGTATTCTGTAAATCTGAGCAGTTTCAAATGAAGGAAACTTGCACTGACTGATCTTAAAACATGTTAGTGACTTTACGTTGTCCTAAGATGCACACCAGTAATGCTTTTTCCAGGCACGTTTATAAAAATGACTTAAATGTCCTAATTGAACTATGGCCTAATCCTGGTTTAGGCTAAACCCGGTCTGTGAAACTGGGCCTAGATTTAAAAAGTGAGAGTAATGACATTTATAATCTTAACAAAAGATTTCTATGTAAAATAAATGCTATACTTTTGAACCTTCCATTGATCACAGAATCATTATATTATAATCCTATTATAATCTTAATAATAAATGTTAAAATAAGAAAGCAGCAAATCTGCTTTTCAGAGGGATGGTGTGAAGACCGGAGTAACAATCTTGAAAATTTAGCTTTGCTAGTTTATAGTTACTACAATTTCTTTTACAATATCAGTGATTTTATTGTATTTCTGATCAAATAAATGCAGACATGGCAACTTTCAAAAACAAACAAAAAAAATCATATCTACCTTAAAGGTTTGAACAGTAGCAAATACAAATATATATTTTTGCTGTACCTCTCAAACCTTAGTACACTTAATCGTGCCGTTTTGAAACATGCCTGGTCATAAAACACACATGAATGAATGTTTATTGCGCCTTGTTATCTTAAACCTGTTGCAATGTGTCTAGAAGAGACGTTTATTATCTGCATACGAAGGTGAAAGAGATTTGAGATTTTTCTAAACGTAGCATACAAGCAGTATAGAGCGCTTTTAAAATATTTATTGTCCTTTTTTTGTTTCAGCTACAAAATAAAACACGGCAGGGTCGGAGTGTTTGATTTGGAATTTTTGGGGGAACACCACAGACTTGGTGAGTTTTCTGCACATTACATGTGAACATTTCCCAGCAAATGGTAAACGTGTCACCCCCCGCAGTACACAAACAGTGCATCAGACGGAGGAATGGTACAGACGACTATTCCATAGAGACGCCCCGGTCCCTATAGGAGCTTTTTCAGACGACCATTTGGTGCTCCCATCCCTAACCTATTGACCCTCAACCTAGAGAGGTCAGCGGTGTCAGGGAGCCCAGATCCAGCACAAGCCTGTAAATCAAATGCCGGCGGGAACGGCGCACCGTCCAGGGTCCCAGCCAGGCCTGGCACCATCACTCTCCCAGCTCTGACGCACTACCAGGCCAGTTCCCACTGAACCATGCCACCCTGGCAGACCTCGTGACCCCGTTTGGGATACATCAGCCTTCAGCTGCTCTGACGCTCGGCCGTAAAACCCCACCTGTGTTACAGGCCTTCCTGTTCTGGCTTGTATCACAATCATGTATCTCTCAGGCATCGCCGCACCTGGAGCTCCAAACAAATCACTTTCAGGAAGGTCCGTGCACTTCTGAGACGCTGAACATTAAACACACTTTGGTTTGACCTGTGTGGGATCACCCCGGGGCTCTCTCTAATGGACAGAGCCATAAAATGGTCATGTTGCTGTTTTTCCAGCCAAACGACGACACCAGTTGTTCTGATTCCTCACTGGCTTTGTGACCGGAGTCATCAGTTCCGCATGGAGGAACTCGGGAGGGAAACCTATTTTACCTTCCGTTGACTCCGTACCTCAGTGATGAAGCACAGTTCTGGCCACCTCTCCAGCAGAGACCCCTCATGGCTGATGACAAACCATCTACCTATCTCAGGAAGACATCATGTGAATTGTGCAATAACACTTTAGGGTCAAAAAAAAAAAAAAAAAAAAAAGTTTCGGGTCAGTACGTTTTTCATTTTTTTTCTTTAATAAGGATCCATTAAATTAATTTAAAGTACAGTAAAATCATACATAATGTTTCAGTACTTGATGTTATTGTGAACGGAGAAAAAAAACTAAAAAATATGATGCTGCACAAGTTTTTTTTAGCAGAGCAGTGTATTCGAATGATTTCTGAAGGATCATGTGACACTAAAGACTAAAATATTAGCTTTGCACCACAGAAATATATTACATTTTAAAATCTATGTAATCCAGGACCACAATAGCAGTCATATGTAGCACAAGTATATAGCAAAAGTCAAAAATACACTGTATGTGTCAAAATTATCAACTTCTCTTTCATGGCAAAAATCATTAGGATATTAAGTATCATGTTCCATTGAGATATTTTGTAATTTCCTACCATAAATTCAACAAAGCTTAATCTTTGATTAGTAATAAGCATATGCAACTTCATTTGGACAGCTTTAAAGACAATGTTTATTTGCACCCTTAAATTTCAGATTTTGGAATAGTTGTATCTTGACTACCCTAATCATACACCAATGGAAAGCTTATTTATTCAGCTATCAGATGATGTATAAAAAAAGCTGACCAGTATGACTGGTTTTGTGGTCAAGGGTCACATATCTAACTGTTTTCTCCTATCATAGGCAGATCTGTATCTCTGCACATCACCTACCTACCATATTTCCTTCACATCTATAACTTGTTGATATTTAAATTAGGCCTTAGATTATAAAAATTGGCATGGTGAGCCTACTTATCCGTTACATTTACATTTATTCATTTAGCAGAATCCAGTACTGAAGGTTTCAGACATCAAATTTGTTGTAAGCTCTGCTTACATTCAATTACATAACCAGAAGTGGTTATCCACAGAACTCCACAAATATCATGTTATACAGACACAGCTGCACTCTGATGATCTGTTGCCCTCTGGTGGTACCACTTCTGTACAGATACTAGAGATGTTAGAAAGCTAGAAGGATAAAACCGCCTCTCTCAAACACTTCATTCTGATTGGCTCACCTTTTTAAACAATGACTGACCATAGCAACACTGTTCATATTCTGTTTCTACATGGTCTCTTCAAGCGAGAAAATAAAACTATTTTAACTAAATATTATATGTCCATTCTCTATTTCTATTTCCTAAGCCAGGTTACAATTCCCAGATGATTTTAACATGCGTGAATGATTTCACGCCAGTAAAATATATAGAATTATGGCCAGTGACAGATAAAAAGGCAAACATGACCCAGATGTTTTCTGCTACATCTGTGGGTGTATTATTTAGGTGAAAAAGCTTATATATTTAGAAAGTTGTGTTAAAGCCTTTGAAATAATTTGATGTATTTGAACATATTTTTCCACTCCTTCACAGACTAAGTTAAATATTATATAATATTTGTTTTTGTCAATAATGTTTGACATTTTAATGCTTTTCTTTATCTTGATAATTGCATTAAAGCTGATCCATAATCATTTGTGGGGGAAAACAAGTCATTTATGGAGAGTTTTTGTTAATATCTTTGATCTCAGCGTTTTCAAAAGAGGATATTCGAGGGCTTTAGTTTGAAAATCAGCAGAAATATTTTTCAAGATGCAGGGATGTGCTTTACATTATTTGTTAAAAGTTTTCATTAATCTTTAAATAAAGAAATTATCATTTGAATTACATGTGATAAAACGAAAAGCTTGCTTCTGATGTAAATCATTTTATTATAGTACTTATCCAGTCCAAGATAATATGAACCAACTGCATAACAACAACGTTTGTATTAAGATAATTAAATATGGAGTATTAATCCTGGTATGGCACCGGATGAGAAATATGTTCAAAGCAAATGTGCAAAAAACTGATAAAACCTCCAAGTTGATTATCATATTATTAAATAGCCCTCAACAGTAAGTTTTTGAGAGTCAGTCCCGACCAGCCTTCAGTTTCTCAGCCATCGTGTTATCATGCTTGGATCCTCCCATGCACGGGGGGCTTTTGGCCAGGCTGGGGTTGCTGCTCCACTGCTGGGGTGTCTTAGCCTGGATGGCGAGGGCGTGAACACAGGTGCTGAGCTCCTCCCGCAGGGTCTCGTTCACAAGCCGATGACGCTGCAAGAGCGAAAGACCCTCAAACTGAGGACTCACCACCAGAACTCTGAAGTGGGACTCTGAACCAGCGGGAACGGCGTGCATGTGACTCTCGTTCATGACCTCCAGGTGCTCGGGTTTGAGGGCCTGGGCCAGTTTGCTCCGTATTGTGGTCTCCACAGGACCCATGTGGGTCAGCTGTCTGGTTAAGGCAAGGGTGCAGATGGAGGGACGCAGGCGGCGGAGAGCACTGCACAGCATCTGGCACAGGCGCAGCTGCAGGAAAACATCCAAGATCAGTCAGATATTTCTGCCAAGGTGTCATTTGTCAAGGTTGAGTATTCATAAATTATATGCAAGTCTATAATAAAGAGATAAACTCACCAATTCTATCTCGGTTTAATATTTTTAATTAGTTCTCATTTATTTCATTTAATTTTTTGTAATTTTTTCTTTCTATAAATGGCTATACCTGTCAGAAATATTCTTTGTGCAACTTAAAACAGTTAAAATTGATTATTTACAAAATTGTAAGAAAATAAACTGGATTTAATTAAAGAGCTAAATTTAGCAAGTTTAGTAAGGGGTATTATAGTATATTATATGACTGAATTATGCGATTTTATAAAAAAAAGGATGGATATCTCTTGATAGACAGATAACTTGAATGGAGAGGATACTTGACAAACGCTTAGAAAATTATTTGGAAATTAAGGGATAGTTTTGAGTAACTGAGAAAAGTTACTGCATTATTTTTTCAGCTTTTACTAAAGGTGATATTGATGATTCTGGTGTAAATAAAGACAAAAGAACAAGCTTTAGATTGATTATTAACTATTTAAATATATTCCTGAAATCTGGAGCGTACTTTGTTTGATTACAAAAAATGAAAACGTTGAATGAAAAAAAGAAGAAACATTAGGCTATAATATTTTTGAATACAATTTTTTTATCTGAATAAATAGTATATTTAAGCCGCAAACTTTACGCAGATTCTTAAGACATCCAGCCGAAAGATAAGAAATGACTTATTCTAGATTTGCCTTCATCGCCGCTCTTTAAAATATAATTTATTGCACAGCTTTACATAAGCAAACAGCGCAATGATCGAAATAATTTCTCTGACCTTTCTTCTGCGGCGTATTGTTTTTGTATTTCACACAGGAAGCGCTGCATGCACGTCCTCCTTCACTGCTTAGAAAGCGGGCGGCTGAAAGGACATTACCGCCCCCTACTGAGGTTATCTTCTAAGATACAAAGCAACAAATTTGGCAACAAGTCTAATTTTTATTTGGCGTTTAACAAAAAATATAATGGCTTATTTGTGAGATAAACCTAGATTTTGATTGATTTTAAATATTGTGAAGCTCTGAAATATAGCATGCATAGGCCTACTTAATTTTTGACCAACTTTTTTGCTGCTTTTTACATTTCAGCCCACCACCAAGTACTGTAGGCTATTTCTAATTGCATGAAAACCAGGCCTCGGACCTTCATTCATGTTTGTGTTTCACAAAAGAAGAATTACTGTGAATAAACAATGCCAGAGCTTTCTCTTTCTGTGCCTTGCCACAATTCTGTCTCTGAGCTCTTCAGGCAGTTCCTTTGACCTCATGATTCTCATTTGCTCTGACA
>JAUMHI010000058.1:18713277-18723371 GCA_032359435.1 Enteromius unitaeniatus | reverse complement strand
AATGCCAACTCCCTTACAACCTTCAAACGACTGCTGAAAACCCATCTCTTTCAACACTATTTGACATCATAAAAAAAAAAAATTCTTAACCCTACTCTTTCTTTTTCTTTCTAGCCTGTACTTATTTGAACATTGCCTGTTATACAGTATTATGAGCACTTCCTAAATTGTTTTTGCCTCTTTAGGAGTACCTGCTTGATGTTTTCCCCACCAGTAAGTCACTTTGGATAAATTAAAAAATGTAAATATTAAATTGTCTTAAAGACACAGTTTTAGAATGCTACAATAGATTTATAAACCCAGTTCTTCTGAACATTCTAAAGAATCCTGAAAAAATGTATCATGTTTCCACATAAATATGAAGCAACACAATAGTTTTCAAAATAACCAGAAATGAGCAGCAAATCAGTTTTAAGCTTAAAAAAAATTAAGCTTAGCATCACAGGTATAAATGTTACAGTTTTACTCTAATTTTGATCAAATATAATCTTGCAAATCTTATTTCTGTAAATTAAAGTCTTGCAAATCTTGCAGTCTTAAGTGTTTCTACTTTTAAGAATATTTTCAAAAAACTTTAAAAATATTGTACCAACCCAACTTTTGAACACTATTGTTGTTTGTTCCATGATTAACTATTATTGGGTAACACTTTACTATAAGGTGTCATTTGTTAACATTAGTTAATGTATTAACTAACACGAACCAACAATGAACACTACATTTATTACAATATTTATTAAGCTTTGCTAATGTTAGTTCATATTAGCTAACAGTGCATTAACTAATTGTTCAAGTACTGTTCATTTTTAGTTCATATTAACTAATGAACCTTTTTGTAGAGTGTTATCTGTTATTATGAAGAAACAGTTTCAGGCAGACTTTCTGGTCAGATGTTTCTGCTGACCTGTGGACTGCAGGTCGTTCATGTTCTGGTCAAGTAGTTTGGAAGGCAGAAAGAAAGCAGGCTCTTCCTCAGACGGCTGCATCTCTGCTCGGCTGCCTCCAGCTGGATCATCTTCCCCAAACACCTCGTGCCATTCCTGTGAGAAACCTCCATCCTCCAGAGAACTGCTGCCCAGAATCTCATTCAACAAACTCAAGCCATCCTTCTCCTGACCGCCAGAGAAAGCCTCATCATTTCCTGTGAATACAGTGTCATTGGTTTAAGGATGAAACCTCACTTCATCTGTGGATAAAACTCATCTTTTCTAAAAGCTTTTACCTGTTTGCATGAGCTTACTGCTCAGAGTATCTTCTTCAATTAAAATCAGCCTGAAAGAGAAAAGAAGATATCAAATGAGGTTTATACACGTCAAACTACAAACAATGAGGACAAAACAGCTCCTACGTTTCCTCTGTATTCTGACTCGTCTCCTCATCTTCTGATTTTGCCTTTGTTTTCTTCTTTGCTTTTTTCTTTGGAGCTTGATCAGAACCCTGCAGTATCAGACACAACAGATTTGTGCATCATAATATCACTGCTCGTGTGTCTAAATGACGAAAGATGGGTATTTAATAAACCTAACAGTATCTTATCACAGATCTGAAACAATTGCCTCTTTTGGAATGATTAGTCAATAAGCAGCAGGTCTCCGTTGTGACAATTTGCCCCATATCATATTAAAACATTTCTCTACTGCTGACAATATCAAGAGGATATTATAATTGAGAACAAAGACATCCAGTTTTTGGTTAATTTAATGCATCCTTCCCAAAATAAAAGCAGTAAAAATAAAAAATAAAATAAAATAAAATCACACTGATCCCAAACAATCAAGTGTTTTTTTTCTTCTTCTCTAAAATATGCTTTTCAAAATAAATAATTAAATAAATGTGACCCTGGTGAACAAAACGTCAGATATCGCTGGGTTATGTTTGTAGCAATAGCCAACAACACATTTTATGAGTTAAAATTATACTTTTTTTTTTTTAATGCCAAAAAGCATTTGGATTTTAAGTAAACATTGTGGTTCATGAAGACATTTTGTAAATTTTCTCCCGTAAATACATTAAAAATTAATTTTTGATTAGTAATTTACATTGCTGAGGACTTAATTTGGACAACTTCAAAGGACAAATTTATTTGCACCCTCAGATTCCACAGGTTCAAACACATATCTCAGCCAAATATTGTCCAATCATAACCTTATTTATTCAGTTTTCAGGTTAAATCTTAATTTAAAAAAATTACCTTTATGACTAGGCTACAAAATGTAAGAATCATGTTTATTTCAAACTACAAATTATCTAAATAAAAAATAAAAAAATAAATAATAAATCTTAAAAATTGAAAAAAAATAAAAATAAAAATGATAGTTTTAAGACAAAATGATGGCCACGGAAGTACATACACACATTCATATGAATAAATATGAATATTATCAAACTTCTATATAATGAGATTCATTTCTTCTGAAAGCTCTCACCCCAAGAGCTGAAGCCTCATGAGTCTGGCAGCCTTTGAAGCTCTCATGAATAGCAGCCATAGTGTGAGAAGTTTTCTCCCAGAAATGTAGCAACGTGGTCTGAAATAGAAGACAGACTGATATTTATCCCCATGACATGTCTTTCATCATCTTTAACAATTTACTGAGATAACAATAATAAATATATAATAATAACACAATAAAAAGTAATAATAAATAAAATAAAATAAAAATTAAATACATTTAATTTAATATAGTTAAATAACATATCTTAAATGTAGGCTATTAAAAAAATTGCATATAATAAAATGCATCAAATTTACAATACTCACTAATCAATAAATAAATAAATCAGTAAATAAATAAATCCATAAGCAAGCCAAAAGATGCAATTAAAATGCACACCTGATATGTTGTCAGAACGTGTGAGAGCAGATTACAGCGACTGGCTCCGAGCAGATCAACCTTCTGACACACATCATTCTTCAGTTTGTCAAAACTTGTCTTGGTATGACGCACCTGAGTTTGAACCTGAGGGATAAAAAAAGACGAACCTGCTGTGCATCAAAAACACCAAGCAGAAGAAAGAAGAGGTAAAGTTTAACAGAGACATATCTAGAGCTGCTAGCAGACATTCTCATCCCACGCTACAGTAGATGAGAATGATTAGAAGAACGTTACTACTCCTGCTGGAGAAACGCTTTCACTGCAGTCCCTTCCAGGCTGAGACTGACCTTACGGAACTTCTCCATCTGCTTGTGTGTGTCGGGGTCCAGCTCCTGGGAAACATCCTTCATCCACAGCAGAGCTCCTCTGTACTCGGTCCGTGACTGCTCCATCCTGTTCACCGTCAGCCATGTGTCAGAAATGGCTCGGTAACGAAACGTCTCCACCTCCTGATACAGACGGCCCAGAGGACCTCGCAGTGCCAGCCTGCAGAGAGAAACCAATAAACCAAATAAAAAAGAGGAGTTCCCAAACCAATCACTTCTGACTGAAAGCTTGAGGAGACCTTTGCTGTGAAGAGAAGCAGAGAGCTTTCCCAGTAGCTTGCATGATCTTTCCAGCGCGACTTTTGTCCTGAGAGCCCAATGAACGCAGGAAGCGACCCAGTTCATTCTCCTCCTGCGACAAAACTGAAAAGAGCATCAGAATTTAGCCACATACATACGGCTTCTTTGAATAATAAATCATGACTGAAATATAGCTTTTAATGTTAAACATTGGAACTGGACTTTCTTACAAATAAGTACTCTTTTTAAATACGCTTTTGAGAATACGCTATTTATATGTATATGTAATTTAATAATACTTATGCACAGCGGCACTTCCATGTGACCAATTGATACGTGTCTATTATGGATTTTAATAAATATATGAGATCACATTTGTAACAAACAAATTACAATTTAGTACCTTTAAAATATATATATATATATATATATATATATTTCTTTTTTTACTTTAAATTTAAATAAAACATCAAACAACACACAGTCAACATTACTCAACAAAATCAAAATAAATGTCATTTTTAAAATATTAAAACAATTATTTAAAATGTACTTTAAAGTAAAAAAACAACCCTAAACTTAATAGTATGTGCTATTAAAATAATTAAGCATTAAAAGTGCACTTGCGCGTTAGGTAAAATGGCATACTATACTCTTTGAAGTACACTTAAGTGACCTTGGATAACATAGGGAGCAGTTCTAACTATTAACTAGTAGCTTATATTATTAACATACTGTCTTTTTATTGGTGCTTAAAGCACATATTCCGCATCCCTAATCCTACTTAATGCCTAAACTTAACTATCTTACCAACTATTAATAAACAGCTAAAAGTTGTAATGGTATTTTAATAGTGAGAATCGGACCTTTGAATAAAGTGTGACTTTTAAGTCCCTGATATTCTATTATCTGGAAGTTTTTTTTAATTACTTTTTATGTGCACCACAATTAAGCTGCTCTTTCTCAAGCTATTTATAAACGTGTACAGTACGTTACATTAATATTAATAAATGTGTGAATTTGCAGTTAACTTACAGCCGATTCTTCTTTGATACTGCTCAATCACCTTAAGGAGCTCCATGCATGTTCTCTGTACTGAATGAAACACCTGAAGGGAAGCATGATAACACATTCATCACATGACCATCCGGTTCATTCAGACCCAGAGGAACGTTTGTACTGGTTCTATTCCTCACCTCCAGTTTAGCGTCCAGATCAGCATCGGAGGCAACGACATGCTCATCCTCCTTCTTTCCCGTGACTCTGATCAGTGTTTGTTTGGTTTTCCAGTATTTCTGCTGGAACTTATTGACTACAGAGGATTCTTGACTTTGGAGAAACTGATCAAAATGAGAAATGCCTCTGCAAAAACATGACAAACTAATTATGAAGGCATCTCATCAGATGTTTTATAATAAATGTCAGCATACTCACTGGTTCCCTTTCTCCATGTTTATCAGGTATCTAAAATGAAAATGACATTAATTCATTATAGCTATACAGTAGTGTCACATTTAAAAGTTTAACTCATTGTTCTAATTTATATAAGATAATTAGCCATTGCGTTACTGAAAATGGTCATGTTTATCATTGCATCTTATAAATAAAAAATAATAAACTGAACATACAGGCCTCTTCTTTATCTTCCACGTGCCTTTTATTACATATTATCTATTATAATTATGATTGATAACATCTAAACTACTGTGCACAAATCTCTCACGATATTCAGCTGTATGTAGACTAATTGTCACGTCCGTATTTCATTCTCTGCCGCACCAATACAAACACTATACTGTCATTATGCAACCGCTACAGTAAAAACAGGAAACGATCTGTTTCTAATAATAACACTAAATTGGATTATTTTGATACTCACCTTACGAGCTTGGGTCCCGGCTGAGGATGTTTAAGACATGCTGTAATAGGAAAATAAAATGCTATATGTGCATCACTGCGCGTTTTTGGGTGGCTTGCTCGTAGATGGACTGGTGACGTCAATGCCGCACGAGCGCACTGCGAACATAGAGGAGGAATGAGCGAGTGGAGTGACATCTAGAGTGGAAAAAAAGCACTCTAAATGCGCTCTTGTGGTCGTTCTGTAACATTTTGGGATGTTATTATTACACTTTAGGTTTTAAAACGCTATTAATGTGTCTTTTCACCAGTGTTGACCCCTAGGGTGCGTGCAGGCGTTATCATGTGGTGCCTGTTACTTTTCTCATCGCTTCTTTGAATAGACTAATCACAGTCGTCTGCGATTACGTACGTTTAGAGATGCTCGGGTGGAAAAAGGAAACTAATTAAATTTCGCACTAAGAAACTGAAGCCTAATTTTTAAATAAGTCCTAAGATAATAAAAATAAATCCAGTGCTGTAAAAACGCATTTGATTCGAAATATTGTAATACGCCAAAGCTCCTGAAATGATTTCGTCTTTATAATGACCCTTAGAAATGTAGAACGTTTTAAAAACATTAAGATAAAAGCATTTTACATTCATTTTTTTAGTAGAAGTAATTGCCTCTAACAGTGTGTGGCATCAAACTGTATTCATTATTGAAATTACATTCACTTTCATAACAGTTCCATTAAATCATCAGAGAAATGACAAAACCGTTGACACACAATCTCAGCAAAGCAAAATCAATTACAGGAGCTCATTATGTTTTGCTATGTCTGTCAGAAATTATGACACATATTCACCCACACCTGCCACAGAGATCAACTCCTGATGAAGTTCGTAAGTGTGCATGAAGACAAACCTGCACTAAAGGTGTCTTTAAAGATTTTTCAGAAATAAATAATGCATTAGTATATAAAGACATTAGATTTATCACATTATTCTCTCCAAAATGGCCTTACAGTCTTAATAAATGCTGATGCAATATGGATTTTATATGCATTTTCACTGTTTTGTGATGTCAGTTGCATGAAAAATGAGAATTAGAAGTCCCTTGTGTAACACTCATGCCAACCACAATCAAAATATTACAATTACTACAGATTATTACAATGAATGAGTCGATGAGTAAATCAAGACAGAATGTTCTATTAGTGATCTTTTCCAGTTTGAATGAAAACCTGCCCAATTATCTCACGCATGTAGCAATTTCTCTACTATTATAAATAAATGATCATCCAAAAGGTAAGTACGGAGACTCGCTGTGGTAGTTATAGTCTGGACAGACTTTCTGCACCAGTTTGTAGTCCAAGCTATAGAAGTATATGTAGACACAGATGACTTTGAACGGTTTTGAGCAGAGCCAAGAAACATGGCTGTGAGTCTGATCCTGGTCGCAGCTATGAGATGGGTCGTACCAGCAGCGTGTGCTTTTGGTACCTCTCTCCACCCTCTCATACTCCACCCTGCAGTTAAACATCTTCGACTCCACCGAGCGCAGAACGGTTTGAGCCGCTGCATCAAATTCCACCACTTTGCTCGGAGGAACCAGCTCTACGGAGACATTTCCACCTCCGGTGGTGTTGTATCGGAAATAAACGCTGAACGTACCATTGCCGTGATCCACAATCTTCCCAGCGATGTGCAGGTTCAGGCTCGTGGACTTCACTTTGCACTGGAAGTCTCCCCAGCCGAACATCTTCTTTGCTTTTCCTCTTTTCACCGTGAGCCGTTTCCTGGATTGTTGGGCGGATGGGTTTGTCTCCGTCAGGTTTGGAGACCAATCCCATAGTTCCTGCTCGGGACATGGCCGGTGTTTGTCAGACAGGAGGGCTTGGTCGGCATCACGGACATCAGGACTTGTCATGGGCAATGATTCTGAATCAGCACATGGGTACTTCATTGTCCCTTTAGGCCGGTCCATTTGCAGAGACCTTGCAGACAGAGGACTGTTTCCTTTGACATATTTGACCTGAGAAAACAAAACCAGACGACAATTTAGTTCTACACACAAAAAGAGACAATGAATACACTGTATCAGAAGGACAAGATCTCCTTGACTTCACTCGAAATGATTTGACAGCAAATCTGTTATACAAGAGAGCTTTTATAAGTGAATTCTTGGATCAATAATCCAAATACGAGGGTTTTTTTTATAGTATGGAGACTTAATTAAAGAGGTTCATGTCCAGTGTCAGGGTCAGTGCAAGGTCAGTCCCGAAAAACATATGGAGATTCAAAAGGTGTCAGAGAGGTGCCTGTAATTGAATCTCAGCCATCAATATCAGTTTAAAATGACCTACAAGAGAGTCAGAGAAAGATGGACTGACTCTTAAAAGCTAGAAGTGTCCATAGATAGATTCCAGCCAGCCAGACAGACAGATGGATAGCACAGAAGAGCAATAGAATGATAGAACAATAAATAGATAAAATGATAGACAGACAGACAGATAAATAGATAGAATGATAGATTAAACGATAGACAGACTGATGGGTAATGACAAACATGTTCAGTACAGAGGTGACAGCACAGGAAAAACAAACATCATCTGTTTTCTGCCCCCCGCAGTGATGAGTTAATCAGATAATTTAGGACGATATAACAAAAACCTTTCATCTTATTCGCCTCATTTACATTTCAGAATTACTTTTTTATGATACACAATACAGTCAGACATGCTGCTTTAGTGCCAGAATGCTGTGAAACATAATTAACTTCATTTGAAGACTGACAGTTTTCCCAAACAGCTCCGGGCAGGATTACGGCTTTCCGATGGCAGATTTACAGGAAGCTGGTTTAATGGATTAGGTCTCCAGCAGTTCCACACTGCCATCACACTCCAGCTATAAATAAGATCAAGGTGCTCCCAGTCCAGCGCAGAGTTCATTCCCCAAAATGGAAATTTATGGAGTTGTAGCATTCGTAAACATGATTCAAAGCAGCCAGACGAGGTAATGCGTGTGAACAATAGCACCTTCATTTTTGATTAAAGTATAATAACAGTATGTATGATGGAATGCCAAGTAAACAGAATTTGTGCAGCGATCATTTGAATGAATCCTTTTTTAGAATGATGAATAAAAAATAGTGACACATTTTATTAATTTTTTTTTTTTTTTTAAGTAACATCAAGACTTTTAGGGCCGGTTTCCTGGTTAGGAAGTAGATTAAGCCAGGGCTAGACCTTTGCTAATTTAGGACATTTCAGAATTTTTAGAAACATGTCTTACAAAAATGCATTATCTGTGAGCATTTTAAGACCAAACAATGACAATAATGTATTTTAAGATATCTCAGTGCAAGCTTTTTCCAGTTTAGACAGCTCTTAACATTTATTTTAATCTAGGACTAGTCTTAAGCCCTTTAGAGTCTACTTACAGGTAAATGTAAATACATAAAAATAGTGTTTGATTTAAATATTGCTAATATCAGATATTGTATATATTATTATTTATATATATATATATACAACTTTTTCTAGAAATGTACAATTTGATCTTATACATTATATGCACATACATATGAATATACATACATAGACTTGACTTTTTAAAATTATATATATATATATATATATATATACACATCATTTAAAATATATATAAAAATATATATATTTACTTAATTACATTTAAATACACTTAAATACAATTTAATCAAAAAGTCATGATTGAAATCATGATTATGCTATCAGCATTTCTAAGGATATGATCAGATGGATTTTCACTCTGTACAGTGCAGTCCGTCAGTCAGTCAAAAGAGGAATGAAATTCACCTGCAAGGATGAAATCATGACATACTGTAAGTCATCTGAAACACTCCCAGAGGGAGATACCATCTCTGAAACCAGCACTCTCCTAAACTTGAAAAAGAATCCATGATCAGGCTGAGAATATTAGTGAATAAATCAGTCGTGATTCAGCTCCATAGATCATGGTTAAAAACATAAACAGCACCGTAATCAGATGAAGGCAAAGTTACTGCAACACTGGAGCAATTTCATTGAACATGTCCAGGTGGGAAAAAAAAGGAAAACCCCCAAAAATCGAAACGTATGATATCAACTCAATAGCTCTTTTCACAGAATTCGTATATTGGATCTTTATCTCCAGGGGTCAGACACTTACAGTCACACTTATATATTTATATAAAAAAAGCAATAATCCTTTTGAGGCTTGAGCACCACGTTGCCTCTTATTTCAATTAGAGACAAATCGATCTTGATTCTGAGGGATGAGCTGGACCTTATACAGAGAGAGGAGGAGGCAGGACCGAAGAGACAGATGTCAAAAACAAAATACTACTTCTGGTTCTTCAATGCTGAATGTTGCATTATTAACGATATGATGACAAGTCCTGCTCCGATTAACACAAGTGAAAAGCACTATGAACGATATACTGTAATTGGAAGTACAACACATGAGACTGCAATTGCTCACACTTTCTTATGCACAAAATGTTGTTTCATCAGAAAGCATGATGGATAAAATTGCTGGTGTTTCTGAGCAGCATTGATCGCTCCAGCGCAGTTTCCAAATGGCAAGTTGAACACTGATGACCATGACTGATACAGCACGTTCCTTCATACGATATTCTTAACCAACCATTAAATTACTAAAGTATTGCTGACAGAAACTAAACTATAGACAGCAGCATGTATCTGCATCTACTTGTGTCTTGGAATCAAGATCCCTCATTAATGATTTTTATATAAATAGGAGGGTTTTTTCTGTCAAAACTCAGTTAAAGAAA
>JAUMHI010000058.1:18698866-18712993 GCA_032359435.1 Enteromius unitaeniatus | reverse complement strand
TATATATTATTTATTTATTTATTTTTTTTCAACATTTTAAGAGTGAAAATGGTTTCTACACCATATTTTCTTCAGCGTGAACCATCTCAATCCAGCTAAGGCAGGAAAAACACATTAAACAATTTTTTTGCCCCATATGGATATCATAGTTTGTCGTAAAGAATGTCAAGAATAGTATATATATATATATATATATATATAGTGGATCAACACCTTTCATCAAAGTTGTCCTAAGACAAGAATAGGTATTGTTTTTGATTTTAGGACAACTTTGATGAAAGGTTTTATTAGTAAAATAACTGATTTGCATTTAATAATATAGCAATAACACACTGTAGAAATTCCATGTTCAATTTCAGCATTTGATATGAATAAAAATACTAGTGCTCACATATTCTTTATATAATCCATAAACATGTTTCAGCCTTCGACCCCATCTTATTTGATTTTTCCAATATTTGCAATTGATCCCTTTAGAACCTGTTCTAAATTCCAATAGAAATCAAGTACATTGCTTAAGGGTTTGAGTGGACTGCCTGCCGCTGTCTGTGGTGCTGAACACCAGACAGCCAAACACATCAAAGAGCAAGTTCAACACCCACAGCAAAGACAAGTATAAGAATTGATGATAAAATGTAAATGCACTTACATCATTAATGGAGAGGAGTATCACGAGACACATCAAACTGCTAGCAATCATCATCGTTCAGAAGGTTTCCGTCTCTTGAACTTTCCCCGCAGCCGTTCTGATCCCTGTGCTATTCTCAGTGGGATTCAGTGAAGTTCAGGGGAAGCTGATCTTCCTGATGCAAGGCTCTTCTCTGCTCTGCGCCATGAACACATGGTCACTCAGCTCCATCTGACACTGACAGACGCTCGCTCGCATGAGGGAGGAACGCCTATAGACGGCCACACAACCAATCCTATCACTTGCATTAATAGAGTCATATCTGACTTCACAGAGTAGATAAAAATCAAACACATTCATATTCACAAAATACGGAGACAGACAAGAAACATCTTTCGTACATGTTTAATACACCAGTATTTATTACCTGTAGGTCATCAGAAAACATAAGCTGTACAAAAAAAAAACCTTGGTACTTTACAACATGACCATAATCAACAAACAAATCGAGACCACTTTGCAATGTACTAAACATTTCTGTGCAATAGAAAAGAAATGAATATGATTTATTTACAAATAAAACTAAAGGTAAACATTAATTTCTCCAGCTGCTAGCAGGACGGCCAGGAGAAACGACTCTAATGTAGCAGCGTAAATGAATCAGGGGAAAATGTGAAGAGTGGACCGATAAAAAGCATCTTCTATATTAACTACTATTTGAATGGAAGATTTCAGGATTCATAGACTATCACATCTTAGGAATATCATATTCACGCTGTTTTTTTTTTTTTTTTTTTTTTAAATACAACAGGTCATTAAATTCAAATTAAATCAAATTTCATGAATACATACACAATATAACTTCTTTTTCAGTGCATTTTGTATATTTTTTTTAAAGGGGAGTAAGGGTAATGTATAATCGCTTTAAATAATTTATGGACATATAAGTTGAATACTGCTTAATGATAAAAAAAAAAAAAAAACAATTTTCTGTTTGATGGCTTTGCAAGTTTGTTGCAAGTGCATGAGACAGCTCATACTTATGATGTCATTATATTATACAATAATGTGTATATATATATATATATATATATATATATTAGATCCAACAAAAGTGCTACACATGTACAATGAGCCCAGAAAGTATTTGCACACTATAACCACACTTCATGTATGGATGTCTTCGCAAGAGTAAATATATTTGCATTTTTGATGATTTGGGTAAGAACCACTGTTAATTCATTAATGTTTTATAAAATAGTCTCGCACGTTTTAAATAACACAGATATGAGCTGCTTAATGATATCGATATATTAAATAGTAACTGCTCAAAAGAGTCATTCAGTAATTGGACTCACATTGGTAGAGCTATATATTTTTGAAGCAGTATAATATGAGTCATTAGTTTGGAAATTACAGTAGACTACTCTGGATTTGTCATATGAACCAGTTCTTTTCAGTAAATCAAAAGCATGACACATCCAGTGTAGCCCAGTTCCCTAACAAGTGAATCTTATGAATCAATTCTTTTTAGCAAGTCAAAAACATAAGCAATTCATTTGGGAACTGGATGACACTGGATGCGTCACACATCTTTGTTTCACAAAAAAGATCTGGTTCTAATGAGTCAGCTGCTCTGGAATCGAACTACAGTGGTTGCATTAATTGTTTCGAATCATTATTAAATACTGATTCAGAGTTATTCATTTAGGCATTGTACTACACTGGATGCGTACTCTGTTTCTGATTCACTAAAAAGAACCAGTTCATAGGAGTTATCCGTTCGAATCTGGCTACACTGATTGCATCATACGTTTTTGATTCAGTAAACACAACTGAATCAGATGAGTCTGAGCATACGATTCATTTGGGAATCTGACACTGAATGCACCATATGGTTTTGATTCACTAAAAAGAACCAGTTCATAGGAGTTATCCAATCGAATCTGGCTACACTGATTGCATCATACGTTTTTGATTCAGTAAACACAACTGATTTAGACGAGTCTGAGCATATGATTGATTTGGGAATCTGACACTGAATGCACAATACGGTTTTGATTCACTAAAATAAAGCTGCTCATAAGAAGCGATGTGTCTTGGACTGAATGGAAGTGAAAATGTATCGTTCAAATGCAACCAGTTCCCCATCTAATGCAAATATATTCAGACAAATTAGGGTTTATCTTGTGTGTCCAAATACTTTGTAGGGCCACTGTATTTTGCATGTCCACTGTTCTGTAAGAATTGGCAACAGTTAGTTAGTAACAAAACGTCAGTATTTTTTTTTATCAATAATAAGGCAGAAACTATCGGTCTTCCCATGAGACCCATTGTCTTGACACATACATCATTCGTGTAATTAAATACCAGACACTGAAAAGCCCCTCAATCAAAGTAATAATACTGTCACAACCACTTTTCCTTGACAACTGTATATTGACCAACTATTATAAAAATGTCTGAATGGAAAACTATAACAAAAAATACATATTTAAAGTCTGTTGAGCAGAAAAGACACATCATAGAAACTATACAATGCACAAATGAGTGAAAACTAAAGGACGTGAGGTCTTTAAAGAGTCCCACTCTGAGATTTATTTTTACACTTTCTTGGTTATTCCGTCTCTCTGATGTGCTCCAGATTCATATTCGCTCGCCTTGAAGAATCGCTGCTTATGAGACCTCAACGGTTCAATGGCAAATGCTTTCCTTGCTGCACTAATATAGTGCAAAATAACACCTGGAATCAGAGTGGGACTTCCAGGAGAACATGATTTGTCTTGTTTTCACCTTCCATAGAAAGGCTGCATCTTCTGTGCGCAAATGTCATCTGTGATATCTGAAGATCCCAAGTTTCCTTATGTCTTCTCTGCTGTGTGTGTTATATGTTTTGGCATTGTCTGTTCAATAACTCCTTCCAAATAATGAATTCTCTCAGCTGGGAAGCACAAGTCGGAAGAAAGTTGCTCCGATAAGATCTTGACCCGTCGTGTAATAGACCGCAGTTGCATAATTGACAAATACTTGTAAGGAACTGAGTACAAACAAAGGCATGATCTCACAGCATGTGAAGATACAGTATATGTAAAGGCTCTTCCAGAACAAGAACACAAAGTAGAAATAAAGTATGAAGGTTTTTGTTTGCGGCTCTTGGATGTTTCTCCTTAATCTATGTTGGATTCAAGCACTTAGGGTCCAGTATTTGAGATGGTTAAGTGTTTTTTTTCTCTATTATTATTATTTGGAGGAGTATTTGGTTGAATCTCAAGAACAAGTCATACTTCACCCCAAAATCAAATGGTAGAATGGTAGGAAATTGCATTTTTAATAAACAAAAATCTAGCAGCCTAATGACTATTTGCATTGTAATATTTTAATGACAAATTAAGCACATTTACCCAAAAATGTACTGTTAACAGTAAATAATTAATTGTATGTCTTGTTAATTACTTATAAAGCCCTGAATGGCTTAGCTCCTCAGTACTTGAGCGAGCTCCTATCACATTATAGTCCTACACGTCTGCTGCGTTCTCAGAACTCTGGCCATTTAATAATACCTAGAATATCAAAATCTACTGCGGGTGGCAGATCTTTTTCTTATTTAGCCCCAAACTCTGGAACAATTTACCTAATACTGTTCGGGAGGCAGGCACACTCTGTCAGTTTAAATCTAGATTAAAGACACATCTACCCATTTACCCTGGCTTACACATAACACACTGATACACATTTATTAATCAAATTAAAGGATTGTTAGGCTGCATTAATTAGATCAGCCAGGAACTCTCCCCTTAACACAAGATGTACTCGTTACATCGTAAAAGAATGGCATCTACGCTAATATTAGTTTCTCTTTTATTCTGTTCCTCAGTCTGTATACAGATCAGATGGTGTACCAGAATGAAGAGATGATCTTCATCAGAGACCAGAACACCTAGATGAGCTCCGTGGACAGATCGCCGGATCCAGAAGCACACACACACACACACACACACACACACACACACAAACTAAAAGTCCTCTACACAATCTGACATGTGCTTAAAATTGAACTGGAAATTAGGTCCTGGGTGTCCTACCAGAGGAGAACTGGCCCCTACTAAGCCTGGTTCTCCCAATGTTTTTTTCCCCATTCTCTCATGGATGGGGTTTTGGTTCCTTGCCGAGGAAAAAAAAGAGAATTACTGACAATACTGAGAATTACAAAAACAAAAAGTTAATTGTTCAGATGTATTAAAGCAAAAAAAAAAAATCCAAGAAAGTGCTTCATTTTCATAAATAATGAAATAATGCCATTTTGATAATTACAATTTTTTCTTTTGCATTTTGGGGTATAATGTGACTTGGACATGTCTTCATGAGATTCAACCATTTGCTGATGATATTTTTCATGATGTTAAGTTTTCAGAGAAGGGTTACATGTCCACATCTCCGTCGTATGCCAGGGTCAGGGGTTTCAGTCGATTATTATTTTGTCTTCGCTGAGGTTTCTTTGGCTTTTTGCTGAGGACAAAAAATTATGAGGCTGTCACTCTCAAAACCTTGGATGGTTAACACAGACTGACAAAACACATTTCATATTACACAAACACAGTATTAAATGCATGTTATGGCATATGATACAAAAATGAAATCATATGTAAAAAACAAGACTATGAAAAAGAATGATGATCAGCAATAATGACTAATGATGAAATATAACAGGTGCCCTGATTGTTGCAAAATGATGTGTAAAGCAGTCGGCTTAATTTGTTTTCAGCATTATTGCAGCATATAATCATAAAAAAGCTGCTGCTCAAAAACCTAGTGAGCTGCCCTCACAGGCAACATTTTTGGCATAATAAATGCAAAGCCTGTTCCAAAATGTAGGAAACATGATAATGCTTCATTTGGGCCTGATTCTGAAACCAAATTACTTCACTACATCACAGAGAATGCAATCCCAAAAGACATTGACATATTAGTGAAAAAAACGGAAAAATGGACAAAGTGAGAGAAATGTTGATTATGAATCTTGATAAAAATAATTCACTATAATTTAAAAAATGTAAAGATAATTAAAAACTAGGCTGAAATACTATACACTATACTATATGTTATTATTTACTGTTTTTTTTTTTTTTCATTTTAAAAGTTTTAGTATTTTTTAATATAATTTAATTTAATTTTGTTTTAGTTATAATATTAATATTTAAACTAAATGAAAAAAAAATGCAATTAGCAAAAATTAGACAAAGGCTTAAGAATTTTAGTTTAGTTTTGGTCATTTAAAAAACTCCTATTTTTGTCATGTTGCAAAATGGTTCATCTGAAAACACTTTTCATATAAAATATAAATCAATTGTAAATTTCTTTACAATTGGAAAAAAAGTCAAAAAAAATGTTTGTTCAATAGAAATTAACCCTACTTTTGAGTGACTTTTTAAAAAGTATTAGTTTAAGCTACAGATAATAACCACACTTATAGGGCTGTAGATAGGCAGCACTAACCAATGCAAGCTCACTAGGATTTACAACAGTGCTATTTTTTTTAAATTCTTTTCTAAGCCAATAAACCATAAATAAGCAGCCTACCCGGGCAGCTTGATGCATTTAGCATCAGAACGTAAGGCACAGGCAGAGGTGGAGGCACGAGGCAGAGGGGCTGAGGTGTCAGGACATCAGGTGCCTGTTTCTGCAGCCTTTAACTGGCCCTTGACTCTTGACTTGGCTGCTGGCACTCAGGGCAGGTGTAGGTCAGCTCATGGGCATCTTGGCCCATCCATACCACCGTACCATTGGCAGAATCTGGCGTCCCGAGCGAGCGCCGGATGGCACAGTAACTGCTGCTTGTGACGGCGAGGTAGGCATGGATGAGGGTGGGATGTGAGTTAAAGCAAAACAGAACCAAACGAATGCATGGAGTGAATGAGAAAATAAAAGGAGTGATGCTAAAGCGAACAGAAAGGGTTGTTGTTCTTACCATGCGAGGTAAATCATTGACACTATAAATACCAGGAGGACAAAAACTCCTGCTGCCACGCCGTACACCCACGTCTTCAGCTTTCCATCTATAGAGGTCAAAGATATTTACTGTAGCATAGGCCATCAAACTGAAGCAAAACTGTATTAAGTTATTTGGTGTCTTAATGCCATGCCATCTTCCATATAATTCCACAAAAGAGCCATTTAAAACAACTATAAAAACTTCAAAATCTACACAAACTTGTAATGATATTTGCGACTTTATCTCACAGTTCATAACTTTTTTTTCTCGCTGAATTTATATAGCAAATTCTAAACTAAAAAGAGAGTTTATATCTAGCAAGACACATTTTTCCCTTAGAATTCTTCGATTTTGCAATTCTGACTTTTTCTTTGTATTGCAAGTTTATATCTTGCAGCTGCAAGTATCTTGAAATTCAAACTTTTTCCTCTGAACTTTGAGTTCTGGGAATTCTGGAATGTTTTATTTAGAATTCTCAGTTAAAATATTTCAAGTCTAACTCTTTTTCTTTAAACTGCTAGTCTAAAGTACAGTAGGTTCTAAACTAATATTTGTGAGTTAATATTTCACAAATGTTATTTTTTCCCCCACAGAAAAAAAAGTTATTGCAGAGTGAAGTTCTGACTTTTTTTCTCAGAATTGGGAGTTTATATCTCATATACTTATGAAGCAATAGTTAGTTTATAAAAGCAATTAGTTATTAAAAGCTATAGTAACACTTTACAATAAGGTGTCACTTAACATGAACGGACAACATGAACAACATGTCACTTAACATGAACATGCTGTAGTAGTATTGTTCATTCTTAGTTCGTGTTAACTAATGTTAACTAATAAATCTTATTGTAGAGTGCTACCGAAGTAATTAATGATAATTTTGAGTTTAGATCTCGCAATTGTTAGAATTCAGTTTAGGTTTTGCGACATTTTATCTCACAATTCTGAGCAATATGTAAACTCAGAATACAGTGCACCAAAAAAAAGTCAAAATTGCAAGAACTATGCATTTTGAGATAAAAAGTCACAATTACTGTTTTGATTTTTTGATTTTATGACAAAAACAAGCTTAAAAAAAATGGATTAAGTGTTGACTGTTAAAAATTATTTTAGAGTAATATAATTTCCTTTGACCTTTAAGTACAATTAAATAAAATATGTTTAAGAGAAACTGGACTAAAGAAATTAAAACGAAAGATTTACCTGGACCAAAGGGTTGCAGGTACCATGTGCGTCCGGCGCGGCCAGGCTGTACTGTGGTGGGCAGGGTGGGGTTTATGGCCCGGCTGGTCTTCACATCGGCTTTCTTGTCCCCTGCGGTGGGGATTTCAAGCACAGGGATGGGTGTACACTGCTCCAGCATCCCCTCGGCCGTCAGCACCTCAGTATAGCCCTCCTCGCACATACATACTCCCTCCTGCAGGGGGCAGCAAAGACACAAATACCATCATGCTTTCTGCTTCCTCTCAAAGCTTTTGACCCAATTCAGTTCTCACCAGTTCTCACTTTGTTTTTGTTACCATGCAAGGGATTGTGGGTAAAATAAACCCCAAAATCAAGTACTCAATTGCATCCAAAAATAAAACCAAAAGTACAGCTCATGACCATGATTTTCTGTTGCATTCATTATGTTGGAGCAACTGTCTGCAGTTACAGACTCTCAGGCTAAGAACTGTAGTAATCCTCTTGTGTCTTACCTCTGAGCAAAATGACTGTGGTTTGTCACAAGGTGGATCACAAGACTGGTCCGTCCCTGGCAGTAGCGCTGGAGGGCATCCACCTGGAAGAAACAACAGGGTAGAGATCATTTTCAAGCTTTTGACAACAACTCGGCTTGGCAGAAAGTAATCAGTCAATCAGAAATAAGCATCTTGCAATTGGCATCTTTTGCACAATATCTAATTTATAGTACTGCATACCAGGGTTGGGGGCATTCATGAATTGAATTGAGAATGAATGGTAAATTCCAATTCACTTCCTGGAATGAAATTGGAATTGGAACTGCATGCAGCTGACAGGAAATGGAATTGGAATTGAATTGGCATTATTGGCATTCATTTGTCATTGCATTTAAAGACATACATTTGAACTTTATTGATTTACAAATATCAATAATGTAAGAAATAGAGTTGATCAAATGCAAGTAAATAAAAATGAGAACAGTACATTATGAACTAATAATTGACTGACAGTGGTGATCAGTTTTTGAATACATTCAATATATGATTACCAAATGTTTTGGTCTTGATTTACACTTTATGTAATTGAATTACATGGTGAATTTCGATTACATACCTTTAACATAAACAAATCAAATACACTTATTGTTATTCAAATGCATCAGTGTAGAAACACATGAACACTGAGTGTGGAGACTTTTGATCTTACCTGTTTTATTCACACATGACTGATGCATTTGGATCACATTAAGTTTATTTGATTGTAATTTAATTAATAATAAAGTTTAAATCAAGTCCAAATATTTGTCAATCATATATTCAATGCATTCAGAAATGTATCACCACTGTCATTCAATTATTAATTCATAATGTACTGTTCTCATTTTTATTTACTTGCATTTGATCAACTCCATTTCAAACATTGCTAGATTTTTGTAAATCATCATAAATATAGTTCAAGTGTATGTCTTTAAATGTAATGACAAATAAATGCTCAGCAATAAACAGAATTCAGTGGAATTCTTCCTGAGTTGAATTCCACTTCCTGTAAATCCAATTAAATTCCAATTCAATTGTTGTTTAATTCCAATTCCATTTCCTTCTTTGAATTGGAATTGTTGAGTTAATTCCTGAATTGACCCCAACCCTGCTGCACACTGTGTGTAGATGCTGGTATCATAGTCTCCTATGTTCTGTAGTGTGTCACGATAATAAACTCAATCTAAAATACTTACTATACATGCAGCTTTTATGAGATCATTTATTCAGAAGCTACTGTACAAAAAATCATTTGTCACACCATTAAAGGACCATTAAACATGACCTCATGAAGGCAAAAAGGCATTTAGAAGTGATGAAAAACGTACAAAAAAATACCACAGGACCTTACATGCATATTTTAACCTGAAATCTTGAAATTGATTAATAACATTCACCAGACGTATTTTGCGACAGTGACACATTAGCAAAAGGGCTTTGATTGTTTTGAATTGATATGTATTACTACTCATTGGCTGATGTAAAGAAACAGATGTGAAGCAAATGAGGTCAAGTTGAAGTACAGCACCTGTGACGTTTATTCCATCCGAGCGCTGACACCAGATCAGTTGAGGATTGCCCATCCACTGGTATTCATAACACTCCCCGTCTGGGTGGAAAACAATAGAGCAAATATACACTTTTAGGCAGCTGTAGAGAGACTTGATAAGGGTGTTTTAATACAACCTTCTTTAACTAAAAGTACTAAAACTATTAAAATGGACCAAAATGTAAACCAAGTTGACGGTAGCCATTGACTTCCATTGTGTGGAAAGAAATATTAAGAAAGTCTATGGCTACCGTCAACTGTTTGAGTGAACTATCCCTTAAAAGGGAATTCATTTGTAACAAATCAAGCCGAAGACATGTAACTGCATTTCATGTAAAATTCTTAAAATACATGCACTTAAAATAAATACTTGCCAGAAGTAAGCTTAATTGTATTTTAATGTGCACTTATAGTCTCTTATAATCTTTGAAAAATGCACTTTTGAGTACAATTTCATGACTGTATTTCTCCACACATTTGTTTCCATAACAAGCGCTCTTTTTAAAAGTATGTGCAAGTGCACTTGTTTTCGTGAAAATGATGCAACTATAAAACAAATGATGATATGTGTAATAAAATGTTAAATTATGAAAGCAAAGCAGAGTCTTTATGTCAACGAGAGAGGAAGAGTCTCACTGCTGCAGGGCCGGGTCTGCCACTCCTGATCAGGGCACTGAGCGATGTTCTCCGGCTCCTGAGCGATGACGGCGCGTGAACGGACCTGCACCGGACTGAAGTCCAATCGCTGGCCCTTCACACACACACTCTGACACAGGCTCCAGTCGGACCACTCCATCAGGTAACAGTCACCTGAACAGATCAACACAAGAGCTGAGCTGCATAACCAACTCACTTCCGCATGATAACAAGTGTTAAGGAAGCTGTGAAACTCACAGCTTAATTTAATAATAATAAAACTTCACTTCAAATGTAGTCATATCTACCATTTTAGAAACATTATTTCATATATTTAAAAAGCTGGGAATCGTATTCAAGCTATTTAGAGGGAATAATATTTTTAGATAATATATTTTAGAATAATCGTCACATTATATATTATAAAACATATTTGTGATACAAAACAAATAAAAAATAAATAAACTAAAAATTAAGTTTTTGAAGATTTTTTTATATTTTTCCATGAATTGAATTGACCACCAAGCCTGAATTAATTTTATCCAAAATACAGCAAAAGCAGTATTTTTGGGAAATATTTTTACTATGTAAAATAAAACATATTCAAATAGAAAATATCTTTTTTAAATAGTACAAATATATTAAGATTTTTATTGTTTTTGCTGTACTTTGGATCAAATAAATGCAGGCTTGGTGACCAGAAGAAACGTCCTCAAAAAACACTGAAAATACAAAAATTCCAAATCTTTTGACTGCTGTATTCGATCAATATTACATAAATTTTATATTCAGAAAAAAAAACAAAAAAACATGTATAGCGTTCTCATTCTTGGCATGCTGGAGGTTTTAAATGAGTATTTATTTGTCCTAATAACAGTGTGTTACCAGGGCAGGGTAAGGTGCACGTCTCCTCCAAAACAATGTTCTTATCTCCATCGACAGCCTGCTCCAACCCAGCACAGAGCTCTTCCTCTACAATACTACTCTTCCCATCGCCGGAGCCGTCTGATACAAAGCATGACAGGTTCCGGAAACGCAGGCCCACCCCACACACCACCTCCTACAACACACACACACACAGAGGTTCAGATGTGAGCACCAAGCAGTCATAAACACTTCCTAAATCCAAAGATCAAAAGCAGGATTGAAACAGAGGAGGATAAGAGAGAATAATAGAGGAGAAGACGAGGTTGACAGCGAGACTGAAAAACAAGGTGTTGGAAGAGCGAGTAGTTAACATATTCAGAGCCTGCGCTGTTGAGCGACTGAGGTGTTTAGCTCCAACCATTTTTCTGTTGTACAATACTGCTCAATAAACACTAAAACCTTTCAACTTCATGAGTCACAATGGAGATCAGTAGAAAAAATAAATAAATAAAGCAAAAGATTAGATTAGAATTTATACATTTGAAATAAACACTACTGTTCAAAAGTAAAAAAAAAAAAAAAAAGATCAATGATGCATTAAATTGATCAAAAAGGACATTTAAGACAATAATAATATTATTTTAATATTATATTAATTTCTACAATAAATATTAATCTTTTGAAACCTTTATCCTTCAAAGAATCCTGGAAAACTATAATTTCCACAAAAATAGCACAAGTGTATTTAACATTGATAATAATAATAATATTAATAATAATAATAATAATAATAATATCTATATATAAGAATGATGGATCATTAATACTGGAATTATGATGCTAAAAATTCTGCTTTGCATCACAGTAATAAAATACATTTTTAAATAGAAAACATTTACTTTAGATATTAATAATATTTCAAAAATGTTAAGTTTTTTTATTTAATTTTTTTTAATCAAATAAATGCAGTCTTAGTGAGTGGAACAAATCTTATCAATCCCAAACCTACAAACATTGGTGCTATTGACATCAACAGTTTGTCTTTGGTAACACTTTAGACATTCAACAGCAAGTAACTTTGCAACTGCATGTCAACTAGCAGTCATTAGAGTATTAGGAGACTGTGCTTAATATCTTCTAACACTTCATTTTGACGGCTTTATTTTCCACAACATAGAACATACTGACTATCAGAATCTTTGCAAGTATGTGTCAACTTATTCTACTAACCCTGAACCTACCCTACCTGTCTACTCTAAATGTTAATATGTAGTTGTGAATTAATGGGAAATAGTTGACATATAGTTGCAAAGCTACTTATAGTTAGTAAAGAGAACTATCAAAATAAAGAGTAACCGGAAAAATTCATGAATTGTAAAATATAAACTTGACCTAGAACCTTTGCAAGTCAGAGTTCACCAAACACTGAATGTGCTCTCTGAATGCATTTCTGTGATGACGTTTCATCTTGCAGCGCTTAAGTTTAGATTTGATGAACTCTGATCTGTGAATTTACATTCAGCTGTTTGATCTGTAAGAACTGAAAAAGACCTCGACACGGCACTCGGACCACGGGCCGTACTGCCATCTGTAGCAGGGTCTGACTGGACACGGCTTCCACTGCTCCATCTGAGCCGGACACGGCCTGCCGTCCCCCTGAGATGCCTCTACCACTGTCCGTCTGCGCCACATCTTCCCTGAGGGGTCGAGACATAAGACGGAGAAATGAGTTTGAGCTTCAGCTCCACAGAGAGCAACACAGTTTAAAGAAACAGAGGACCTTGTACTGTCTGACAGAAAAGTCTTGCACTGTTCAACAGTAAAAATATGGTAATATGACTTTTATCAGTGCTGCCACAGTGCATGTTAACATAATATATGTTTGTGTACTGTGTATATGTATTATGTATATATAAATACATATTTAAAAACAATATGTTTTTATTTGTATATTAAATATATTTTTATATAATATAAATTATGTGTGTATATATATATATATATATATATACATACACGCAAATACATGTAAATATTTTTAAAATATATATTGTATGTCTGTGTATTTATATATACACAACAGTGCACACATGTATTACACAAAATATTTGTATATAATTTTATTTACATATATTCAACAAAAACTTTAATTATGGATAAAATTAATCATTTGACAGCAATACTTATGAAGTTATAAATACTTCAGAACTATAATATCTTCTCCTTTTTTTGCAATACATTTAGAAGAGATTGTTTTAGAAGAGATTACACTACCATGCAAAGTTTTGGGGTCAATATGACTTTTTTTTTTTACTGTTTTAAAAAGAAGGCTCTTTCATCAAAAATAAAGTAAAACAAAAAGCAATATTCAGAAATAATATTACAATTTAAAAATGTTTCTACTTAAATATACTTGGAAAGGCACTTTATTATTGTGAAGCAAATGCTACTTTTAAGCATCATTACTCAGTATCATATGCTCCTTCAGAAATCATTCTAATATGCTGATTTGCTGCTCAATAAATGAATTTAACTGTAAAAAACAGTGAAAATACTACAGTAAAAACCCGTGAAATTTAAATCCTGTTAAATTTACAGGGAAACACTGTTAACTGACATTCCCAGAATTCCCTGCATTGCATTTCAAATTATGTTTGAATTTGATGGTTTTTTTCTTTGAAATAACTATGTTTCTTCTTAGTTTTTTGTATCAGTTATGTTTATTAGGGTTGTATGTTACATG
>JAUMHI010000058.1:18676333-18694588 GCA_032359435.1 Enteromius unitaeniatus | reverse complement strand
AATCATTTATTAGAATTATTGGCTATGTACACTGCTTTTAAAAAACAAAAAAAACTAATTTTAAATTATTATTATTACAGTTATTATAATTATAATTTTTTATTTGATTTATATTTCACATAGCCATATTGTTATAAAGTGTTGTGTGGCCCTACAAACAAGCACAGCTATAATTTTTTTTTATAATTTTTTTTTTTAGTAAAGTATAATTTATATATTTGTTTGCATTTTTTTTCCACTCACCGGTGATGTTGTAGCTGTAGTGAAAGCAGTTTCGGTTTAGGAGGCAGGGCTCGGTCTGCATGCTAACTGGACAGTCCTCTCCTTCTTTAGGCAGACGCAGCGCAAATGCTGTCCTCTCCCGATCTCCTCTTCCAGAACACGGCTTTAAGAGGCCGATAAAACAGACTGCTGTTCATTCACGTTAGTGAGATTATAAATCTCTCATAGTTTTCCTCAAGCTGTTCATTTACTGTCAAGTGACCTGCTCTCATTTTTTAATGCCACTACTTATGCCTCAATGTCAGTTGGCTCTAACTAAAAGCCCAGGCTAAAATTATCTCCCTGTTCACATAAGCCAAAGAATTTATTGCTCAGACTGCTCAAGGGTTTTTTCTTAGATGTCTCAGGTGCTTGCTACTGTTTTGGGGAAATAAATAAAGCTGAAATTAAAATATAAATACTAAATTAAAAACATAACCTTAAAAACCATTGCCTTGGCAACTAACTGAAATTATAAAAAAATGTTACAATTTAAATTATAACGTAAAGAAACAAATATAATAAATAAATTACATAAAATAAAAGTTATTAACAGTATTAAAACTACTTTTAGATTATAAATGTTACATTAACTAAGAAATATATTTTTTCTAAAATTATTAAAACTGAAATACTTATTATTACTTATTATAACACATTAAAAGACAAAAGCAAATAACTGAATTACTAAAATAATGGAAAAAATGTAGGTTTCTGAAGCTGAAGTGAAAAAAATCTGATAAATCTGCCTTTGCAAGTGACAAAATTATAATTGTTTTAAGTTGAAGCACTACAATTACAAATAAAACTGAAATAAAAATGAATGCAGAGATGGAGCCCTAGTGTTTAGAGATCATCCTGACCATGTCACATGGAGTCCAGGGGCTCCAGTCGGACAGCACACAGTCCTCAGGACAGGGCAGACGGCTCTCCCTCGTGCCCTGCGGCATCTCCTCTGGATCACACAGATAGTCCTCCACCGCATCAGAGGGACCGTCCACTGTGTTCAACATACACCTGCAGGACCATCAAAGAGAATATAATACAGTAAATACAGTACAGTAAACATAAGGGTAAATATAATCTCTGACACTCACCTGACTCTTCTGGTCTGAACGCCCTCTCCACAGTTCTCCTTCAGATCCACGTTACTGACCTTCCACACGCTCCAGGGTTCAGCGACCCAGACATACTGACTGCAGTCACTGACGCACGGGACCACCTCATACACCTGAAACACCACACAATACAACACTTCTCACTGATGCAGAGGAGACACGTTTGAAAAGAACCTGTTCAGTGGAAGGTCAAACTAAATATTACTGTGTAGGTTTATTTTCTTTATTTCCTATTTTTTCTTGCTTTATTTCCTTTATTATTTAATATAAATAATTGCAGTTGTTGCTGCTACTGAAATTCGGGACTTGTCTAAAATCTGTTTTATATATATATATATATATATATATATATGACAGAAAGGAAATGTACAAGTTGATCACTATAAATTAATAAAATTACAAAACAATTGCATACATTGTCATAATTAGATCAATAATTACATTTAAATATTTGTAAATTATTTGATAATTTCATAAAAAAAAAATTATAATGGAATATTAATGCAACAGATGGTCAATAAATAACAAAAAACATACTGATTAAAATAAACAAATAAATGAATAACACAATAAATCAAAAGCAAGATTAAATAAAACAAACAATCAAATCCTTGTTTCATGTGGGACACACAATTTATGAAAAGTAGGATACTTTTAACATTTTAATCTAAAATGCTTGAATGAGAAATGTAAAAAACAAACAATTTAAAAAAAATAACAGAAATACAGAAAAAATATTTTTTTTATTTTATTACCTGTGCCTGTGGCCGAGCAGCGGTATTGGAGAGATAAGAGAAAAATGTCATTATAACATCTGCGTCTATAAACCAAAGCACCATTCAGTAACATCATGTTCAGTTACAAACGCACTTCTTACTGTTGTTTCTTTTTAAGAAATGGCATTGCTTAAACTCAACATGAAATGCAGGTAAATGTTTGATTTCACATTGAAAAAGTACAGAAGGCTGTGTGATTTCTTTCTCTAGACATGTTCAAATTTGTTCAATGTAAAACGACACAACCTCTAACCACACTAATAATCTCTTAATTAATGAAAGGAAAGCACTGGAATTAAACCAAGACCAAGAATACATATTTGTCAGGAGCAAAGATCTCAGAAACACTTTGATGTGGTGTCGTCTATTTCTAGTAAATCTCAGTTAAAAAGAAAAAAAGAGAGAGATAAAAAGACAAGAATTTCTGAATAATTTAGCATTCACTTGTATCCTATTTCTGGATCTCAAGCATGTGATTTTCAGTGAATAATAAGAGCCATCGGTTCCAGAAATTGAGGGAAACTTTGAACTCTGTTCCAAAGCCTGGTGAAATGCCGATGTAGGCAGTATTTTAAGATATCACAGGTGTGCTCCAATGCCTTAAGCAATGTCAAATCAGCATGCTTGCTGCTGATACCGTCTTTTGGACAAATTGTAAAGTAGCACTTTATGTGTCCTTTGGCAATCCCACAATGCATTACAATACACCTTATCCAAACTACATCCATCCAAAATGCAATATGAGGAATAATACATAACTTTAAGTGTACTTATAATTTATTCAACATCAAAAGTAGCAATAAAATAGTTTAATCCGAATACAAATCTACTATTTAATACAGCATTTGCATGTGATATGTATGCTTCAGTGTTATACTAAAATAATGTACTAATTTTATTAATATTTTCAGATAGATTACATTTTTAAATTTCTTGTCTCTTATTACTTTTATTCTTATGAATTCATTTTTATTATTAATTAATTCATTTTTTATGTTTTGTATATTATTCTTTTTTCTTAATTAATTACATTTTAGCTATTTTAGTTATTACTTTCTTTCAAGTAAAATATTTTAAGGTTTTCAGTTTTAGTTAACTACAATAGCACTGAATTAATTAATGCTCATTAAATTATGTGTTGCTAGAAAACACACCAAAATCTATAATGAGACTGTAAGTTTCATATCATGTGCTGATCACCAGGTGTTAAAACAGAAAAACCAGGTACTCACTGTATAAGATCTAAAACAATGTATATTAACATTTAACACCTTTGAAACTCCTTGCTTTAATGATTTTATTAAGTAAATGTATTATTTGAAATCCCTGAACCTCCATGGAATATAACTATAATGTATATCACTACATCTTTAAAATTCTTTCTTCTATGCATATGGAAGCGTGGTGTTTACCTGGTTGAGGTGGTCTAGTTTTGGGCAGGGTCTTCCTCCATTGTAAGGCTTTTCTCTGAGCCATTTTGAACGAACTTTGACCCCACTGCCACAGGATTTACTGCAGCGTGACCAGTTGGACCATTCACTGAGTTTACAATCAGACGGGCAGGGGACGATGCAGGCCTCCTCAATGTACCCTAAAAACAATATATATGTGAAAAAAGGAAACGTAAACACTAAACAAACTGAAGCCGGTCATTTAACATGTCAGTCAGATGGGTTACTCCACAGCAAAATGAAGTTGTTACGTTTCTACATCACTGTGTGGGATAATTTTCATAACCCCTGCCAAATGTTTATGCAAATAAAGAAGGCGAAGCTATTATTCTTGCTGTAGTGTTGTTGTCGGCGCCATGTTCTGGAGACACTGTGTTTTATTTTGAAAGTGAAACAACTTTGTTAGGACTTTGAAAGAGGACACATAGAAAACAGTGGTCAAGTTGTATTTTTTAACACTGTTTCAGAAAAATTCAACCCAAATATTCAGACGTGTTCAGCGCATTTTAAGGAGGACAGACCCCTGAACCTAGAGTAGTCTATGCTTACTGTGCACAGAGACTAAAAAGCGGAGCAATTCCACATCTGCAAGGACAGTCTGACGCTTCTGACTCAAAACCTTTAAGTTACTTTTTCTTCTTAAAAAAATCTGCTACTTACTATTCAAACACAATTTTTGAGCAGTGTAGGCCCTAGTAAAAAAAGTTAGATATTTAAAATATATTTATTTCATACTTAGTATAATTCTAATATTTACTCACAGATAACTCGAGACCTACTGATTTAAAAAAAATGTTTTACTTTATTTGGACTATTCCTTGAGCACAGCACATATTTCTTATTAATAAGCTTACAATGTATGTTTATGCCACTTTTAATGAGGACTGTGCAATATTGCCTTTTAAATGCTACATTTTTAAAGTGTACCTAAAGTATATTTGCAATAGTTATACTTAAGCATGATCAAATATACTAAGTGTGTCTTTAATAGGGCTTCAGCACTGCTTCTGCACATTTAAAGTGCATTAAGTACAAAATGAGTTGTTCCAATTTAGCAGACTTTAAGTATACCAGTATAGTATACTAAAAGTACAATTGCATGGCATTTTATTAAGTACATGAATATGAAAATGTATTTTTAGTATACTGAGCATGAAATAAATGTAATTCAAATACATTGTTATTGTTGTTATAGAATATAATACAAGTATATTTAGTATTCACTGCGGGAGGCTAACGTGGCGCATAAAAAGACAGTATAA
Source organism: Enteromius unitaeniatus (assembly GCA_032359435.1). Classification (NCBI taxonomy): domain Eukaryota; kingdom Metazoa; phylum Chordata; class Actinopteri; order Cypriniformes; family Cyprinidae; genus Enteromius; species Enteromius unitaeniatus. The sequence continues at coordinate 18,689,720 of JAUMHI010000058.1, read as the reverse complement.
ATCAATATAATGAGTTATTATGTCTCCACTGGATGCAACAAATGCCTAATTTGTAATCGTTTTTATTGTTTTTGTGTCATACTGCCAGGATGTGGTATCACATGGTAAATGCGTAACATTTCCGTCAGACACTTGAGGTATTCAGCCAATCACAACGCACTGGATAGCTAGCCAATCAGAGCACACCTCGTTTCTCAGAACGATGAGTTTTGTACAAATCTATGTGGTTTTTTTTTACTTTAAACCGCTTAAACACATTGCGTTATTCCAAATATACAAAATATGATCCCATTTACTCAAGCGATTCACTCCAAATGGCTGATTACTTTTAATATGTTTCGGTTGTTGGTTTTTTTGCAAAGTCAGTGACATGGCTACTTGATAACATCAACTTGCACAGGATCCTAGCAGCTTTAAACAAGTCGGTCCCATGAGCTAGTCAAACTAATATCTTGAACCAGCTAATGACTATAAATAACCATCGTGCAAAACAAACCACCATCAAATGTAGCTGGATTTTCCTGCAGGGTCATGATAAATTACTTACTGATTAAACATGGTGCTTTGAAGTGGTTTAAATCTTGATTAAAAATGAAAAGCAAGCTTGTACCTAGCAGAGAACATTATGAGGCGCATAAAAAGTGTAAAAGCAATTGGTATAAATAGTCATGTTTGGAGCTGCAGTGTTTGTGTGGAGAGTTGGCTGCGGGGTCAGAGAATGTGATATGCTGAATTTTATTACTGCTGTTTGCTCAAGCCATGTGTACTTCCTACTCATTTGGCTCAAGAGGATCTGCCTTTTCCAAGTACGCAGTGCAGGCCCAATAAACACACACACATTATGTTGTCTCTGAACACCATATCCTTCACAGCAGCCTTTCAAGAGCGGCCAACGCTTGGCTCCAATGTATGAAATCGCTGCTTCCAAAATACTGTGCTAAATAATACATTATAAAGGAGATGGTTCTGGAAGCTGATTGGTCAGTTCAGCGTTCCAGTCTTTCACAAGCACATGAATAAAACGGCTATGATGTCAAACATATGTTCACAATAACACTGCACAACACCCACAGAGAGTATTAACCTCAGATCAATCTTTAAGCATAGGGTTTTCAATTAATACATGTGCTTAAATAACATTGTAATGAACATTTGTTTCCTTAATATTTTAATTATCCACTAACCATAATGTATTGTGATACAGTAAGAATGCATATGACAACATATGCACATATATATAAAGACATTTATAAACACACACAAGTATACTGTAAATTGTACTGTAAATCTGCTCCTTGGGTGTTGATTGCTATAGTATACACAGCTTGTTTTTACACAGAAATAGGAGAAACACTTGGCCGACTGTTTTCAACCTTGTTTTTGTTTCCTAAAATCAACAAACTGGCCAGTTTTATTTGTTTTATTCCTTGCCAAAACCAATTATTACAAGCATTTGGTGCTTGTTGAGTGTTAATTTTGGACTCTGCATGCAACTGTGTGAAACTACAGTGCAGAACAATGTAATGAACAGACTCAAAGTTATTTAATAAATGGATTTCACAAAATAACAAAAGAAAACATTTACCCTGAAATCGAAAGAAAAACATTTAAATTACTGTATATAAAGAAAATTAAGCCTTTTTAGGACCGCTTAGGTTTGTTTGTATATTTACTTGACAATTAATGTTGTAAAAGTACAGTATAATAAAAAATGAACAAATTTCATTTCTAAAAGTAAGAGTAAAAATTGAGATTTATGCACATGATTATGAAAGCATATGAAAGTTGAATAGCAAAATTTTCATTGATGTATGGTTTGTTAGGATTGGACAATATTTGGCTGATACACTCGTTGAAAAAAAAGAAATCCAAATATTGAGAAAATCACCTTTAAAGTTGTCTAAATTAATTTCTTAATGTATATTACTAATCAAAAATTAGGTTTTGATATATTTACGTAGAAAATGTATAAAATATCTTTATGGAACATGATCTTTATGTAATATCCTAATGATTATTCCTTTGTTACTTATGAGTGTTTTTTTTTGGGCTCAACACTTTATGAATGTACATAAAAATTATATATTTGAAACATTTATAATCAAAATAATGGTAATATAAATAAATGATAAAAAAAGTAAATATATATAATTTTAAAACAGTTTATTTAAATATATAATTAATAAAATCTTATGTTGAAATGAAATGTTATAATAAAATGTTAACCTGTTGAAATCTATTAAAATAACTTAAAAAATATTTTGTAATAATTCTGTACATGTCTATTTAAAATCGAGGATCAAATTTGCACATGTTTTTTTTTCAATTATGGATCGATTTTTACGATCGATTTTCGATGTTAAATAAAAATTATGCTGCTACGCAAAATATTTCAGAACTTAAAAATAGCCACCAGTTTCTTACACTGTATATAACATAACAACTTTCTTTTGAAAGAATAACCCAGACATATTCTAGACAGGTTTTGTGAGATTCCCTGAAATACCTTAGTCCTAATTAAGCTGAACAACGCCAGCTCTGCCTGACACTGAAAACTTGGCACATCCTGCGTAACTAAAAAACAATTCCAACACAAGCCATAAAACTTGTACCTAGAGCAGCTTCTGATTGAAAATCAATGTAATTAATCACAGACATCTAGGGTGAGTTTTACAGCCTCTTGGTTTCCCGCCTGCCCCAAAGACTGACCAGGATCTTACATGACCATGACGGGCTGGAGGAGAGAGATTTGCAGCGACCCAAAATACCCTGCACAGTCACAATGCATCTGTATAAAGCTGCTCTCCGGTCTCTTCTGTCGCTCATGTCAGGACTGTTACAGGACTAACACAGAGTAAAACAAGCTCTGCTGGCCATGCGCTGACCCTTTGACCCAACACACAATGCTCTCGGGCCCTACGGCCAATTCAGAGCTGGCCCTGCCTTCACCAAACATGGCGGATCTCGTGTTACTCTTTTGTGCCTGTAGTGACCTCATTCCTTCAACACATTCACATCCTGCGTCTGAGTGCTGACCCCTGAAACAGCAACAACCACAGATGCACACTAAAGAGTGAGTCATAAGAGAAAAACAAGTTAGTTGCAGTTTCTTTCTCTGAAAGCTTCAGGGAATAGTTCAATTCTGCCAAAAACAGCCTGTTCCTGTACGCTTGGAAGAAAGCATGCAAGCCATAAAATATGGCCATGTTTTATATAAAGTAAATTCATCTTTATTTCTATTATCTAAGGTTTTGGTTTGACAGTAAATAATTAGGCATGAGTGTGAGTAAATTAATGTTTTTCAGGGAAACAGTCTTTTGATTCAGACCCTGAAGAGCAAAACATGAACATCAGAAACCAATGAGAATTTTAATGTATTTTTTTAAGCTTGAATATGCAGCATTATACAATTGTGTAAAGAAACATTAAAACTCGATTCACAATAATTTTCAGAGAGTTTAGAGTTGGAAAGTTTTTGAAGTTCACCAAGGCTGCATTTATTTGACCACAAAAACGTTATAATTACGAAACATTGCGAAATATTATTATTGTTTAAAATAAGTGCTTTCTATGAAATATATATTTAAATATCATTTACTCCTGTGAAGCAAAGATGAATTATCAGGATCATTACTCCAGTGTTCAGTGTCACATAATCCTTCACAATCCCGATTTGCTGATCAAGAAATATTAATTACTATTATCAAAGCTGAAAACAGTTGTGCTGCTTTATATTTTTGTCAATATTTTAATAATATATATATATATATATATATATAAAAAACAATATTTTTTGTATCATATATATTTCAGGAGTATTTTATTATTACTTATTGCATTTTATTTTTATATATTGCAGTATATATTGTAAAATTATATTCCTAAAAATACCTAAATGTTTTTTTATAAACAGTGGATAAATATGCACATTTAAATTGCACATAAATGCGCACATAAAATTATATAATAAATATAAAAAATAAACCTTACCGACACTAAAGTCTCAAACGCAAACAGTCACACTTACTGCTATACATGTGTTGCCTTCAAATGAAATGTCAGAAAAACAAGCTCCGAAATAAACGAGCATTTATGTTTAGCCTTCTTTTGGAGAAGAGAAGTAAGAGTATTAAATGATTCACTTAGTAGCCTGAGGCAGCGTGTGAGACAGAGATTTCTGTTAAGAAGAACTGTAGTGATTAACCCAGTGAGAAAGGAAAAGAAAGAGAGAATGGCTCTGTTCCAAAACCTAGTGAGCTGCCTTTTAAGACAGCATCTGAACTGAGATGGAACGTCACAAGTGACAGGTTTGGAGCGTTCGACATGTTACTCTAATAAGCATGAAAACACATGCCGCATACAAATTGAGTAAAGCACTCAATTTTTCAGTACATTTCATAGTCTAAATCAATATCTGTGCAGTGTTTCGTGAATTACATCACTATACTTAGAATCAACATTCAGTTGCATCTACATCTAAGCTGTTGTCTTTTCTGAGGAAGATATATGCATAGATGCCTTAAAATGCAGCCTAAAGCTTTTGACAGAGAGTGTAATAAGAGGATGATGAGGGATCAGCTGATGACATCACCACGCTGAAGAGCGTCAGGAGATCATGCAGAAACCTCATTGTGATTTCATGTGTGTGCGATGTATAGATCAGATTACGAGCCAGATTTCTGATGTTTTCCGGAAAATAATTTGACTCAAATCAATTGCGGAGTCAAGCGCTCAAGACTTCAAACTCCTGGGAAATAAAGCAGGAGTAACTGAATAATACAACATTTGAGCCAAGATTATTTCAAGCTTAATCACAATTCTCATAAAAACTCTTTCTTCATTTTCATTTGACAACTCTCATCTCATGGTTTTTATATGTGGGCTGCTAATCAGCCCGATTAACATCATGTTATCATTATTATCTGTATTCTTTATTGATGTTTGCCCAGTCAAGCATTACTATTAATATACGGTAGCTCGTAGTATCATATAACTCATCTAGTAAAGAGATTGAGTTGCAATTTATGCCTTAAAAATAAACCACTACTCATGTTAGGGTTTTTTATCATTCTTGCTAATCCAATTTAACCATTTATTTACGTTGCACTTCCTACTAGAAGATACTAGTTAACATGTGGTTTTATGGAGTGTTAATTTCTTTTTTTAAGTAATATTAATATATTTAATAACATTTATTCTTTATAAACATGATTAAAATAACAATAATAATAATAATAATAATAATAATAAACATTTTAAATAAATGAAAAGATATTTTAAAATATAAATATAATAATAAAAAAGAAATCTAATATAAAAATATATAAATAACAAAAAAATAAAAATAAATTATATGTATATATATATATATATATATATATATATAAATATATCAAAAATACAAATGCTACATATATATGCTCCACCATATAAATATAAACTAATTTGATTTTAATTCACATGTACATTACCAAGTATAAAAATACTTATATTACAAATATAAACAATATTTATTTTACAGTACCAATTTCTAACCCTGATATCATGAAAATCATTCATACATTCAAAGAACTTTTTGAAATGTATTGGGCCTGAATAAGAACCGGTTCTCATTCTCAACCCCGCGTGGGCCGTGTGCTGTAAAAACGAGAGTATCTGTCAGTGGTTAAAGTCAGCTCTGATTAGGCCGGTCCCAGGACAGCATGCGGTCTGTAATAAGGGCCGGAGATTTATACCTGCAGATCAGCAGGGCGCAACAGACACTCGGGCAGAGGACAAAGTCAAGCGAGCGGTGCCTGGCGCTCGTACCAGTCCTCTCGTCATCCAAATAACAAGATTAAGTGAGCAATGCACCAAAAGATTCACGAACAGACAGATCAGCTAAAGACAGAGGAGCGGAGAGGAAAGGTCACAAGAGAGAGGAAGCTTTAGACAGAGACAAATTAATAGGGATTAAACAACACAAAATCAATTGAAGGTGTGATTTACTTGTCCTTAAATGTCACGCTTTATAGCCAGACAAAAGCTGCAATTTGGACTTGACATTGCACTCAGCAAATTTAGACATGTCTAAATTTGACCTATAATAACCATGCTAGTCTGAATAGTTTATAGGATGACTTAATTACAGTTTTATTTTTTAAAAAGCATATTATATTTTAACTTAAAATTAAACAAATACAATTATTTTAAACATTAAGTAAACTGCTGACATTTTAAAAGCTTTAAGCACTTATCAGTCTATATATATATATATATATATATATATATATATATATATGTGTGTGTGTGTGTGTGTGTGTTTTTTGCTGCAGTTTTAAAAGCCCTTATATTGCTAGTTTAAATAAATAAATACTACATTAAGACTGATTGGTAAAAAAAAAAAAAAAAAAAAAAATATAAATATTTATTAAGCTCCAGTTTTAAATATTTCAGACACTTAGATCATCATAATAATTAAATACATACATACATATCTTAATATAGAATTTCATGATTATATTATTTGAACGCTGATAATATAAGTGCTTTAGGCATTTAAAGCTGTTTTAATATAAAAAATATTTATCAAGCTCCAGTTCCTGCTTATAGCAGTTATATTATCGAAAACATATAACATAATCATAAAATACTGTATTATGACTAAGAACACTACTTCAAAAAAAAAAAATTTAACATTTTATTAAAATTGAATTGAATGCTTTTTTGGTCATTTTTTACAAAATCAAATTTGTTTTTATAATAAATATTTAATATGTATATATTTCTAAGACTTTTTAAGCTGCTTTTTAAAAATCCTAAAAAGAAATCTGTGCTTGGTACGTGTGCAAGGCCCTACATCTAAACTATCAAATCTTCACATGATGGGTATTTAACCCACAGCTAGGCTTGGCTTATAAATATAAACAAGTTTAGTACAGTCCAGCAAGGTTATTTAGCGCTGTCAGCTAACGACACTCAGAGTCAAATGATGAAGATCGTACCATGGCTGTTACAGCGTGCCGTCTCCACGAGTCTGTTGTCCTGATCATAGCACACCATGGCCTGGTAGCGGTACCCCTGTCCACACTCCTTCACGTCTTTCACGTCTCCCTGCATCTTCAGGCCTGCGGCGCTCTCCACGCGGCCCTCGGGCAGGATGCAGTCAGACCAGTTTCCCACCGGCTGGGCGTTGTATTTGTCACACGGGCAGTACTGGGTCTCGCTCAGTGGGTACATCTGGCTGTTCTTACACTTGTCCTTCTTCTTGCTTTTTCCTGTAATCAAAGGAAGTAAGTGTTGATTACGGCACTAATTAATGAGTCATGAGCGCTGAGGTCACCTCTAAACCTCTAAACCGTGTGCCTCAGATCCGCAGTGTCTTTCAGCTGCACGACTGGCTGGGGTAATACTCGCATAAATAATACTCATATTATGATGATTTTGGACGTGATATGAGGCAATAACATACTGTGCTGTTTATATGTCATGGTAATATCTCAGCTTGGGTTAACAATATGTCATTTCTAATTTCATATCTAATTTTATGATATGTTTATGAGGTTGTAGTTGGCAATATGTGATATATATATATACACTTCTCAAAAAAAAATTAATAGGAAACACTTAAACAACACAGTGTAACTCCAAGTCAATCACACTTCTGTGAAATCAAACTGTCCACTTAGGAAGTAACACTGACAGACAATCAATTTCACATGCTGTTGTGTGAATGGAATAGACCACAGGTGGAAATTATAGGCAATTATCAAGACACCCCCAATAAAGGAGTGACCACAGACCACTTCTCAGTTCCTGTGCTTTCTGGCTGATGTTTTGGTCACTACTGAATGCTGCCGGTGCTTTCACTCTAGTGGTAGAATGGGACGGAGTCTACAACCCACACAAGTGTCTAGAAACTGTGGCTAGAAGGTTTGCTGTGTCTGTCAGCGTAGTGTCCAGAGCATGGAGGCTCTACCAGGAGACCGGCCAATACATCAGGAGATGTGGAGGAGGCTGTAGGAGGGCAAGAACCCAGCAGCAGGGCCACTACCTCTGCCTTTGTGCAAAGAGGGACAGGAGGAGCACTGCCAGAGCCCTGCAAAATGACCTCCAGCAGGCCACAAATGTACATGTGCCTGCTCAAATAGTCAGAAATAGGCACGTGGAGGCCACACACAGTACTGGGCCTAATTCTGACTTGCTTTAAGGACATTACATTAAAGTTAGATCAGCCCGTAGTGTGTTTTTCCACTTCAATCTTGAGTGTGACTCCAAATCCAGACCTCCATGGTTTAATACATTTGATTTCCATTGATAGATTTTGTGTGATTTTGTTGTCATATAAGATGTTATTTGATAAGAATATTTCATTCATTCAGATCTAGGATGTGTTATTTTAGTGTTCCCTTTATTTTTTTTAGCAGTGTATATATATATATATATATATATATATAAATATAAAATGTCATATAATATATAAATATAAAAGTTTATTTGATAGCACTCCCATTTTCTACAGAAAATACATATAAATTAAAATAAAATCTTATATAGTTAATATGTAGTTATACTGTTTCATATAAAGAAAGGGGTTACATGTATATTGTAATACTTCAGCTCAAAAGTTTGAAATCAGTATATTAATACTTTTATTTAGCAAGGACACATTGAATTATTTTAAAGTGAAAGTAAAGACAGTTATAAAGTTACAAAAGAATTTTTTATTTCAAATGAATGATTTTCTTTTAAACTACTTAAAAACAAACAACTAAATAAAAATAAGCTTTGCCATCTCTGGAATTAATTCTTTTTTAAAATATTTTTAAATAAAATTATTTTAAATTGTAATAATATTTTACCCCAATACTGGTTTTACTGTATTTTTGATTAAATAATTTCAGTTGGAGGCTGTGCTTTTTTATAATCATTGTAATATTATAAAGTTTTACTGATATTTGGAATCAGTTATTAGTTTTATATTTTATTCGTACACATGTTTTGTACATATGTATGCTTTCATTTGTAAGTTTTGTTATTTAATTTATTTACGTACTGTATATAGTTTTTATTAATTGTTTTATTTTTTATTTGTTTTATTTCAGTTTTAGCTATTTTAGTCAACAACAAATGTTGACATTTTTAAATTAAATATTTTTAATATTTTTTAAATAAATTTTATTTTATTTAAATATTTGTTCATTCATTTAATTATACTAATATTACTTTTAGTTTCAGTTTTCGTACTAAGATATTTCTTTTAAAACATAAATAAATAAACTAAACATAAAATTTTTCAATACTAGTTTACAGAAAAATATTTCAATTTTTATATATTATTATATAGAAATATTTTTTACTTTATTTTGACATTTTAAACAACTGTATTAATATCAAGCTGTTTTAAATATTGTAAATAAATAAATAAAAACATGTATTGTCCAAGCCAATAAATACATTTAAGTATTTTATGGCCTATGATAATGTGAAGTATATCAACATATATATATAATGGAAAATATCTATTTGCATGCAATAATGCTTTGAATCCTGTACTAGAAGTCATTTAACATTTAGTGGAAATACCTCACTCCATTCTGGGATGGAACCAGCAATCTTCTGAGTTCAAACCACAGTGTTAATGATGCATATGTCCTAATTACCCACGAGCGCTCTCCTTTTCGTACGGACCCCTACGCAGTCCGAGGTGCAGGGAGAGAACTTGGACCAACTGGTGAGCTGGCAGTCGTCTCGGCACGGTAACTGGCAGGGCTGGCTCATCACCGGCATGCTGCTGGCAAACTTCAGACACCGAACCACATCAGCCACCATACCATCCAGCTGCCTACATGAGATAGCTGCAGATCACACACACAAACACAGCGCTCAGACTCCTGCTGATTACACAGAGCACCAGCGCAGGTGAACAGAAGATGCTTATTTATAGAAATGACAAGCGAGTGAGAAAGGGAAAGAGAGAGAGTCACGCTGTTCACTTTGATCAGAAACCAGTTTAAATTATGCATTACATTTCTGTAGTTATATAATCTAATGATTTTTTTTCCCCCATCTGTTCTGGATTATTATTATTACTAAAAAAAAAGAAAAAAACATTACTGAGGAATGTCTGTGTAATTAGCAACCACTAAGAAAATATCTAGCCATATCTTTGTGATATACCATAACATAACCATTTATATTCACTGTAGAATAAAAATAAATAAATAAAAAAGTATATATATATTTATATAGTTAATATTAATGTTATTTGACATAAGTATAACTGCATAAAAATGTGTTACATAATCTCTATAAAATCATTTTAATTAACACACACAGACATATATACACGATTTAAAAGGCTGATTAAAATAATGTTGCAGAGATTATATACATACACCTTTTTATGCAGTTATACTTATGTCCAATAGCATTAATATTAACTATATAAGTTTATTATTTTATTAATTTCCATAATATTTCCTGGGGTAAAAATTACTTTTTTTCTACCCATGGTTTATGTAACTGTAAAAATCTAATAATAAAGTTTCTTTAAAATAAAAAGGGAAAGTTCATTAAACTCACTAATAAAAAAAGGCAATGCATATAATTTTTAACATAATATTTTATTCATTACAGTATGTACATTTATGTAAAACACAAAATAAAATAATACATTACTGCCAACATTCTAAACGCTCCATAAACTGACATTATCAGCTTTAAAAAAAAAAAAGTTGGTTTGTTTATTAAAATTGTTATTTATATTTTAATATATGTAATGATTAAATACTAAATTAGGAACAGCTGGTAAAAATAAAATAAAACAAAACAATTTTATATATGATATATATTTTTATTTAAAAAAATAAAATTAGATTGACACTCGTACCACTATAAAGCTACACAGTTTAATCTATGTGTTTAATCTAATCTGTGTGTTTAATGTGCTCAGAATGCTACAGAAAAGCTAGAGAAAGATCTGTTAAGCTGTTGTCATTCCAGTGAGGCTGTGTAATCTATTAAGGCACAGAGTCACGGTGGTAGTGACGTGAAGACGAGTAAACAGGAACCATTAGGTCAAACTTTAGGCCACTGCAGAGTTCAATAGAGTGATGACGCCAACACAACGACGTCCTTCCACACTGTCGAGAGCAATCAGATCAAGAGTTTGAAGGATTGCTTCTGCTCCTGACATGCACTGAAGGGCAAATGTGAAGTCTAGTGTGATGGAAGCCCCTGTCAGACCAATATCTATACCAGGATAATACATAATAAAGTCTTCCGCTGCCTCACGAGTGACGGGAATGTCAAAAAGGACTGGACAAAGAAAAAAAAGAGCATCTAAAATAACTTTAACTGGGAAACTGAAAACAAAAAGTGACAGACTTTGAGGAATAAAGCACAAGGTAAATGAGAGAAAGCAATCAACAGGTTTAAGAGATCTTCCAGGTGAAAAACAAGTACACTTCCATAACGTAATGTTTGTGCACTAACTTTGTACGTGATATATGAGAAACTATTCTTTAAGACTTCTTAAGATAAACTTAAGATTAACTTAAGATCGTGTAAGTGGTCTCAACTGTGCTATTTTGAGAAACCATAAATATGAACTAAAATGCACTTTTAACATACTATCATTGTATTTAAAAATGTATTTATTTCCCACTTTTAGTACACTTGAGCGCACTAGTGTATGAAAGATGGGTTCAAGTCTGCTACAAGTGATGACTAAATAATTTTTTTAAAATACAAAGATAGTACAGCCAGCGTATGGTAAAAGTGCATTTTAGTTCATATTCATGGACAGTTAAGTACACATAGATGATCTTAAGTGTATCTTAAGAAGTCCTAACCAATCCTTTTTCAAGTACAAAATTATTGCACAAAAATAGCGCACTTTAATTAAATTATGGAAGTGCACTTGTTTTTTCAGCTATTATACCTATTATATTATACCAAACGTATGGATTTCCCGGCCACAGCTGTACTGTTCCTCTGAAATCTTACGCAGAATCTCCAAGAATAAATTGTGCACGCTCTGCTCAAGTTGCTTTAGCATCAGATTAAAGGAATTATGCAAATATGCACAAATTCTGTGTAGAACGCATTTTGGTAAGTCTTGATTGCAGGCGGTTTGTGAATAAGACGCAGCTTATTGTACAGGAATACTGTGAGTTTAGTGACTACGAGTGTGTAACACACCTCTAGTTTGGACTCCAGCTCCACAGTTCTCCTGAGCTCCTTTACTGTCTCTGCGGATGCTCCACGGGACCAGCTGACATTTACGCCACTTGTGCGTTTTCCACCTGCAAGTTCAAAGTGATATCATTATTATTTTTGGTAGAGGTTGATCAGTTAGAGCACTGGAAATCCTAATTAGCTGCCTTAACTTGTAAAACTATCAGAAAACCCACTGTCTTGGAAAATGAACTCATTTGAATTAAGCTGCCCTCAATCTGATAACATTTTTTACCTAACTTCATTATTTTCATCAGGATTAACCATTTCACTACAGAGAAGAAAAAAGCTGCATACAGGTTTTGAATGACAAGAGGTTGAGCAAATAATGACAGAATCTTCATTCTGGGGTGAACTTTTTCTGTAAGTGAGCATATCTTTATTTACTTGAGAAGGTCAGTTTTAGCAAAAATCTATACTGAATGTCAGTAAATATGAAATCCAGCAGATAATAGCTGATGCTCATGGGTGAAGGTGTACCTGTAACCCGGACAGACAGATGGAGTCGCACAGTCTTTCTCTTCATAAAGGACTTCTGGACACTCCTGACCTCCGTTAGCTGGCATCTGGATGATCACTCGATAGTGATACTGTTTATTCTTCTGCCCATTCACACCTGCCATTTCAAACAATAACTTAATATTATGTGGATGAATGGATTGATGGATGGATGGATGAATGGATGAATGGATGAATGGATGGATGGATGGATGGATGGATGGATGGATGGATGGGTGGATGGATGAATGGATGAATGGATGGATGGATGGATATATGGATGGATGGATGGATGAATATATGGATGGATGGAACGACTGATATAAGATACATATAAGTTTAAAACAATAGGTATAAGGATGTACAGATGTGTTGTACCTGCTTCACAGGAAGTGGGACACTCTGTCCATTCACTAAAGGGTGTGACTATACAGTCTCTCTTGCAGGGCAGCAGACAGGGTCTCACTGACTCTGGCCTAGGGGCTTCAGGACATCTGAAACATCACAGACACTGAGAGATCAGCAGGACACTCAACACAAAGTGTGTTTGGATCACAGGAAGCAGATGGACGAAGAAAGCACTTTCATCAAAGACCCAACAAGATTCATTATCAGACTTAACTACTGTAGGTCACCTGAGCACACATCAACTCAAACACTCACTTTAAAC
>JAUMHI010000058.1:18644402-18670199 GCA_032359435.1 Enteromius unitaeniatus | reverse complement strand
TATAGATAGTCATTATTATTATGGTAACGCTTTACAATAAGGTTCATTTGTTAACATTAGTTAACAAATGAAAAGATGAAAAGAACAAAACAATTAACAATATTTGTACAGCAATTATTAATCTTAGTTATTATTAATTTCAGCATTTACTAATACATTATTAAAATCACAAGTTGTGTTTGTTAATATTAGCTAATGCACTGTGAACTAACCTGTACTAATAATGAATGATTACATTTTTTTAAGTAACGCTAAAAAAGATATATTAAATATTGTAGTATATTGTGTTATTTTTAATTTGTGTTAGTTAATACATTAACTAATGTTAACAAATGACACCATTTTGTATATACACTACTCACAATAAGTTAGGGATATTGTTATTTACATGCGTGCTTTTCCTATTTGCCCTGAATTTTAATGAAAAACATGAAAGTTTCCTTTGATATTACTAATAATGTATGAGAAGAAACACCATTTTCATTAGTTTAATATTTTTTACCCCAAAAATTTTGACAATAACAAGGATAGCCCCAAATAACAAAAATGTACAATGTCAGCCTCATAACGTTGAGGCGTTCCACTCTTCCTCAAATGCTACACGCCGTTCTGCCAGGTCACGTGGGGTACGATCATCCAGTCTCTGCTTCAACTGGTCCCAGACATGCTCTATGGTGTTCAGGTCAGGGGGCATTGATGGACATACCATACGAGGCACTCCAACTTCCTAAAGTTGAGCTGTGACAATTCTGCCACGATGTGGTGGAGCATTATCACCCATGAACAGAAAGTTAGGGGTGTGCTGGCTGAATTGGGGGTTGATGACGGGTGTCTCTGAGGTAAGAAAGGCAGTGGCTGACGACCATCATTTCTGTGCAAGGTGACCCAACACTCATCAGTTAACGGGATGGTAGACCACTGCTGAATTGTCCAAGTCACTGCAAACGTCCACGGCGGTGTCTTGGTGTCAGTGGAGTCACCTGCAACAGTCGTCTGGCATTCAAGCCAAAGTGGTGGAGTCGGTTGTGAATGGTTTGTCTGGAAACCCTAGTACCCCTCACATCTCGTAAATGGGCCTACAGCTGTGTGGCAGTTGTATAACGATGTCTGAGTGCATAGGTCCTTAGGTACTGGTCATCGTTGCGGTCTTTCACTCGTGGGGCTCCACTCCTGGCTCTGTCATGAACTCTGCCAGTAGTTCGGTGTCTTGATGCAAGTCTGCTGATGACATTTTTAAACACACCAAGTTCACGAGCAGCATCTGACTGCCTGCCACCGACCCAAAGGCACGCCATGGCCAGGTGGCACTGCTCGTCCATTAAGTGACATCGTTTGTTTATGGCTATTTGAATAGTGAACTTGGAATGACTTACTGACAACACCAGCTTTTTATACCCACAGAATGTTAAAATTGATGCCACATAAAAAAGTTTTGTCTTTTGGTATTGGCCCCAATATAAGGCACACAAGTACACAATGAGACCATTACATGGAAAACACAAAATGAGGTGTGTCTATCACCCCAATGCAATTGCCCCCCTACATGGGCGTAAATTTAATTTAACAGTGGTGGGGGGACAATAAACATAAAATTTCTCACAGACAATTTTTGATGGGGGACACAAATAATTCAGTCAAATTGTACTGAAAACTTTGCTTCAATTATTATTGTAGCATGTAGACTGTGTCGTTATTTTCAAAGTTTTTCTGTGGTTCAATGAAAACGCAGATTTTTTTCTTCAAAACTATTTTTTGCAATGTTGTCATTTAGCTTATTAACTGCACAAAGTAGATAACGTTACTGAGGAAATGTCTTTTTCCAACTGAATGAAAGCTGTGCACCTTTTGTGGCCAAAAGCGCTCTCAAATTCGATAAACATAGTGCCTAAATTTCCCTTAAGTCACTAAATTGTCACTGGTATATGCATGACTGTTTGTGACACAGGACCTGAATGTCAAGGATGGGTGGATAATTGTGGCCGTTAATGCTAACATTATGCCAAGTCGTCACAAATAAATCAATGCATGGGAATTGGCTTTGGCGTGTTTGTTGCAGTGCACTATTCAACAAGTTATTGTAAACAAGTTAATGTTAACTAGATAAGTTATGCTTTAATCCCTAACATAGCAGATTCAAGGAATAAATGCAATTGGTAATCAACATTTTTGCCACAGCTAATTTATCAACGAGTCAGCATCAACTACATTAAAGAGAATCACTTTATTTTAAAGTGAATTAAATCCCCTACTTACTGGAGTTCAGCAACTAAATGAACAGAGCTGCAGCCACATACCTGACTTGCATGTGTGTAGCGTAAAGAAAGCAGGCCAAACCACTGTGAGGAAGGGGAGGGGGAACTCAATTATTTCGAAATACATTTTTTTTGCTTTAGTATTTTTCTTCTACTTACACAATTATTTTAGGTATACATACATATATTTTTCACAATAGACAGTGCAAAGTTTTTATGACTCAATCCTTGTGTGGGAGGGGGAAATTCCCCTCTGTCCCTCCCGGGATTTACGCCCATGCCTCCCTATCCCAAAAATGTCTGAAGTGAAACAAACACCGTATGTATGGCATCCAAGTCTCTCACAATATCTCTAACTTATTGTAAGTAGTGTATAAGTGCACCAAATGTACATAGACTGCCATTAACATTATATTTTATGCTTATTTGATGTTTGGTATTTTGTTGGAATCTGTGATACATTTTTCAGGAGTATTTGACAAATAAAAAAACTGAAAACTTACAATATACTAAAATGAAAAATTGTTTTCCATAGGCTATTTTAGTGTAGTGAATGCATATGAAAACGTCTTGTTATTTTCTTGCTTGCATTCTCTGGAGTGAGACAGGTCAAGTGTTCATTTTCTCAAATCTCAACATAACGCTGTCGTCTCTAGTTGCTTAAACCTGTTGTAAATTGATTAAGATGAAACACTCCACATAATTGCCGCCTCCTAATTCCTCACGAGTGGCAGATAGTCGATGCAGCCGGCAGAGAGCGGAGCGGTGTGTCTAAATAATTGCTGACATTTACAGGTTTGCAGATGACAGAGCAGCCCAGTGGGCCTGTGAATCAAAATGCTCTCGTTCTCAGAGGACAAGCAAGAGCTTTATGAGAGGAAGTGAGCGAATATGTCTGCCTGCTTTAACTTCATAATGCACACAGTATGGTTATTGGATCTGACTGTCAAATCCATTAAACAGGTGATTATTGTGCTTATATCAGGCATTGAGTTGAAGGCTAATAAAAGGGCTTTTAAAAACACTTTAAGCCCTAGAAAACCAAAGCTCACTCTTATAATTTGGTCCAATTCAGTTCAAGGCACTTTTGAGACTTTGAAAAATCATACTTCTTTAAGTTTCATCTGTTAAAACATTTATCACATGTCGTGAAAAAGATTTGGCTTTGATGAGCCTTCAGGTGCAATCCGGGGTTATTATAATAAAGTTAAACTAGAATTAAAACTAAAACCATAAAAAATGTGACGACTAAGAACTACACAGACTAAAAACGTCAAAACACTATAAAATTACTAATAAATAAAAAACTACAGTAGGTAAAAATCTGTCAATTCAACTTTCAATTCATAAAAACAGTCTACAGAACTAAAACTCTCAAAGCGGTTATGTAATGACATCAAAAAATGCTGCTGACAGATTTCGTGACTTTCATGGTACAAAAAAATCATAAAATTATGTTCACTGATGGCATAGATGAGCTCCGCTGTCACTTCTCATTTTCATCACAACCAAGTATAAACATATTTGGAACAATATGTTTGTTTTCTAAGATGGTAAAAGCCAATAAATCAAGCATTTTCTCATAAATGCTTCAAGATATAAAAATAGAGACGAAGTAATGAAAAAAGTGATGACAGAGATTTTCCAGTAAATGTAACCTTTAAGAAGCAGGAAAAATTAATTTAAGCCTAATTAAGTTTTAAAGCTACTGTAAACTATATTTTAAAACTATGGTATGATCTTTTTTTACTGTAAAAGACAACAAATAATTCAAGACGACACAAGAAATACATTAAACAAAACATTTTCCATATATAGTATGGAAACATTGCACCAGAAACCGCCTCAGTGTTTAGCTCATAAAATATTCATGCACTTTACAAAGCCGCAGTAAGTAAAACTGCTCAAGTCATTGGTATTACATATGCAAATAAGCAAGCAAGCCAGGGTTAACAAAGGTACAGTGTGAAACTTCAACGACTACTAACAATAATTACTAACCCAAGGTAAAGTATGACGAGTGTAAAACACTCAGGGTTATGACGGAACAAAGCGAAAAGTGAAAAGCCTAAATGAGTATTCAAGCACAGTCTTCCCACAGGAACATGTTTGTGTCTCTATGAAGCTTAACTGTGCAGTGCTACCAACACCTCCACAGAATCATGACATTGAGCTTTTCAGAAGATGTTCTGCAATCAAAGAAAGTGCGTTCACTGTTTTCTGTGGGTGTTTCTAATGAATTGATTTCATGAAATTATCAGGTTTTAAGCCAGAAGCATACAAAACATAAAGTATGCAAATTGAATACTGGTACATAACATGAATTATCATGCTACTTTTATGCTAACAGCAAAAAAAAAAAAAAAAACAGAAATAGTCAAGTCAAGTCACTTTTATTTATATAGCGCTTTTAACAATACAGATTGTAGCAAAGCACTGAAATACAGTGAAGCACTAATAATGGTCTAAAAATTTGGGACAAATAAAATGTAATTATGTAATTATTTTTATTAGTGAACATAAATATCCAATAAGAAAATATATAAACAATATACATAAAAAATATTCACTAGAAAATTTGATGGCTTTTTCATGCTTTATTTGCTTTCATTTTTTTTTTTTCCAGGAATACAAATTTTATTTATTTATTTAGAGGTTTTCTGCAATACAAGCTTTTTAAAATGAAATGAAATGACATGAAATTAAATTAAATTAAACTAAATTGTTGTCCACCTCACATGTCTGGACCATTAAATTGTATATAGTATTATTTAAGTAGCTAGATAAAAACACTATTGCTGAAATCGACCACAGAAGAAAGCACTAACATCCTCAATACTGACTCGTACTACAACATGAGAAAGCAATGCATGCACTGCACCATGAGCTGGACTCTGAATGCTGTCTCAACAATATGCTTATACTGTAAGTTCGCACAGCAAGAAGTACAAGTATGTTTCTGGCTTTTTGCATTGTGCTATATCAGTTTCATAAGAGACCCAGAGGACTATCATTTTTCTGTGTTTACAGTATGAGTTTCATCATTCTGCTGACTTGTTCACAAATGGACTCTCAAGGACATGCATAATGTATAAAGTCCCGCTGCATGAACGGCTGCATTTGGCATCTTACGTCAGACGTCAAGCAGATGTCAGGCACAGAAATCATGGTGCATAGACTCATCGTCACATAAATCTATCTGCCTCCCAAAGGGCAACGCTCAACTCATCGCTCAAAACGCAGTTACTTTAGTGGAAAATGGTGCTTAAAGCAAATGCATCCAAGCGAAAGATCTCACTTTCTTCATTTATATTCTTCACGGATGCAACATTAAACTTGTGAAAACAAGACTAAGAATAAAAGCCTCTGTTAACACTTTCTAAGCCTAACCATACTCAAACACAAGCTATTTAATGCACATCTAAATCCACGAACTGCACACTAGAGATGAAAAGAAAGCAATTGTACCATAAAGCTCAGGAAACTTCGGAACCCTTGTAAGACCTTGAGATAAAGCAAAAGTTATGAAGCAATGTAAATATTTCAGGACCTAATCTACTAGTACTAGGTTTTACATATTTGAGAAACGATAAAATAATCAACAGTAAGGAAAGGGAAGACTTAGCAGCTGCTTCAAACCCTCCAATCAAATCTGAGAGGACTTCTACAGGAAAACTACTCTACAGGCCATAAGAACATGAGATGTTTTGACGTGTTACCCTCCATAACTGTAATCCATGCCACTACCATTGACGTCACTGTGGAGAAAGCACAGCAATAATTCAGTATGGACTTCTCTGAGGTGTATATTATACAGAAACAGCAAATAAGGGGAGAATGTGAAACCATTTTTAACTTGATCATATTTGATACACAAATTTCTAAAACCTCTAAAACGATAAAAATGATCAAAACTAGTGAAACCTGTTGCACACAATCTACTACATGCCTTTGGTTGTCAGGAGTTCATACTTGCTTAACAAGTAAAGAATCTTTGTAGAATCTTTGTAAAAATGTCCCTCATCATTACAAAGCAAATGTAATAATAACTTTTAAAATTTCAAGATAAAAACTTACTGAAGGCTTAACATCATCATTGTAGTAACACTGTTAAAACATGAGTATTAACTCTTTCCCCTTAGGTTACAAGCTTCCCCACCAAAGACACAATCCATGTTCTAGGTATATTACGGTAAGGAAAGCCCTCCAATCTCCAAAGGAGATTTTGGAGCACCTCATGCTTCCATCTGCTGAAAAGTTTTATGGAGATGAAGATTTAATTTTTCAGCACAATCTGGCACCTGCTCACAGTGCCAAAACCACTGGTAAATGGTTTACTGACCATGGTATTGCTGTGCTCAACTCTCCTGACCTGAACCCCAGAGAGAATCTGTGGGATATTGTGAAGAGAAAGTTGAGAGACACAAGACCCAACACTCTGGATGAGCTTCCATGTCACGCCGCATTGAAGCAGTCATTTCTGAAGGAAAGGATTCCCGACCAAGTGTCAAGTGCATAACTGAACATAATTATTTGAAGGTTGACTTTTTTTGTATTAATAACACTTTTCTTTTATTGGTCGGATGAAATATGCAAATTTTTTTAGATTTTGGGTTTTCATGAGCTGTATGCCAAAATCATCTAAGTCTACTGTTTATCAGTAACATTACAGAAAATAATGAACTTTATCACAATATGCTAATTCTTTGAGAAGGATCTGTATAAATAGTTTATGTGTGTATATATAGGTACATGTATATAGCCTAAATGTATATGAGTGTTTGTGTGTGTGTGTGTGTGTGTGTGTGAATAAACTCATGTGGGTTTGTGCATAAACGCACGCGTGTGTGTGTGTGTGTGTGTCTATTTGTTCTGTTTACTGAATGCAATTTTATTTATGCACAACCATTTACAGTTGAAAGAAGATGATATCTGAATGTATTTTGCTTGAAAATGCAGTACTTAAAAAAGCACTAGAGGCAAAGAGTGAAAACTAACATTGAAGTGCATTATGTATCAATATTGTTATAAACCTTATTGATTTACGCTGCAAGTTATCAGACTTTTTTATCTTACCTTGGGCCAAATAAATATCAACAACAGCACTAAACTGCATCTTTTAGCTTAGTTTGGATCTCTGGGTGAAACTGAGCTGCTTTATTTTTTCTTTCTTGAGTATGAATTCATTATTTTGCTGTATCTTATTCTATGGACCATAAAAGCCTGACATATCAACTATGATACTCGAAAACATAAAACCAAACTTTTAAGTACATGGGGCATGTCATGGCCTAAATGATAGGGTGTTGCACTTGTAACCCCAAGGTTGTGGGTTCGAGTCCCAGGTCCGGCAGGGATTGTGGGTGGAGTTAGTAAATAACCAGCACTCTCTCCACCTTCAACACCATGACTGAGATGAGACCCTTGAGTAGGGTTGGGTACTCGGTAACCATTATAGCACCGGTACCTAAGTAACCGGTATGTACCGAACCGAATCAAAACGCGGATTTCGGTGCTTCATTTCAGTTCATTGCCTAAACGACAAACCCAATTCAAGAACAAGGCATTTACAGCTGTATTTATAAACTGCTTACTAATGACTATTAATGTTGGAACAATGCTTTATAAAGGTTGAACCGACTGTTTAATGCTTAACTAATGATTCAAAGTGTGCAGTTATTATAAAGTGTTACCATTTTTATTTTATAAGAATCGATTCAGGCACCGTTTAGGCACCGGAACCATTTTAAAAGTATTGATTTGGCACCGGTATCGAAAAAACCCTAAACGATACCCAACCCTACCCTTGAGCAAGGAACCGTTCCGCCAACTGCTCCCCGGGCGCCGCAGGAATGGCTGCCCACTGCTCCTGGACACACTGGTGTGTGTTCACGGTGTGTGGGTGTGTAAACTCTTAAGTTTAAAAAAACAGCTAACAAACCAATTTCATGCCATGCTTCATATAATTAAAAATGTAAAATGCAAATGCAGAATTTTCCACCCTCTTGATGACATGATTTTGCTCAGACCCTTATATTTCAATCTTTCCCTTCTGACATGTAAGACCTACCCAAAATTCCTGATATATAATAATCACATTTGTGACCCTGGACCACAAAATCATAACGGTAAAAAAAAATCATCTTTGCCTAAGATGCAACTATTTGAAAAGTCCAAATGGAACCCTTAGCAATGCATATCATCAAAAAGTGATATATTTACAAAATATCTATAAGGAACATGATCTTTACTCAATTTCCTAATCAATAATTTTGACCCATCCAATGCATTGTTGGCTTTTGCTACAAGTATACTGCTTTTGTGGTCCAGGGTCACAACTGTTTCTTTTTATTCTGAATTACATCTGATTCCAGAAGTAAAGTGATTGTGAACGGTGTTTGACTGTGACTGGAGCGCTCTGTAGTCGGTGATGTCGCAGCGTAGGAGTCATCCATCAGAATCTCAGACAGTTTTAGGTTGAAAAATTCCACCCTTGTGGAACGACAGTCTTTCCTTGACGGCTTCCTGTCATCTTTTTTAGGCTAATCTTATGCACTACAGAGCACAGAAAATTGCAAGGTTTTTGCATGTCGGCTTGTTAGAGGCCTCTAGCAATTAGAAATGTATGAAGGTCATTGTATGGCATGTGCAAATAAATGATACAAAAGCTTTATTTACATCTAATATACATGACCCTGAAACACAAAACCAGTCATAAGTAGGGATGGGTATTAATTAAGGTTTTAATGGTATTACTACTTTTATCAATACCACTTATCAATCCGGTAATTTAACGGTACTCTTATCAGTTTTGTTTTTTTGTTGTGTTTTTAATATAAAAAAATAAAAAAATAAATAATAATAATAATAATAATAAAAAAAACTAATTGAGAACACTTCATTTTTTTTAAACTGTAAAATAATAATCTGTAGCCTAACAAACACCAATGTTTGAGCAAATGTAACACAAAATAAATAAAGTGAATGTATTTCATCACTACAAATGAATTTTTAGGTAAGCTCTGCTTACTTAATTCTTAAAATAATTAAGTAAAAAAAAAAAGTTTTCTGTTATCTCTGCTTTATTTCTTAATAAGCATAGTTTATTATTATCCATCTATCTGTAAATGCAGGCATTTTTAGTGTTTAATATTCATTTAGGAAAAAAAAAATGTTTAGATGACTATTTTTAATGCATCCAAAATGTGTGTTTATTAACTTATTAACATTATTTAGAGAGACCTTATGTGAGGTTTATGGCAATATTTTGGAAGAGTGCTAGCATATACAGTATAATTATAAATGTTTTCTTATTCAAGAAGCCGTTCTTCTGCCAAATGCAGTTTAATAAGTAAAAACGAGCTGTCACAGTTGAGATGTCGATAGGCTTATTGTCAGTGACATTTTTCTATAGTTACTTTGGTAGCTGGTTATGAAAAAAAAGCCTCTCACCTCAGAAAAGCAAACTATACTGTCCTGCCAGATGTTGGCCGTGTTCTTTGCGTGTATAAATTTGCTTTGATTCATTTTCTAACTATATATATATATATTTATAAAGTGTGTCGCAGCTTGATGACCATGGGGTCCCAAGGCCAAACCAGTTATAAACCAATGCTTTAGATCATTTGGTTTTCTCCAGCATCGTCACTCTATTAAGTGCGAGCTTTCGTATTGTGTGTGCGCGAGCTCTGTACTTGAACCTATGTGCGGAACCCATGGACATTTCACGTGCGAGATTGCTAATAACAAGTGCAGGCAAATGTCTTTAATATTATCGCAAATTAGAAAATGTTCAAATATGCTAGGTAATGATTATTTAACAATATTTTTTTTTTGCAGTACCGATAGCATAACCGTTAATGTCACAGCTTAGCACCGGTAACAATTAAGTACTGAGTTTCAGTACCCATCTCTAGTCATAAGGGGCCCATTTTTGGAAATTTTAATTTATACATCATCAGAACACTGAATAAATAAGCTTTCCATTGATGTTTGTTAGGATCGGACAATATTTAGCTGTGATACGAATATTGAGAAAATTGCCTTTAAAGTTGTCCAAATGAAATTCTTAGCAATGCATATTACAAATAATAAAAAAATAAAGCTAAAAAAGCATATATTTTTACAATTTTACAGATTTACTAAGCATCTTCATGGAATCACCAATTTTGACTCGTACAATGTAATTTTGGCTATTGCTACAAATATACCAGTGCTACTTAAGACTAGTTTTGTGGTCCAGGGTCACATATACTGTATATGGTAACACTTTATATGAGCGAACACATATTTCCTATTAAGAGTTTTTCTTTAATAATCTTCTAAATACTGCTTATTGAAAGCAAGTAGTTGTAGTAGTTATGCTTAAGGTTAAGGTATCTTTAAATATGGCCATGCTTTAGAGGGACTAATAAACAGCCAATATGCTAACATGCACACTAATAAGCAACTAGTTAATACTGTCCCTAAATATAAAGTGTCACCATATATATTATCTTTTTATTTTATTTAAACCCAAAATCTTTATCTTTTTTAATTATTTAGTATTTAGTCTTATTATTTAGACTGAGTTTAATCTTCTGTACCTTCTCCTGCATTGTAAGCCAGTATGGCTCGGGTTCTCATTTGCTTGCCCTCTGCGGTTTTGCTGGAGCAGGTCTGGGAGCAGGTGGACCATTCGGTCCAGAGGCTGAGAGCGCAGTCTTTAGGGCAGGGAACCACACAGGTCACAGATGAAGGGTAGACCTCATCCACACACATCTCCTTCTCCACCTCTGTACCTAAAAGACAAAACATTTGTGGGTTTAAAATATATTTCAGATTTATTAAGCACAATTTGCATGATTATTTTTACTGTACACTCCACAAAATTTCTGCTGAAATTTCGGCTAAATTGTTAAACAGTATTTAAAAATAAATACCTAGTCGTAGGGGGTCCTGACCAACATCCACTTACAAATTCATATTTTATGCAATAGTTTCATTTGATGTCAGATGTAGGTTACATACAGTACAGCAGACAGGTGAAGCTGATGTAACCTGTCAAGTATATGTCTGGGTCATAATTCATCTCAAATTTTAAAAGCGGCAAGAAATTAAAACAATCAAGCCTATTTTTAAGACTTTTTTTATTTTTTGCATGCGTTAATAGCATCACAGTTACTTAAGTGTTTCCAAACCCTCTTCCTAACCCTAACTGTATAGTAAGTACACGTAGCTAATTAATATTACTCAACACTTATATGTTTAACTGAAGGGTTGATTTACAGATAACTCAGTTAGTAACAAATCTCAAAAATTATTTTATTTGTTTTTCCATTGTGCATTCTAATTAACCTTAATACAACTACAGTCTTTGACTAGAAACATAAGCTAATGCAATAAAACAATAAAAACATGATACCATAATAAAAAATATGAGTTACCTGGTTTTGCAACTCTTCAATTACACCTTAATAAAAGTAGAGCGTTACCAAAATCTCTTTCATGCAAAAAACTAACAAAAAACATGATTCCTATTTGTTCATACACCAAGGTATTATTTTTTGTATGGTCTCTGATTATAAAAATCTACAAAAAACATCCAAATGCATTAAGGTAATGAAAATGGGGCTGTAAAATGTTTTTAACTGTCATGAAAATAAATGTCACAAAGCAAATTATTTTAATGGACCCAAAATAAGGCAACATTTTCTTTATGCAAAAACATGATTCAGCCAGACAAGCTTTTAATGCATTTCAAAGCACTCTGTTGTCCTGTTTTGAAACAGTGCCATGCTAAAAACAGTAGAAAGCAATCATACAGATGGTTCTGAAGGACAAAACATGTGCAATTGTTGTCGGTGTGTCCGTGTTTGGCAGCGTTTATTACCACGCACAGCCTCTCTCGAGGGTTTTCATCAAATCTTTTACTTTGAGCCAAATCTGATGAGTATCAGCTCAGTTTTTGGCTTTAGCTCAGTGCCACGCTGTTGCGAAAAAAAACACACACACTCTCTTGCTTGAGCACTGAGCCACAAACACCCAATAAATATTTCCATCAAAAGCAGGGACACTCCAAGTTTTCCTTGTAGCAGACAGCGATACAATATTTACATCGATCTGTGTCAGAACAGTGGCCATTTGTGAAGCAATATTGTACGTGTCCCTCGCCGAGACACTCGGAGCGAAGCAGATGCCAAGTCTGGCTGTAAAAAAACAACTAGCAGATCAATTTTAATCAGTGCGTGATGGAATCAATCTGCCACAGCGTACAGCTATAGAGAGGCAGGTTATAGCGAGACGGGGGGCGTTCGATTGCTCACGCGGCAGATGCTAGAGAACATTATTGCACGTTATTATTATTTCATAGACGTCATATCACACGGCCACACAGCAGACTGTGAATGACAGCGGTCACATGACTTTCTAGAAAACAGCAGATGTTTCCTTGTAGAGGCTGGGATGGTTTATCTTTTTTTAGACTTAATGTGGCAAAATTGTGAGAAATCCCACAAAGTTTCATCTGCAGTTTCTGGAAGCTTCCAATGTGATTAGCTTCAAACATCCATTATGGCCCTCAGATATTTTTAGACTGACAGAAAAACAAGCACTTTTTACAAGCTTGCCTCGAAACTATAGGCTTGCAAGCTACCGAGTTGCTAAAAATGAACACTTCAGAGGAAGAATTAATGAACTAGATAGTAAAGTTCGCAGACAAACTTCAAAGTTGGCTTGAGAAAGCCAGACCAGAAAGTTAGAAAAAGATTTAAAAGCCTGATGTTTGAAAGTTTTCAGTTTGTTGGAAATTAGCTTTAAAGATTGAAAGTTTTGCAAGCTACTAGCAACTTTCTTGCATGCTTAGCAAGTCATTAGCATGGCTGGTTGTCTAGTCTTAGTTGGTTTAAGCTTGGTTTGTCTTTCAGCTGGTATCCCAACTTGACCAGCTAAACCTGGCCAGCTAAAAAGTGGCCCGCTTTAAACCACATTAAAACCATCCAGAGAGACCAGCCCTGCTAAAAGACTAGGGAGTAGGGAGCTGATAGGATTGCTATAGAAATAAGTAGTTTAAAAACACCATAAGACTCGTTGTACAAAAGTTTTCAACCCCTCAAAAAAAAGTCTATGGGATTTTTTTTTTTTTTTTTTTGTGGATATTGATAGTCTGGTTTATGAAAACTATGAGTTGGATCAGTTAGAAAAGATAGCCCAAGTCAGACCAGTATGAAGGTCTGACCCGAGTTTGATGGTTCTAGCTTGAAAGCTCTAGGAGGAGATGCGCTTTAAAATTCCTCAGATTCATTTCACTTTAGAGCTTAATTAGCCAAATTTTCCCAGGTTAGAAACAATGAATATTTGAAAGAGTATTGTCTAACGCTTTGGTAATCAGCTATTGCAAATAAACCTGCTCATAAAAATAAAAGCACACAGTGATTCATTGGTCACTTCTGACATTTCTCAGCCTGAGGAAAATGAGAAATGTTTTCTTTGAGATCTCATGCATTTTTTAGCATGCTCCCCCACATTTATGACCATTTCCCCAAAACAGCTGCACAAAAATAATCCAAGAAGCTGTCAACACGGGGTATTTAGCAGGACTAACAAGGTGTTTTAGACTTGAGAAACAGCTGTCAAGCTGTCAGAAGACTGTCAGAACGCTGTGACCCTGTGTTTGTCAAAACATTGCTCTGTTTGCTTTAGCATCTTGACACAGCCACACTTGCTCAACCAATGTTGTGAGCTCATCTGTTTACTCAGCCAATGGCAATCAGTGAAAAACCTGTTCAGAAACAGTCATTACTTAATGTGGAGTCTCTGTTACAATGCTTTAATGGCATACTACATGATGTCAGGATTAATTATAAATAAGATGATGATTTGTGTTTTATTAACCTTTTTAAGTAGCATTTTTAAATTACACTCATGAATAACATAATTTCTCTTATTTTGAGTTGGACATAACCTGTAATTCAGTCATTCCAATCGATTCAGCGAGGAAGAGAGTCACCTGACTCCTACATTTGTTTCAACTGATCCATTAAAAATAACTACACCAATCAAATCTGACTACATAACTGTGAATTAAAATAAAAATAAAATAACAAAATAATAAAATACCAAACCAAACACTTGATCTTTTCTAAGAACAAGTGATCTCTTAAAGGCATTTTGAATTAAGCTGATTTAGTGTCAGTTTGCCAATACAGCCTACAGCCTACAGTTGTCCGAGCTCAGTGAGATAAAATAATAATTATTTTATTATGCAAGAACATTCAATTGATCACAAATGACAGCAGAGACATTTATCATGCTAAAAAATATATTTATATTTCACATAAATGCTGTTCTTTTTAACTTTACATTCACAAAAAGAATCCCAAAACATTTATTATGGTTTCCACCAAAATATTAAACAGCCAGCTGTGACAATAATGAAAAATGTAAATTTCATTTACTCCTAGTGGATTTCTGAAGTAATGATGCTGAAAAATCAGCTTTGATCACAGGAATAAATTACATACTACATACATACAAGAATCCTGTTTTGTTTTTTAATAAATCAAATAGATGCAGACTCTGGGAGCATGGGAGATTTCTTTTAAAGACATTTAAAAAAATTGTACCACATTTTTGTGATAGCATGCCATGGCACTTTCTGTGCAACACTTTGTTTATGTACCTTAAAGCACGTTTCACACAATTTCAAAGAGAGATATCCACTGAGTAGTGCTAAAACACAGGTTTAATAAGTGAACCCTTGCACATTTTATTACATTGATATAGGTACTGTAAGTATTAATGCGTTTCCATTACCCGATATCTGGGAACTAAAAGTTAACGCTCTTTCATGTTGGAAATATGCCCTACACCAAATCCAACAGCAAACCTACATAAAAAAATGCAAAACTAATACTAAAAGGCATTTGTTGATGCAACCGTGCCATTTTAACCTCCTTTTAAACCGATTTGATCCATTTTGTCAAACCGTAGTTACAACACAGTATCACATGAGATATCAGGTAAACCTATTGTCTTTGAAAACCCATAGATATGAAGCTGGATATGTGTGATGCTAACATTTAAAAGCACCAGTTTTCAAATCTCCCAGCATAATAATATTGTTTTGAAGTCATAACAAGGTATACTTTTAGTACGAAATTCTGCCAATTTGTTTAAAAAGGAATAAAAGGTGTCAGTTTTACTGCCTCATTTCTTTTGGAAACTGCACTGATGTACTTATTGGTACATATTTCATGTCTCGATAAAAAGTGCACCCAGGTACACTTATGCCATGATACCAGGTATGTACTTTCCTAAATAGCACTGCAGTAAAGCACCTCATCAACATGCTGCTGCTGACAACTCCGATTTGCAAGCAAGTGCAAGTCTTTAGCCTGTCAAATATACAAGTGTCTCTCCAGGCACGGCTGAGATTGTCTTTATTGAGTAGCTGAGCTGAAGGAGGACACGATCACCATTAGCAGCGTGTTTACACTCCTCTGCTCTCTGCAGCATTAACCCTGTAAAGAGCTCCAGCTGAGAGGGAAAATGTTCCGGACACACCAGCTGAGAGACGAGATACGGCTGCCCTGCACCAGGATACCCAGAGGCTAATTACCGGATTCAAAATCAATCCTGCTTTTTAAAGACATCCGCCAGAGAAGCCGTCTGAACACAAGTGAGAATCTACTGGCCTGCTTTTGCGCTATAATCATCTGGCAAGCTTCACGCAAGAGATTATTTTTTGCATTTTTGGAAAAAGACCACATGCTCCAGTCGCAGTTTTCTTAAGCCCTATTTGGATTGGACAAGTTTTCCCTGAGGTTTCACAGGCATACGTGATTGTAATCCAGTTTAAACATGATTCATGATGCATGTATTAACAGCATCAATACAGACATCCCAATCCCCTCTGAATCAACAAATGATTGACATCATATTTTAACAACTGTAACTCAAACGTTGTTTAGTAACGTAATCTAGTCTGAACAGTGCTTTAGTACACAGTAAAAAATTTTTTATAAAAAATTACCGTTAACAATACGGTAAAAGATATGTTTGATGGACTGAAATTTACAGTAAAAAAAAATTAAATTAAAATTTAAAATTAAAATAAATACAAATTAAAATACAAGTAAATACAATTTGATTATAATGAATACAATTATAAAATTAAATGCATTTAAATAAATTAAATATATGATTCAAATACAGAATAGAATAAAATAAATAAATGCATACATAAAATGTATTGTACTAATGTCCTAATGCACATAACTGGAACACTAAGAAGAAACAATTGTTGAAATAAAATGTGATCTAGATATTTTCTGGATATTCTTAAAATAAAAATAGGTTATTTACAATAAGTGACATTGGCAAACCAATTTCAGTAGGAAGCGCAAATGATTAATCAGACACAGTCGGCGGCGTATTATCATTCATTACCTATGTACTCATCAGCCAATCCGGTTCCAACCTATCCACTACAAATAAGCCAGTTTCCTTCCCTTCCGCATCTCATTACAAGCATCCCTCCTCTGCCCCTTCTCCACCTTGTTGAGCTGGACACCGAGCTCTACCCTCACTACTTCTAGGGCTCGGAGTCCACCGGGCTCTCGGCTCCCACCCAGGACAGCACGCCAGATACACTACTACTATTACCGTGATTATAAGGAAGCGCAAACTACTGCACTATAAAATAAAAGTAAATATAAAGTAAAATCTAAAATACTGTTTAATGTGTGATTTGTTAAAATGACATTAGATCTATTACAGTTTTTACATGTAGTCATCATTGACACTTTTATCCAAAGCAACTTACAAATGAGGACAATGGAAGCAAACAAAACCAACAAAGAAAAGCAACGATATGCAAGTGCAATAACAGGTCTCTGCTTAAGCTCAAATCTAGCTTAATGAAGTGCGGCAAGGAAAATAGAGAGAATAGAAAAAGAATAGAGCAAGCTAGTGTTTTTATTGTTAACTGTATAATAAAAAAAAGGAAAAAGAATAGATAGTGTGCTAGAGGGTCAAATAAAGAAAGGCCGATTGGTTTTTACTGTAGTGTTGTACAGTATTTAATTGTTAAAATGAGCAAAATAGCTTAATTTACAGTGTAAACCTGATTTGTGTTGTGACTTGTGACCCGCTGTGTTTACTACCTTCACTGTTGATGCAGCGGACCTGTGGAGTCTGTGTTCCCTCTCCACAGTCCATGTCTTCTTCTGGGATACACTCCTCCAACTTGACCAGCTGCCAGCTAAAACAGCTGGGATCATCACACGGGATGGCCTCTACCAGATGAGGACAGCTCCCTTCTCCACCCGTGGGGTAATTAGTGATTGAACGTTGTCTGAACTTAAAACCTGCAAACAAACATGACACAAAAGGTCTATTAGTTGTCTCTATAACACCTTCTTTAAGTCACAGTTAAAATGTCACTGGATCAGGACAAAATATCAATGTGACATTACCTTTTGTCCTTTTTAATGACGTTTTACCCAATTACTTTTAAACAACCTGTCCAAAGCTGATTTTTGGTGGATATGTGACCTTTCATTGAATTGATTTTTTTTTTTTTTTTTTTTCCGATTGGATTTGACACAACTCTCAAGAACATGTTCAATTCACATTTCAGTCCAAACGGAAATAAAATAAAAGCTATTTTTACCTTTTCGTACATTCTAAAATGTTTTAATTATAATTAAACAATTGTAAAACAATAACAATTGTAAACCATTTGTTTTTCATAAAAAAAGGCAAACCTAGTTTTAGAATTATACATACATATAGATAGATAGATAGACAGATAGATAGATAGATAGATGGATAGATGGATAGATGGATAGATAGAGATATATAACTTTAAGGACAGTTAAATTATATATAATAATATATAATTTTGTTCCATAATTTTATGCATTTGCAAAATGTAAAGAAATATAAATTAATTTTTTCCTCAAAAAAATTATTCTCAAACATAGGTATACATATATATATATATATATATATATATATATATACACATACATGTATGTATGTATGCATGTTTTTTTAGTAACACTTTATTGCAATAGTCCACTTTAGATATTCTACTAACAGAAAGTAACTTTGCAACTACATGTCAACTAGTAGTCACTGGAGCATAAGTAGCCTGTCTGCTTAATATCTCCTAACACTTTATTTTGAGGAGTACACAACATACTACATACTGACTATCAGAAACTTTGCAAGTATTTTATAACTTATTCTGCTAACCCTAAACCTACCCTAACAGTCTACTCTGAGAGTTAGACATGTAGTTGTGAATTAATGAGAAAAGGTTGACATGTAGTTACAAAGTTACTTATAGCTAGTAGAATGTCTAAATGAACTATTGAAATAAAATGTAAACGTGTTTTTTATTATATAAAATATCTTAATGGAATTAAAAGTAGACCAATTCCTTACTTATATATAATATATTTAATGTTCAGTAGAACATCAGTATATATGATTTCTGCTGATATGCAGCATTTAAAGCAAATTATATAAGATAATGGTTAATTCAAAAAGAAAATATTTTATTCTGGCTGTAAAACAGCTCTGTGCCTCAGTAAAATATTGTGTCTCAGTATTTGACACTTCCTTTTCAGTGAATATATTATTGGTTTCAGCAATGTTTACCTTTCTTCACAACCGGTTCATCGCAATTCTCAAAGGTGCAGGGCCCCCAGGCGCCCCACGGGGACACTTCACACTCCACAGGGCACGGGATGTGACACAGCTGCGTGGTGCTCGGAGTCGTTCCCTTGCACAGCCCAACGTCTACGGGTTGTGATGCTACAACACAAACACATGCATTAAAACACTGCAGCAAGGCTCCCGCGTGAGCACCACACATGATGGACAATTAGCTTCATATAACTGCAGGAAACAACAAATGACAACATTAAACATGCTCTAAAGAACCCTGAATTCCCTGTTGCATCACAGCAAAGGAAAAACAGAAGAAAAGCAAAATCTCCGGAGATTTCAGCATCATTTTAATGCTCATCCCCGACCTGATGTGTGTGCTTAGTAAATATTTGGACTAATTTGGTAAACTTCTCAGTTATCAATAATCTAATAAACAATGTATAATGCGTATAAATACAATTATAAAAATAGAAATTTAAATAAATGTAAAAATTAGGCAAAACAATTATATATATATTTATTTTAATTTTTATATATTTTTTTACATTTCTTCTATTTAAAATTTCATTATATGTTGTTAGTCTAATATATGACCATTTAGATTACATTATAAAATTAAGGCTAAATTCAGAAGAAAACATCCAAAATACATTTACACACATTACATTTTTCTTTTTTATACTGCAATCTATCTTCCAATTTAGTTTCCAGTACTTATCTTTAAAGTTTGTTTTCTTAATTTTTTTTCTTCTGTACAGAGCTACAAATCTCCACTTAAGTAACACAAAAAAATATATTTTAATTTGGCTATTGGCAGTATTTTGATATATATGAAGTTACAGAAAAAAAAAACCACTTGAAGCACAACAAATGTTTGCAATGTTTAAATGTAATCAAATGGGAAAGTATAATAGTGATATTAGTTCCATTTCTTACCCTATTCACCTTGCACAAAATAAAATAAAAGATGAAATCAAACAAACGGATGGATGGACAGATAGATGGATAGATAAGGTCCTGTCAGAGGAATTGTCCTGAGATGACTGTAGAAAACACAAGTCTATGGATCCTGTCTGGGCCAAGTATGTGTGAAACTGAGATCTTTTTTTCCAGAGCAACTATAAAATACAAATTCAGAAACACAAACAAAAGCGGTGCATTAATGTTTTAACACAGGATTCTACTGCCGGCTTGATGGGTGACAGGTGACATGACTGCAGCGTTTACATCAAAGCGAGGTAAACTCTTCTCGTGGAGCTCTCCATGCTGATATGTGGTGAGTTCTGCTCTCTAGAGATTTCCAAAACAAAATGCTCTGCACGTACACAGATTGTCAGCTAAAAAGTATGAGAAGACCGACTGCGCCACAGATCTTCAAAAACAACAATAATTGACTGAACTCTGGAAATGGGCACCGGGAATGACAGTTCACCTCGTTTCAACTCTTCTAGCACCGCATGTTCCCCAAATTAATGGAGAGACAGATTTCAGTGTAATGCACCATCATCTAAGTTAACATAACACAGCACAGGTTGTCCTTGTTTACATGCCAGATGGTCCAGACCTTCTGCGCAAACTTTCTGTCTATTCAAAGTTTGCGGTCTGTGCCTGCTTTGACAAACCCAGGTGGACAGGCTTAGCTTCAAGAATGAGGATGATTTGGTGCTCAGTTGCTGCTTGAAAACAGACGAGAAACCTAAGGTAGACCTAATATGTATTAATATACACTATACATGACAAAATTAGGTTTTTTTTTTACATGTTTTTTAAGGATGTATGCTCATAAAAGTTGCATTATTGCTAAATAAAAGTACAGTAATTATGTGAAATAATTGTGTGTCTTCTATTTGAATATAGTTCAAACTGTAATTTATTCTTTTAATTGCAAAGCAACATTTTTCATCAGAATTTTAAAAGAAATCCTTCTAACATGTTAAGAAACGTTTCTTATTATCAGTGTTAATAACATGCTGCTTAATATTTTTGTTAAGGATGAATATACAGTTTTAAAGCAATGCATTTATTGTCTCTACTGTCGCATTTGATCAGTGGTATACGTTTGATCGATTTGCTCCATGTTATAGAGTCCATGACATGAAGGGCAGAAGGTCTGGTTTAAAAGACCCAAATAAAACAAATACAAACAAAATGCTTCTTCATTTCTCTTGAGGAAGAGTGTACAGTAAAGAGCTGTCAGAATGACTGTCATTATCAATCAATCTCTGTCAGCTGTCTGGTGCTCAGAGGAGAGTGTTGACTAAAGCACAGAGTGTTGCATCAGTATGTACCCTTGTAATGAGCTATCCATGGACACAAACGCTTACAGACATACAGAGAGTAAACAGACTAAGCAAACAAAATATGTAAACATGCTTTAGGCAAAGGGATTTGATAAAACAAAGACCAATATATCAGATATAAAAAGGAAAGGAAAGAAAATAGGATACAATTAAATTCAATTCAATTCAATAATTTACTAAAATAAAACAGAATTAAATAGCATATAAAAATATTAAATATAATTATTAAAATAAAATGTTAATTATTAAATTAAATAAAAATGTAAAAAAAAATAATTATAGAATTAAAATTGATACAATATCAAAAATATATACAGATACAATAAAATAAGTTGTGAAATAAAAACAGTTTCACTTTTGAAGCAATGTTGGTGTATTTACAATGAGCTGAAGAATACCTCAAATATTCCTTTTAAGGAGTTAGACATCTTACCTGAGATCTCATAGCTGATAGACAGGAGGGGAGGGACACTAGGCATCTGGCTGTTTGAGGACTGACCTTCTACAAAACACACAAACTACTGCTAATAAACATCATTCAAGGGAAAACACAAATTCAATCACTTTGAGCTCTAGACTGTGACTACTTCTAGCGCAGGGCATAAGCTGGTTAGCTCTTACTATCCTGAGCTGTGACGTCAAAAGCAACAGGGAAGGGAAAATATAAGGATTCAACCTTTTAAGAGTCCTTCAGAAAATACAATGAAATGACATCCATTTAATCACAATGCACAGGTACTTATGATATGAAATCATTTTCTGTCATTCAGATGGACTGGGTTGTAAATTTCCCATCATGCTCTAACCTCACCTGTCAGGAAAATCTGAAAAACTCCTTCTCTCCTAAACACTTACTCACACCTCTCTCAGTCTACTTTCGCATTTTATTTTTTCAATTGTCTTCACCAAATGCAATAGGCAAGACAACTTATTTCTATATCTGTCAAAATATGAATTTTTCTGTCAATGTTTTTAGTTTTGTAAGTGACAGAAAAATGTTCAGTTAATGCAAGCTGTATGTCATTTACCAGCAGGGCCAAACTGCTCATGATAACCAGCCATAATGCCATAAATGAATCACATCTGTCACATTCGGTTCCCCTATAAAGCAGTCATTTTTTCCATGGTAGACTTTAAATATAGCTCTGTCCAATCGAATGTCACGGCTGTTTACTCAGGGTATATCACCTCCATTGACTTTCATTCAGAGAGTAATGTGATAATGTGAGGTATAAGCTGGTTAGCTTTTACTTGTGCCCAGATCTCAGACAGTCAAAAGCCGCAGGATTCCTCCTACACTCAAGCTTCTTCAATGGATTTTTGCAGCACTTCAGCTAAGAACTCTCTTCTCATCAAGAATCATTTTCATTTTCGGCATCATATGGAGCTCAAGGATTCTCATATGGGATTAAATTAGACATAAGGATTCTCTTACAGCATCATATGAGCTTTGCAATTATCTTAAGGAATCAAATGGAACTTATTTACTTATGGCATTATATAAGCTTTGCAATTATTTTTTAATTAAATGGAATCAAATGTAAAATTAAATAAAGTCATAAAATTTAACGTATAAAAATTATGGTATGGAATAATATTTGTCTTGTAGAATCAAATGTAAATGTAAAATATATATATATTATTATATTTTTTAGGAAAACATATGAAGCTTATAAGACTCTTATGGAATCAAATGGAACTCAAAGATTCACTTATGGAGACATGAAATTTACAGTAGAAAAACATTTCAGTAACAATTTTGACATAATATTCAACATATACGAATTTAACAGTTTAATATTTACAATATTAAATAATGTGAAGCCCAATTTAACTTAAGGACTCGTATGGAACTTGTAAAGATTCTCTTAGGAATTCAAATGGAACATATGAAGACTATCTTACGGAATCAAACTGAATTTATAAAGATGTCTTCAATTAAAACTTTCCAATGAAATGAAATCATATGAAACTTAAAAACTTATGGCATCATGTAAAACAAAAAATTTAAACTTAATAAAATGAAACTTAACGATTCACTTAAGGAATCATGGAGCTTACAAAGATTATCTTGTGAATTCAAGTGGAACATGAAGATTTGCTTATGACATCATATGAAATTTTGAATTCTTATATGGAACCATATGGAACAAAAAAACGTCTCTTTTTAGAATTGCATAGAAATCGCAAAGATGCAATTCCCTTATGGCATTAAATAAAACTTAGAAAGATTCTCTTATGAAATCAAATGGAAATTACTTGGATGTTCTTATGGCTTTATAGGAAACATATAAAGATAATCTTTTGGAACAAATGGAACATTCAGATTTGCTTATGACGTATTAAATGTTTAAAGGTTCCTTTATGGAATCAAATGGGAAGTTCTCCTATGCCATCAAATCCTTTTAGAAACGCTTGGTTTTAAGACAGTGAGAACACCTGTGGGAAATATCGTTCTGTTTGTGCTTTGAGTGCAGCGTTGTGTTCTTAGAAGGAAATGTAAATGAGCATCACTTCCAGATAGATTTGATGAAGGTTTCATCACATCAAAGAATCTTGAAGCTGACAACATCCTCCCAGGGCGAGAACATCACGACTCCATCAGTCAACTAATGCTCCAGCACATTTTCCCTTTAACATTCTGCACCGTCTGCGTTCATGTATCTGCTGTCGGCGGAGCAGATTACCCCCCAGTGAAGCAAGGCGTCTCCTGCACCGCGCTGATAAGGACACAGATTTCCCAGCATACGCTGCTCCACCAGTGGCCTGTTCTAATAGCGCTTCTTTAACTGGAGCTTTTCATGCAGTCAGCGCTCATCTGCTCTAATGTACGAAGACATGTGCGTTACGATAAGTTTCAATGTGCTCGCCGTACAGTTCTGAGCAACAAAAGAGCAAGCAGGAGGAAGAAAGATAAAAAAAGAAAAAAGGTATTTTCCATGAAGACGGGTGGGTCAATAAACGAGAGATGGTGTGTGCGTGTTTGTGGAGCATGCAAACAAATGCTGATGCAATGTATAGAGTAGAGTAAGAAATTTACACACACATGCACCTGGGAGGTGGAAAAGCATGACGGATAGATCCATGTATTCTAGGAATTACATTGTTCTGAGAGGTACAAACATTTTTTCCAAAGCATCACATAAATCACAAAATGTCATTTTATTATAACAGATACTTTGCAGTCAATAAATTATTCATTTCAGTGTTTTTTCTCCCAATAAACATTTTTCAATTTCAGCAAGATAAAGAACTCAGTGACTCTTCAAGGGAATTATATTAAACGTAAGGTTTCTCTATGAGTCCTATGAAACTAAAAAAAGATTTGATTATGGCATTTTGCGGAACAAAGATTCTGTCATCGTTTCAAATAGAAATAATAAAGATTTGTTTACAGAATCAAATGGAACTAATAATGATGGTTTGCTTATGGCATCATACTGTATGAGACATTAATATTCTCTATTGGAATCAAATGGAATTCAAAGATTCTCTTAAATCAGCTTCAGATTCACTTACGGAATTGTATGAAACATAAATATTCACTTATGGCATCATATGAAACTCAAAGACTGTCTTATAGAATCAAATGTGTCAATTATTAGCTCATGGCATCAAACAGAACTAAAAGGAAAAGTATATAAAAAATTTTCTTATGAACCCAAATGAAACTTTTTGAAAAAGGTTTGCTTATGGCATCATATGAAACTTATAACAGTTCTCTTATGTATGAAACATCACATGAAACATGAAGATGCAATAGAAGATGCTCTTTAGGAATCATATGAAACTTGTAAAGACTTGGAGGAGTCAATAAATATTCATCACAGCTCAGGATAGTCATGAAGGGTTTGAGACAACACATTTTTGTTGTGCTATCAGCCAATCATGGATTTGTTCAGGTGACAACAACAACAATAAAAGAGTGTCCAGGATTGAATATCTAAGTAAAACAGATTACTATGCACGAGAGTGAAAGTACTTCTGATTACTATACACTGTCAAGCAGATAGCTGTACCTTGTTTGTCTTTGTTGTTATTGATGTAACTGAGGAGTTCCGCATTGGCCTGGACGCAGTACACTTCTCTGCTCTGAACACCTCCACCACACAAACCCGTCTGATTCCCACGCCGCCGGTCCTGCTGGCTGAGCAGAGCATCAACACGACACTCACTCCATTCACTGCTCCTCCAGGCATAACTGAAATTAACACAAAACACAGACTATTATGTTTTGAACCTGTGCTTTGGTTTTCATGCATCCTGTTATAATAAATCTTTCCAACGTTTCTAGTTGACATGAAAAAAAAAAACAATATACAAACTTAAATGCATTTTATTTAAACTGCAATGTAAATAACAATTCAGTAGCCTGTTTATCTAAAAATTTAGGAATTACATTTAGAAAAACTTTTTTCTTGACTAAAACCCAATAGATGGATAGAGGACAGGATAGTGGATGGATGGATGGAGGATAGGATAGGATAGTAGATGAATGGAGGATAGGATATTTTCTTACACCGTTCCTGGCTGGTGGAATGATCTTCCCATCACCATCCGAAATGCCAACTCCATTACAACCTTCA
>JAUMHI010000058.1:18612719-18623588 GCA_032359435.1 Enteromius unitaeniatus | reverse complement strand
TTGTTGTGGCGTCACACAGATAGAGGCCACTCCCACAATAGTTGATTGACAGCAGCGTGTCACACAGACTGAACTGAACTCCAGCCTCACCTACAGAAGCAGTGAGTATAATGTCTTTTAATGGATCTTTGCAAATCGCCTTTTTTACACTCATCTTTGCGATATTTTAGACCCTAATGAATCATATTAGCTAGTGGAAAATTGGCTTTGTATGACTAAATGAAAATGAAAAATGTTTTTAATTTTTACTATCAGTTTAGGACTTTACACTGTAAAGGATACACTCTTCTTACCATGTTACACTATTTAAACATATTTAGAACCCGAAAGCCAATTACCCATGAAAATATATTAAAAAATATTGGTCAAATCAATTTCTATTTCCAGTTGTGCATTTTCAGAAAGTATGTTTCTAGCCTGACAAAAGATAGCATAATTCACTCTGACCTGCTTTTACTGAAAGGTCACACCAAACTTTTTACAGAGATTCAGTGCAAATCCCCTTCAGCATAACACACTGTTGGTTTGGTTTTAATAAATGTATACCCACATAAACACACACACCCTGGCATTTGCAAATAATCTTGTATAACGCTGCCATTTTTATTACAGAGCAATAAAGCATACCTCAATAATATAAGTCTAATACGTTCCTTGGCATTTGCAAATATTTTTAATCCAGCCATTTATTTTCTGTAACAACACAGAACACCGCAATAAAGCAGAAAAACACACACAACCCCGGTGACAGAGTGTGTAAATAGGGCACTGCTGACTAAGAATGAGACTCGCAGGGTTTGTGCTGCAGTCTTCAGGCCAGCGGGGAAATCTGCTCGGCTGCAATGCAGAACCACCAACAGGGATGTGAGAACGGATGGGAGCGGAGAAACACCCCAGGACTGCCGACACAGAAAGCCAGAGGCACAAGTGGGTCAAGATGGAGGGGCTGATCACATCCGATTAGAGCGAAACAATCACAGCTGCGGGCTGAACTTCTCTGATCGACTGACACTTCACATCAGCCGCCGTTTGATTTTCAGTGCGGATGTAACATGACATTTCCAGGGAAGATCATTCACAAACCAGCCCAGAAATGGGAATCTTTACACGCAGTGACCCCCGAAAACTGATTTTGTGAAATGTTTTTGCTCTGTCCTTCTTTAAAACAAATGCCGCTTGCTTTAACATGTTGTTAATGACATTTAAAACATGTCCAAATATGTTTTGGATACATATAATATGCAGCACACCGAGATATTTTTGGACGGCTTTTGAATGACATCAGCACTTGGCATAATGATGATTTTAATGATGGATTTCAATAGTATTGTCACAAGACATTAATAAAATGAGTGTTTGTTAACATGATTTTAGTGTGGGGGGAAAATGTGTTACTAACCTTTCTGTGTAAAGTGATTACATTTTACAACTTTGTCGCTCTAACATTATAACGCTGTAACCTAAAAACCCTAAAATTACTTATTACTGTAAAAATATATATTTTTTTTATTTAAATTTTAAAGTTCAAATAATACAAGTTTTAAATAAATTAGTTTTAAATAAATTAAATAAATTATAGTGCTTCTATAAAATTATAGGCATTATATTTAATATTATAAAATATATATTATTATATCAAATTATAGGCATTTCCTTAAATTCTATAAAATGGTCTAAATTTTAAATATTAGATTAGAATTATTTAAGTATTTTAATATTTAATGAATCATTTGATACTATTTAAATATAATATTAAAATAATATTTAATATTTTAAATATTTATATTGGAATATAAATTGTATTAAAAATAAATTTGTAAAAAAAAAAAGTTAATTAATTCAGTAAAAAAAACAAAGGAATTAATAAAAATATTGTACTCAACATTATGATGATATTTAATAATATTTGAATAATTCTGTTTAATATAAAGAATTTTTATAAAAATAATTTAATATTTGCAATCATTATTTGTATAGTTCATTACAAATTGTGCTTAAAATGCCACAAATATTAAATTAAATGGGATAACCTTTTAATATTTTATCATTTAGTATTTTTAGTATCTTTTAATAATAATAGTTATTTTAATTTCATATTTTGAGTAATTATTTTTAAAGTTTTGATTAACTTCAAAAACGGTACTTAACGTCATTCCATAAATGCTGTCAGATGAGCTTAACTTGTATTGAACCCAAAATATTCCTTTTATGAAAATAATGGTAAAAAGAACTATAACTACAACTAATTTCCATCCAAGTCGAACGTACAACAAGACACAAAGACAAAAACACTCCATGCTAGACTTCTGAAAATAAGCTTTGCAAATGATCAATCTATGTAAAAGTTTATACTTTTATCACTTAAGACAGTCTAAATTATGGGGA
Organism: Enteromius unitaeniatus; assembly: GCA_032359435.1. Taxonomy (NCBI): domain Eukaryota; kingdom Metazoa; phylum Chordata; class Actinopteri; order Cypriniformes; family Cyprinidae; genus Enteromius; species Enteromius unitaeniatus. Next base: position 18,621,203 of record JAUMHI010000058.1, on the reverse strand, counting down.
AAACGACAGTAATTTAAGGATTAGTCTCTCATCAGCCGCGTCAGTGAGATAAGGCAGCATTTCCCAAGCTTTCCCTCTCAAACAGAGACAATCACACCGGCTCACAGGGATTACTGAAGACACTCTCTGCCTTTGAGCAACACATTTAAAGGTCATGCATTTCAGTTTGTGACTTTACATTTGTAACTATAGTACCATTATTAAAAACAAAATCTTGCATCATGTCAGATTGGCCTACTGTGTGAATGTGAAAGTACATCAATGAATACCAGTGCATCATTCATATACAAACGGATTATAAATTCATACTGTGATATAGACCACATCTTCTTGCATTCGTGCAATCATTAGTCCCACTTGCTTTGGAGGAAAAGAAGAAAAGAAAAACATTTTGAATGCATTTTCTTCTCTTTCATTTAGAATATTATGTTCATCATGAAATGCTAGTGTAGTGCTTACTTTACATGTTATCATTTAGCCAATGCTTTCACCAAAAATATATATATAACCTGTATATTACTTTTTAAAAAATGGTGAATGTGTTCATAAAACAATGCATGCATGAGGCTAATGTAGTATACTAGTGATTTATACAGTTATTTGGCACTTTAATCTAATTTTATGAAAAATAGTTGCCATTATATTCATGCTTCTACTGCAGTATGCAATGCATTTTTTACAAATTACTTTTCTACTCAGTCTATTAAGTTCCACAAATTCAGTTCACAACAGAGCACATTGCACAGAATCAATAAACTTGACCTTTCATTCCCAGCTCTTGATTCATCAAAATTAAAGCATTTTTGCACAAAATGTATTTAAAGTGCATATTAAAGTTTATTATAAGGTATATTCAACATGACATCTGGACATCTTTACTGTACTATAAACATACATGCAAAGTTATGCATGGAAATATGTTTCTACCATGTAATAAAAAAACTGAAAAAGTTAACCGTGACATTTTACTACTCAGAATTCCAAGATATAAACCATACATACTGAACATTCTGTTAAATATAATAGGTCACGTTCCCTGTAATAAGATACACTGCATACTGTGAATATACTGCAAAAATAGTATGAGAACTGCATGTTTGTTGATATTGTCATCTCTCATATCATGGAGAGAAATAAAACAAGCACCAACCTTCACAGGGTTTACTATTCAGAACAGCATCAGTAACAGAAGACACAGAGGACCACGGTGCAATAAATTCATGTCAAACACTGAAACCGAGCAAAATGGGTAAATAATTCATAATTGAGCGATGCCGTCTCAGTAGCTCATGGGTTCTAGAATGATGATTATCAAACATAACTACTATGGCAGAAAGTGCCAGAATACAATTATAACACATAAATAGGACAGATGATTTAAGGCCAACACGGAATGGTGTTTTAATGCAATATGTTGTGTTTATGAGTGAATCAGATTGTTAAAAAGGAATAAACAAATATCTGAATATTGCCTGTTTTTTTCTTAATGAAGTATACCGACAAGTCATAATATAATACAGTATAAACGCCAGAACATGCAATCAAAACAATTTTTGCATTACTATTTACGCAGTACGCACAGTGCATAGTATACATTTTTTCTGCATGCACAGAATATTAGCCAAAATATACTGCCAAATACTGAAAAACCTTTGCAATGCATAAGTGTTGCACCTTGTGCATCTTGTGTTGGACAAATGCATTGCATGTAAAATCAGATCATTTTATTGATTCATTCTTTGAAAGAACTGCAAGAGGTTAGAGCATTTCATCATAAAATTGGACTAAAAATGAAATGGATAACTGGATATTTATTAATAAAGTAAATACTAAAGGTCAGGTTTTTGAAACCGGTTTACCACCATCATAGCTAGATCAACTAGATAAAAAAAAATAAAAAATCAATCTCTTAAGCTTAAAAGTGCTAAAAGTGAACATTGATTTATTTATGCTTGTGTTGAGCAAGAAATAAAATCTGAAAAAAACTAAAATGTCATAAAATGCAGCTTATTACTCCTTGCAGTGAAATGTCAAATGCTCCTGCTAATTTAAATCCAGAACGTGTTTGTGTGTCAAACGAAACTGTGAAGTTCGAACGCAGCGCATCTGGTGATCAGAGCTAAATTAAGATGAGCATCATGCTCAAAAAAAACCCACACGCACGTTTCTTTTATCTTCGGGGAGCTCAGTAGAAATTAGATTGAAGTGCATGACAGGCTTGTGATAAGCAGAGCAGATAAAAATAGCGTCCCTTGGGAGCGTCTGGTGTTAAGACGGCGAGGTGGAGATCTGGTGTCTTTAGCCCTGTCCTCACCTTCTCTCTCCAAAAGAGGATGAAAGCTGATCAGAGCAGCTGATCATTTGTCTCCAACGTACAGTATATAGCTAGAAATGCACGTTTATGATCATAATGGTGATTATGATTGTTTGCTTAGCCTGGTTTGCTTAGACATTTAAGGTTAGTGAAAATTAAGTCTGTATTTTACTCAACTTTTAAACATCCTTCCTAGGTGTATGTGTATCTTTTTTTCAGACGAGTCATAATAAAAACTGTCCAGACCCCTCTAAGCCTTTCCATGGGTATAAATGGATGTTTGCTGTTTACAGTTCAGAAGACACCCCTCACACTGATCCAGGGGGTTAATAAAGGCACCCTGTTATGAATCCATAAATATCCATATTTCAAATGTAATAAACTTTTTTCCCACTTCTGCTGACTGTGGTGCGCAGAAGCAGGCCCAGCGGATTACGTAAGATGTACTGCGTTGTGTAATAAGTGACCAGAGTAGAAAAAGAACAAAGCAAACCATGAGTGATGAATTAGAAGCACAAAATGTGGATTTGTAAAGAAAATATTAAAGGACTTTGATATAAGCCAAGAGGAGACTGGTTTTCATTAAAGTAAATGTTTTGTTTTTTTGCTCCTACATTTCCCAGAGGCTCATGTGACACATACATCCTACATCATCCACCTGAACAACGTCTGCTCACCACATTCTCCAAACGTGAGAAAAAAAGTGTTTATTACATTTGAAATATGGATGTGTTAAAAAAATGCATAGATTTGCTACAGGAGGACTTTATTCACCCAGAGGATGTTTTATTATGGATGGGCACACTTCATTTCATGTATTCCGAGTTATATCCAGCAAACACCCGTTTATACCTATTGAAACACTTGGAGGGGACAGGACAACTTTTAATATAACTCTGACTGGATTTGTCTGAAAGAAGATGATTTGAAGAGGAGTAAAATCAATCAGTAATTACAATTTTAATGGCAATTTTTTTCATAATCAATCACACTAAATTAACATGTTAAATAAGGTTTGTGATACCCAGATGATCCATAATTGTTATTTTTTTTTGTTTGCTTTTGATTGTTCATAACACCAAAACCATATTTATTTGCTAGCATCTTTTCTGTATTTAAACCCAGTAGTGACCATTTGATTTTGAGATTGTCTTTTCAGACCGACAACTGAGGGACTTATGGAAAACGATTGCTTCAAATGTGTGTACTGATGCTACAGAGAGAAACACAATTAACTAAGAATTTGAATTCAAATGTGAATATCAGGGTAAATTGTACATATTTTGTCTTCAAGCAAGCATCTTCTGTTACTTTTCAGCAAAATAAGAAAAAAAAATTGACACATATTCATTCTGTTCAAAAGTTTTCACCCCCCCAGCTCTTTATGCACCGCGTTTCCTTCTGGAGCATCAGTAACCATTTGAAGCCTTCGTAATAGTTGTGAATGACTCCCTCAGTTGTCTTCAGTGTGAAAAAGATGGATGAGCTGCAGAACAGCAGACCGTTTAACTGTTCAGGACCAACAGACAAGAATCAAATAGGCCCAGATAACAATAAAGATTCAAGTGTGTGGAAACTTTACAAAACCTACTATTATTTTGACTGGTATTCCATATGTAAACATGTTTTTAGCCAAATATCTACATCGGGACAGGACTAATTCAATTATTTTTATATATACCTGTACATATAATGATATGAGATTATATATCCATGTAACCCAGTAAGGACGAAGTCAAGGGCTAAAGAGATACAGTTACATCCTGCTTCGTAACCAATCCCCCCAAAAATACAATATATCCCGGAAAAGAAAGATACTGGAAGTCTAAAACAGCCTGTGTTTACGGTAGACTGACACAGCGCTTCAAATCAAGCACAACTCGAGTCATTGTAGCTGAAACACACTAATGGATGCGTCAGGCTTTCAAGTGCTGCGAGGGAACAACTTGAAAGAGAGAACAGGCATGTTGTGGGAGATCTCAGGTTCATAAAACGCACGCCTTCCAATGTGTGCACTCACATCAAATGAACTCTCGGCTAGATTTCAGCATGATTTACATTCGAAAAGGGTCAGTATAGGGATGCTTCTTGCGCCCATTAAATGAGGAGTTTCACACTGTTGTAAACAAAACACTTTGTTTTTCCTCTACGTTGCGCTAAAACGATTATTGCATTAGATAATGAGATTATTACATCAGAGGGAGGCTCATAATCGTTTGTGCATCTTCATTATATTTTGCCTGCACCAACAAACTCCTCCTCCTGACTTCCTTTGATTCTACAAGCTTCAGTCATTAGATTGCAATCGATTTTGTCCCATTCATCATCTTGTCTCATCTCGTATCATGTTTAACGTGGGTGTGACAAACTGAAGGAATATTCCAGATTACTTACAACATAAATTTAGCCGTTAGCAAATCATAATACTTGTGTAATCGGATTTATTTCAATATGAAAAAGTGCAAGGTAGGATTTTTGGTTATACCTACAATTGTGCAGTACAACATGGCACACACTGTTTTTATACTTATTTCAAGTCAAGATTATTTGTATAGCGCTCTAACCAATGCATATGGTTTCAAAGCAGTTTATTCCTTCATTCTGTAAGTGCTGGTTCATGTTGAGAAGACATTTTCAAAAGCGCTGCTATATTTAATGTTACTCATTACAAAAACATTTAAAAAACGAGAGAGAACTGAGAGTATATGAGATAAAAAATACAGAGATGCAGAGAACTCAGCAGGCGAAGACATCTAAGACGCAGAACACCAGGCAGTGGAATAGAACAAAAACTAGCATACTAATTATACTAGCACTTGCAACTCTATTTCATGCTTTTAAGAGCACAGGTAAACAACTACTGCCATAAGAAAAACATAATGTAATTTTTGTGATTTATAGACTACATTTCAGAAGTAGTTTATAATGTTTGTAAAACTAAAAATACTTTTATTTAGCAAAACCTAATGCATTAAATTGATTAAAAGTAACATTATTTACTTTTACTAAACGTTTTACTAAAATAATGCTGCTTTTGAACTTCCAGTTCATCAAAGAATAGACAGTATATCATGCTTTTCACAAATATATTAAGCAATAACTGTTTTCTACATTAATAACCATAGGAAATGTGTCTGATTTCTAAAGAATTGTGTGGAACTAAATACTCACGCGATGATGCTGAAATTTTAACTTTGCATCACAGGCATAAAATACATTTTAAAATATTTGAAAACAGGAAAGAGTCTGCAGAAGAGACATCTTAAAAAATAATAATAATAATAATTTAAATCTCCTCAAAAGTACGCACAAAGACCTCAGAATATTGGAAAAAGTGGAAACACACAATTTTTTTTAAACCCCACCCTTTTTTACGTCTTTGAATTGCAAATCACAAAACTGGCAAAAAAAACTGAAGGAAAGACTTGAGCAATTTCCAAAACAACCGAAACGCCCTAACAACTGCATAGCAACACACTAAAAACCACTCGAAACACTTTAGTGACCAAATAGCAATACCCTGGCAATTGCCCACAGCACCACTCACATATTCTTCAGAAAGCCTAGCCTGAAATCAAACGTCCTGAGCTTTAAAGAGACATGTGCAGCTCTCCTGGAGGCCGGCTCTCCTCTGAGATGACACGGCCACTGGGCTGTGATCACAGCGGGCGGGGGCACAATGAACACTGCCGTTTTCTATTAGCAGAAGGGCACAATGAACGATCACACTTCTCTTTTTTTCCCCCTGGCCTGTGATTGCTCTTCTCCCCGAGCCCAGGCAAACACGTGTGAGGAAAATAAAGAGTTTGCACAGATAACAGGCCAGTTTGTTGCCTATGGAATCACTGGTTTGGTACATTATTTGTGCCCTGAAGTGAGGAGAAGATAATTATGCTGAAAAGAAAAATACTCCTACTTTTTTTTGGTGGCACTCTATACTGCAAACGCAGCTCTTTGGCGAGCAGACCAAAGAAATAATCATACAGCCTTTCAGAGCATGCCTCTCATATGTTGCGCTGGGACGTACAATTCATTTAAGTGAAGCAAATGAAGCTGTTCAAAAACACTACTGCCTGATTAATTTGAGTTCATTTTTTTGTACTCTTCTAGCTCAGCTCTAATTTAACTACTTACAACCAACACAGATTCTCTCAGAACTAGGGATGGAAATCCTAAAGAATTGTCTGGTTTAGATTCTGTTTATATTTTCTAATGTTTCCATTAAAAACTCCATTAATGCTTTAAGAATTATTGTTCCAAATTCTATATGGTTCATGACTCAAAACAATAAAACTATATGGATTTGGGTCTGGCTGCATTTATTTGATGAAAAATACAATAAAAACAATAACATTGTAATTATTGTTATGGTATTATTATTTTTTATTTAAATATATATTTTAAAATGGAATTTATTTCTGTGAGTCTTTTTTTGTAGGTTTTCAAGGTTTGATGAATAGAACATTACCAAGCACATTATTTAAAAAAAAAAACTTCTTTTGTAACATTATAAATGCATTTACTGACACTTTTGATTGATCTAATGTATGCTTGCTGAATAAAAGATAATAATACAAAAAAAAATAATACAAAATAAATCTTACTGACCCACTTGTGGTAGTGTTCACAGAAATATTGACTCGGTATAAAACACTACAAATTAAATAGTGAGGCTTTTTTACAGATTTGATAAAAAGTTTTACCTCATAGAGTTTCAATATTTTTACATCTAAAAGTGATACTGGATCTAAAAGGGTTGATTCTCAGTCCCCAACACACTTGCCGACACATTTAAATCATCTAAATGGAGCCCTAAAATAGATCAACAGGATTGTGATACTTCCCGCAGATTAAATTCAATCCAAGAGCCTCATAAACATTCTGAACTCGGAGGCTGCGAGTTGTCTGTGATCAAACGATGTAATCTGACCCAACACATCGAGCGGTCAGAGAGAAAGAGGCAATCAATGAATCACAGCGGTGGAAAAGCAGGGATTTATCTCAACAAACACACACCTCACATCCTCTACAGCCATTCCAACATCTGGACGTCTCCGACATTTTTCCCATTTAATCGTGCTTGAAGGTTGAATGAGCGTTTGCTGAATCCGCCCTGTTGGGATTAGAGCTGTAATCGGGATAGGAGGGGCTCTGTGATGGTTAGGACACAAGTCACGGTAAAGCACAAATCTCTTCATGAAAACTCGTGTTGAGTCACTGTAATGTCATGAAAGCTACCCTTTCAAAAGAAGAGGTGTCAAATAATGCTTAGACCCTGCAATCACAAGTCCAAGATCACAATCCGAACTAACATTTTTCATTAAACTCAATAACTGCCTGATTCTAAATGGCTAAATTTATCTGAATAATTGTCTGATGTATGTCTAATGAAATGTTTAAGGGATAGTTGACCCAAAAATAACAATTTGATGTTGATCTGCTTACCCCCTGGGCTGTAGAACACAAACGAAGATTGTTAATTCAAACCATTGCAGTCTGTAAGTTATATAATGCTAGATGCATACATGACTGGCAATGCACTCTGGCACATCAATATATAGATGTACTGTATATGTTGCTAACAAGGCATCTGTGTGTGTGTGTGTGTGTGTGTGTATATATATATATATATACCGGATGTTGTGAATGACAATGGACATTGTGGTTAAAGATTAAAAAAATTATAAAAATACTTAAGTTTCTTGCACAAACTGATAATTCCATGTCTTAGGAAATCAACGTATCATCATGAGCAACAGGGATTATTTTGGATTTGTTTGTGTGTTTTTTTTACTCTCAAAGATTGTGTGCCCATTGACTTGCATTATATGATATCATCAACGTAATGAGTTAAAAAAAAAAAAATTGTTTGTGTTCTACTGAAGAAACAAAGTCACCTACAGTACATCTTGTATGCCCTGGGGGTGAGCAGATAAATATAAAATTTTTGTGTGAGCTATTCCTTTAAAGGAGTCATACAAAGTCAATTTTCCATAAACTAATATGATTCTTTAGGGTCTTAATGGAAAGTTTGGAATATATTTTAATGGAATATATTTAGTTTGAAAATTTCTTAAGGATATTGTATAAAATGCTCATTTTCCCCTGTCAAAAACAGCTCTTTAGAAATCACTCTGTTCTGTGTACTTCCCCTTTAAATCTTCACGAGC
>JAUMHI010000058.1:18569017-18607141 GCA_032359435.1 Enteromius unitaeniatus | reverse complement strand
ACTGAAGATTGGCAGGTGACTGTTGGACACCAGGTGTCTTTAGTCTTGCTTGCCCTAACAGTAATGGTGAACTTTCAAAGATGTGTGTTACCAGTATTGCTAATGGAAATTACCCCCCCCCCCCCTTTTTTTTTTTTTTTTTTTACTTAGCAGCAGAAATGGTTTTCCATATAAATCTCTGTATAGGGCAGTGAATGTGAAACATGTCAGATGCAGATGATTATGGAGTATTGGTGATCACCAGGATGGAGCTCTGTTCTGTCTTTGGAATTGCTCAGACACAGTTTGTGGGGTTTATCTCTAAAGCGAGACGGATGGGTGTGTGTCGGCCTCGGCTCTGACGGGTCAGCAGACTCAAATCCAAAGAGCTGTGTTCAAAGACCACCCCAGCAGGAAGCGCATCAAAAGAACTCAACCACCGCCCGTTCAAAAGAGCATGTTTTCTCCAGATCAGACACTGACGCATCCTCTAGTCAAAACGAGGAGCATTGGGAAAACAGAGGTTTTTTTTATTCCTTTGGTCAGGTCTGATGTGAATTCAATCATGTATTAGCAAAATCAAGTTGCAGTGTGAGAAATGCTGATTAAAATTTGCTCTGACGATTTTTTTAATATTGTATTTATGCGGAAATACTTGCATTACAGAAATGCAATATAGATGCACACATTTAATTATGAATTATTTAAAACATTGCTTATATATTTTTCATTGTAATAAATACTAGAAAGTTTTTTTCCCCCCAAACTAATAATTCTGTAATGTTTTACAAAGGCTTTCTAATAATAAAAATATAAATCCGTTTTTGAAAACAGCTAATTCTCTGTGGAATTGCAGGGTTATTGTACAGCCTATAAATATACAAATCAATATAAATATATATACATATCAAAAAATATAACATCATAAAATATAACATACTGTTTTAAAGATCCATTATCTTATGACAAATGATCCTTAGGAAATCATTCTAATATGCTGATTTGCTCAAGAAACATTACTTATTATCATCAAAGTTTCAATCAGCTCAATTCTTTGTGAAAAAATGGTCAGAATTTTTTGATGAACAGAAAGTTAAAAATAACTGTATTTCTATAACCTAGACTTTTTTTTTATTATAAATGTCTTTACTGTAGCTTCTGATTAATTCAATGCATCTTGACTGAATAAAAGTATTAATTTCATATTATTTTTAATCTTTTTGACCCAAACTTTTGACATTTTTTTAATTGAAATAATAAATAAAACACTATTACTACTACTACTAGTAGTAGTAGTAGTAGTAGTACATATATTACAGATATTGTACCATTGTTGGCATTGCATTTACAGTTATCAGCCAATAAACACTTCCAATCTGCCTCAAACTCCCATAAAACTTAGCACAACAAACTTTTCTGCACTTGCGATGGTGGTCTCACAGCAAGCTGAATGGGAGGACTGAAGAACTCACTCCTGTCTCATCCCTCCGCATGCTATCTCCTAGTCAATCTGTGCTCATGTAAATACCAGCTGCCTCGGTTCTCTGAGCCATGGCGATATACACCCACACGCTCCACGGCAGTCACATGACGCCGTATTCAATGCTTTAATCATATAAATCTCTCAAAAAATGTCACTAGCCAATGCAAGATTCAATCTGTATCCTTTTTCCCACTAGTTACACCAGCTAGCAGAGATAGCGATCCCGTGCAAGACACTGCTGTGTTTATCAGAAGGATAGTGAGAGATCGACTGACCTACATACAGCACGAGCACACAGACTCTCACACTCAGGCACGTGGCTCCACTACTGCAAATACTCCACCACACATTAGAAAAAAAAACATACCTAGAGCCATGCGGCTTCATGCATGAGCTCCAGCATGTTGTCAGGGTTGAAATGGAGAGAACGGGAACACCAGCTAGATTGTTTTCAGCATAACAATGTGCTTCCTCCATGTACGGAAACTGTAACAGGTTCAGTTTAACAAGAGCTCATGTCAGAATACACTTGGGCCATACGGATGAGAGCTTTTGACAGTATATACTGCACAGTGTATGATGCTAGAAATCTGTCAGCTGGTAGATATAACCTTAATACTCCTATAACCTTAGCTGTTCATTTGTCATACATGTGTGAAAAATGCCAAAGTTCTACCGCGTCAAGACAATATAAAACTTTTGACGAGAAAAAATAGGGCAAGACATAGATATGCTCTGTTAAGAATGCACTGGATTGCAAAAATGTGCGTTACATACCTAGGTAGAGACGGATCAAATCGAGCTATTTAAAGCTGTTTAGCAATAAGATCTTATGGGCTTAAATGAAGACAGAAATAAAGCAATTAAAGGAGATATTACAAATGATTTGTTTTTTTTTTACTGTGCACTGATATAATGGTCACAATAACACAAAGTCATTTCGATTTCTTGTTGACATTAGTTTGGCTATTTATAATCGCTTTAATAATTGTTAAAAAATATACTTTACACCGCAATTATGCTGTAATGCAATTAAATGTAAAAGAAAATAAATAAATATATATATATAAATAAAAGTTCATTATTAAGTTAAAAAAAAAATGTACATACTGTATATATATATATATATTTATATATATATATAAACACATTTTCCCCCAGTGTATTAGTGCCCTCAAAGAATGTGAAGCGGTAAATAAACAAACACACACACACACATATATATATATATATATATATACAAGCTGCAAAATAATTACCACTTTGAACAAATGTGTACTTTTGCCAAGCATCTTTCAACATAACTTAGAATTGACAATTGCAATGTTTATCATTTATTTAATCTTATCTTTTGGGTCTAAAAGAGGACGATGAACAAATCCGATTAACCTTTTTTCTTCACTTTCATGCTTACATTGTATCAAACTCATACGTTTAATTAGTACACATATAGAAATCAAACCCATGAACTTGCTGTTGCTATAGCACCAAAAACTCTGCACTGGAATGATTTGTAATTCCACAATAAAGCGATACGGAAATAAAAGAACTATGCAGATGATATATACTGTTACAGTTGATCTAATGACTCACACAGGATTTTAGTCACACCGCCCACCCCTAATAATAAAGTGCTTCCTCCACACAGGGAAACTGTGTAACACGCTCAGTTTAACAGAAGCTGGTGTCAGGATCCACTGTAGAAACACCCTCAAAGGAAGCAGATGCAGAGTACCAGAAGAAAGAAGCTCAAAACGATGCTATGCCTAATATAACACCGCCATCACGGCGTGGTTGCTATGGCTGCAACTGTCAGCATGGCACAGGGGGCTCGTGCCATGACTGACAGCTGTGACAGCGATGTAATCCAATCCCCTCGCTGCACAAAACAGTCTTCATCAGAGCCCGACTGCACAGAGATCTCGACATGAACTGAGTGGGAGAGGAGAGCGTAGGCAACACAGTGGAATGCCGCCCGGCACATGGAATCAGGTTCTGACGGAGGAGAAATGCACGAAGGAGAAATAATCCGGTAGGAAGGTGAGGGACAGTGACAGGGCAAAGTATCCAGAGGAACATATAACATAATGAAAAATACATTTACAAATGAGTAAATAGAGTGAGGTCAGTGAAGTTTGTGGTACAATTGTACATTGTACACTAGCATGTAATGATGTGCTTTGATTTACTCCAAACCATCCACTTTTGACAATTCAATTCAATTCTAATGGATAAAATCCAAATTTAAAAGTAGTCGCACACACAATAATTTTATCCAATTGACTATTGGCTCCATATTTCAAGTCTTTATACATTATATACGTATATTCTATAAAACTTTAACATGTTTCAAAGAACAATTACATCTTATTTTCTAATCAATAATCTACAATTAAGTAATTAAGTGTATATCTTGGCATTTTTAATAAAACAACAATACTGTTCAAAATTAAATCTATATTCAGAATAAAAGCTCAAATTAAGCTATTATATAACTTCAGTAGACCTGGGCAGGTTTTCATTTGACATTTGTGAAGGACCTGCAAAGAAGTAAAAAATAAATGCAGTGTTTGGCTGACAGGTTTTTGGATTTGCATCTCAAATTTTCCAAACTAATCATCTTCAGATAAAATGTTTTGAACTTGAACCTGAAACTATGATAAATAAACAAACACAGTACATACATTTTTGAATAAGAACCTTTAACCAGTCCAAAATACAGTGAGAAAGTAAAACAGACCAAGAATACGGTAAGTTTTATGGACTACCTTTAAGGTTCAAAGGAGTATAGAAATTTGTATATTTTATTTATTTCTTTTGAAGCTGCATTGAAATTTGGACCTGCGACCCCTTGGCCACCATTGAAGTCCACTATATAGTGAAAAATCCTGGAATATTTTCTGCAAAAAACTTTTCTCTGTGACTGAAGAAAGAAAGGCATGAACATCTTTAATGTTGTTTTGAAGCCCTTGTTGAAGCATTACGCATCGAATTACAACAACTGTTGTTGTCTATAAAAGAGGCACATGAAAATTCTTCTTTTATCATGCAAAGAAAAAAAATAACAGCATATGGGTTTGGAATGACATAATGAGTGAGTAAATAATGACAGAATATTCATTCTTTGAATCTAGAATATGAAGCAGATGCCCACCCATATGGGTCACATAGATAGTAGCCCTCAGCCCACTGCTCTCAAAAATATAAAAAAATAATATATATATATATATATATATATAAAAGCACACTCCACTGACACACGTGGAGCTGAAAACATGTCGCTCTGACACAGGGAGGCAGGTATTGAGTAATGAAGTTGAGTAATTAGAGAAGATGAAAGACATCAGTATTGGCATTGAGTCAGTAGATGAAGTGAACTATAACTGGAGGTGTGACAGAACTGAAGCTCACGCCCGCTGTGTGCCTTTAGAAGAGATCTGAAGGCGTCAGTGCCTGGGTGGAAAAGTGGAGTAGCTGCCACAGCGAGATCTGACACTACAAACAACACCCACATCAGAGCAGAACTAAATTACTGAACAAATTAAGTTTTACACAATGGCACAAAACTGGAGGGGGAGAAAGGAATGCATATAAAAGAAAAATAACTGAGGTCTGTTTAAAATATTCTCTCATCTTTGCTTAAGATTTTTAGATTTTCTTGCTTGTAGAGGTTCAATGCTTCAAACGGAGCTCATTTAAAGAAATGAAAACTTTTATTCAGCAAGGATGATTTAAAATTTACCAAAAGTTACGGTAAAGACATTTAAAAAAATTTTACAAAAGATTTCAGACAAATGTTGTTGTTTTGAACTTTCTACATCATACATTCTATTATGTGACTCTGCAACCATAAATAGCCCAAGTATATTTGTAGCAATAGCCAAAATATCAAAATTTTTATTTTTCTTCTATGCCAAAAATCATTGGGATATTAAGTAAAGATCGTGTTCTATGAAGATGTTTTGTAAATTTCATACCGTAAATATATTAAAACATTGAACATTCTCAATATTTCAATTTGTTTCCAGATTTTCTAATAATTATATCTCTGCCAGTTTTGTCCCATCCTAAAAAAAAAAATACATCAATGGAAAGGTTATTTATTCAGGTGATGTATAAATCTAATTTTCGGCAGGAAAAAAAGACCCTTATGACTTTTGTGGTCACATATATTTAATACTATAAATATATATATAAATAGATAAAATGTATTATATCTTACCACATAAACATTAGTGTATCTTGAATTCAAACACTTTACAATAAGGTGCCATTTGTTAACATGAATGCATTAAGCAACATGAACAAACCATGAACAAAGCATTTATTACACTATTTATTAATCTTTGTTAATATGTGACCCTGGACAGCAAAACCAGTCGTAAGTGTTAATTTTGCAAAAAATAAGATTTATACATGATCTGAAAGCTGAATAAATAGGATTCTTATCAAGATCTTATCAATGCATATTACTAAGTTTCTAAATATCTTAATTGAACATGATCTTTACTTACTATCCTAAGGATTTTTGGCAAAAAAGGAAAATGAATAATTTTGACCCGTACAATGTATTTTTGGCTATTGCTACAAATATACCCCAGCGACTTAAGACTGGTTTTGTGGTCCAGGGTCACGTATTATTTAATGAAAATACAGTTGTTCATTGTTTATTCATGTTAGTTCACAGTGAATTAACTAATGTTAACAAACACAGCCAATTAACCAATGTCAACTAACAAACCTTACTGTAAAGTGTTACCCATCTTCTATTAAACTTATCTGAAGACTAAATCATCTGGAGTATGATATCCACATACAACTCAAACTGTGTCATTTAAAATGAAACCTAGATGAACTCCTTTAAGCCTGCCATGAATGAGTAACCGCTCAAGCTCAGGTTTGATTCTGAACACTAAAGATTAGAAAAGCTAAGAGAGGTGCAGGAAACGAGCTGACCAGCCTGCAGCCACCTGCTTGTTTCTTTCAGATCCAGGAGCCTGTCAAACATGATTACCTGTAGTGAGAGTCTTTACACTTCCAGGTTAAGGGGGGAAAGTTCTGGTGAGTGTGCATATTGAAGTGTTCTAGGCTGCATGCTGGGTGCAGGTTCAACAATACAACAAGCTCCTGGAACAACGTAACCTGATCATCCAAACCCTCAACTAACCCTGAAGTCAGAGGACAATGATAGGTCATACACTATCATTAAAAAGTGACCTAAAATGTTCAATATTTTCTTTTTGTAAGAAGTCTCTATATGCTCACCAAGCCTGCCCTGCACATAATTCAAAATTACACTGTAAAATATCATAATCTTTATAGTAATTTTTACTGTAACATTTGACCAACTTAACGTCAGTATTTATTTAATAATTTAATATTTAATAATAATTTATTTAATTAATTTTATCTAAAATAATAATTATATTATTTAGTATATTATACAATTACACTGACCCCAAAGCTTGAACAGCAGTATATTAACGCATCCTAAAATATACATAACACACAGAGAAAGAGAGAGAGGAGGGAGAAAAAAATAAAAATCACCTGAGAGCACAATTTACAAGCCATTAGTAAAATGATAAGTACAACTATATTTTTTCATTTTTCGGGAGAAAATATTGCAGTTTGAGGTATTATTTCTGTTTTTCATTTTATTGTTATTGTGTATTGTTTTTTTATATATAGCATCTACTACACAGATTTTTTATTACTATTGTAGTACAACTATATTTTTTCATTTTTCGGGAGAAAAGTATTATTTATACCTGTAGCCCGTTCAAGTTGCACACAAATTTGTAATGCTATATGAACAATCGAGATTAAAAACTTTTATATAAATATTTATATTAATATAGCAATGTTAAAATGAATTAATCCCTAAATACTCTCATTGAAAAATGTACTGTCATTTTTCTGTCATATCCATTCATTTTTATATACAACAAAATACAATGCAGTGCAAAATTTAAAAAATACAGGTAAATCGCCTGTAAAAATCAATCAATCAATCAATCAATCAATGCAGATTCCTTCAAATTAATGCAGTACATTGCGCCCTATTTTTACAGGGTTTTTTGAGTGCATTTCCTTTGCTCAATTATCCACAGAAACAATGACTACATCAGCCAACTAAAGGTCACTGGACTTACAAACAGAGTCCATTTCAATCAATTCTCTGAAAAGCTGTTGCTTCACGAAGATGAAAGAAGAGCTCTGGAGTGTACATTGTTGAGGTGTTCAGGGCTTGTTTTCTCTAGGTGAACACTGATGGTCTCTTTCATTCAGCTCTGGAGAGTTCAGAAAGCATCCGCAGCAGGGTGCATGTGAAGTTAGCTGACCGCTTTCAGTCTGTATTGTCAGAGTAGTAAGTATTTTCATCCTTTTGCTGAAGAGAGGTTTAAGGTTGTTCTGTTGCGCCTTAAATATCCAATGTATTTACAAGTAAACAGGCTCTTTTACAAAACCTAGCGAGCTGCCTTCTCAGACAGCATGACAATAGAAACGAATAATTTTTACTAAATAGTCTTAATTTTAATATCACTAAGATAAAGTTATTTAGATTTTTTATATTTTATTGTTAGTTAAAAAAATATATTTTATTTGTATTTTTTAATAGACAGTATCTACTACACAGATTTTATTATAACCATTTTAGTACAAGTTTAAAAACAATATATAATAAATTCAAAAATATTACCTTTTGTAACTAGCAGAAATAAAATATTTTTTTATATATTTTATTTCAGTTACCTTTTTGTCAAAATAACAAAAATGTTTTATTTTAGTTTTAGTTAACTACAGAAATACTCCCTGTGTAGGCAGCTTACCAGATATCTGAACGTTGATAAAGAGAATAAATCTCAGTTCCAGTCTTTTTTCTTCCAACTCCTTTCAAAATCTTTTTTTCTAAGGGATCTTTTTTTCATGCAAGATGCTTTGTAAAGCCATAATCATATGTGGTCTGGCAGTAAGACATTGTGGAACATGGTGTAAAGGACTAATCCTCTTATGCCATACTAAATAAACTTTATGGATCTAGAATAATCTTTAATCCACACAACACAGCCATATTAGAGATGCCTTGGTCTTAGCATAAGCCCTGCCATTTAGATTAAACAAACACCATTTTCCCAGCAAGAACGAGACCATACATGCACATCTGTAAAGGGCGACCTATTTCATAAAAAGCTGATTTTTTAAAAGAAACTATTATGCTGTAACACATTTACTGACCCTTTGAGAGAAAAAGAACTGGTTATGTAACATTATAATGCAATAACTGTATGCCTCCACTATAATGCAGCAAACATAAGGTTTTGCACTTTCTTTCACTAAATAAAGGGATTAAAATGAAATATTCCTCGAAAGACAGGTTCTTACATTAGTCCCTTCACGCTCTGTGTGGATTTAAGAAATCTTGTTTTTAATACTTGTTTTTAATTTTGGCTGAACAATATAAGATATTCAATATATATCCATGACATAAATGCAAGCGGTGTAATGAATATATTACAATATTTTTTACATTTTTAACATCAAGTATGGGTCATAAAAACCCCATCACCAATCCTCATCTAACATTTAATATATTACTTGCTTATTTCTAATGGCTTTTAAGAAATTTTGGACAGAATTTTGAATTAATGAAAGTAATAATAATAAAAACATTCTACTAAAATATTGAAATTTGAGCTGTGAAATGAGTAAGTACAATTAATTGCATCCATAAGAACAGTTTTTGTTTACACAAACACACATAAATATATATGTGTGTACTATGTATATATTCATATAATTTATATTATATATAAATATATTTCATATATTAACATAACTTTCTGAAATATCTACATTTATATGTGAGTATTTATATATACATAATAAATACGCACACACATATATATATATAAAATTAAAAAAGCACTAATATGTTTAGAGATAGTTTTGCAACAAAACACTTAAATACTTTTATTCAACAAGAACATGATATAAGAAGTGAAAACTTAAAACTACATGCTCAAAAGAAATTCAATTTTTAGAAATATTTCAGTTGTATCATGAGTCCTAACATAAACAAAATACACAGAGAGATAAATATCACCATGATGCCTTCATTTAATCAGTGTACAGTGACTATACTGAACAATATCATCACTTATCACAATATAAAGAGCTTACAGTTTTGTGAGACATCCACAAATATCACAGAATTGTACTCCTTACTCCCTGTGGGAAACTATTGGCAACCGAAGAAACAAGTAACATGTGACAGCAAGTGGAAATTATGCTATAAACAAAATGAAAACGCTTTAGCCTTAAACCCACAGTACCTCTGCAGCACTTAAGAACACGCAACCCAGGTCACATTTCATCCCAAAGGAATATGTGGTATAATTCAGCGGTTACAGCGTGCAAAGAATAGGATGCGCTCCATTTAGTGAATGCGAGCACGATCAGACTGCTTCTGGGAAATTCACATTCTTAACGCGCAGTGCAATTAGGACTGCAGCTTTCTTAAATCAGAGCCAAATTTAGGTGCTTCAAAATAAGCAGAAATAAAAATCAATCACACAAGTGAAATTTTCCAAACTGTTAAAATACCATTAAATGCTCCGTGTGAATAATGTATTCAGAGGAAACCAGCCTCGTTTGTATGCGCGTCCTAAATTTAAAGCCCTTTGCCAGGAGTCTGGAGTAGTTTTCAACCAATTATAGTCACAGGGTTCGTTTGCCGGTAGGTCCATATGAAAATCAGGGTCACACGAGGTGACATTAAAATGCATTCCCTGAAATGAGTTCAGAATTTCACCCGGCACGTTTCCTTATCTGCTTCTTGGAAAGAAGGTGACAATTAAGTCACCTACATTTTTTTCTCCATTCAATTTTCGTGAAATAACATTTTCGCTCTTTAACATAGAGCTTATCCTCACACTCCAATTTCAATAAAGCCTCTTATTTTGAGACAAGAAATCTTCAAACAGCTCTAGGACCTCTTAAAATAGCAATTATTTGGACTATAAGTGGCCTCTGATCCTGTGTCCTTAGTCTGAACTCCACAAACTTCAAAGCATTTCGGGAGTTTAACAAACACTTCAGTAATATTATCGACCTGACTGTACTCGCACTATTAGATGAGAACGAAACTTGAACTAAACTGAGCTGGATAATGGCACTGTCTTCTGTAGAGCTGCTTGAGCTCTGAATCGAATTTGTTTCATAATTGATGAACGACCATTATTCAGCTGAATTAAATCAGCTGACTCAGTCTGAATAATGACACTATTGCCTATTAAAGATCTGCTTGCAGTTGAACTAATATTGAACTGACTTGGGCTAAATAATGACTACTAGGCTCTCTTCTGTAGAGCTGTTGAGTTTGCTGGGTTTTTTTTTTTTAACCAAACTGAATAAACTCACTGAACTAGTCTGAATAACCAGCCTGGGGCCGGTTGCACCAGCTGGACGTACGTCCGGTCGTAAGATTAGGCTGGACGTAAAATGCGTTTTAAGTCCTGCGTAGAATTTATACCCGTTGCACCATCTTGGCGTAAGCTACATCTGAGACTAAATCTTACGCCTAGTCAGAGGTAGGTGTAAAGTAAAACTTCATCAAAGTCTGCAGTCGCCTTGAACCTTTTGACAAGAGACAAGGCTTTACGAGGTAATCAAAGCTAATGATTGCAGTTACATACATCTTCCTAAACTCCATTTTAAACGTTAAAGCTATGAGTGATGCAATACCAAAATAAAACGATAAAACGCTGTCTATAGGCGGACATTAATCTGCACGCAAAGAAAATCAACTTAAAATAGTTCAGTTTTGTGTTTGATGTCAAAATGATTTTATTTCATTTTGCTTTTTATTAAGTTAATTTAGAAAAATGTTTGGAGCATTTTTTGTTCATTAAATAGAAGTTTTAGTTTTTTTTAAGTAGGCTAACGACTAAGCGGTATCAGCAGCAGAGAGCTGATCGTAACCTATGTTTGATCACTTTAGGCTTCTCAAACCATCACGGCTTGTCTAAAATAAATCTATAGATATACCTACTAAAACAGTTCAAGCCTATAACAATGTTTAGATTTTAAAAATGCGCTTTAATAATAAATGTGGGATATGTTTGTGCGGAGAGGCTCAAGTGTGCTGAGCAGGACGCAGAGGCAAAAGCGCAATCGCTTGCATTTTTTTCAGAAACAAAACAGCCCACACCGTCAGTTTAAATGTCCATAATTAAATACATCATTCAAAAGAGTTTTTTTTAACCTGCCGCCTTCATTTTTAATATGTGTTTGAAGAAATCTGTCATGGAACGTATAGGGAGACTTCAGATAGAAAAACGGACTTGTTAGTAAATGTTTCCCCAGTGAACTCATGGCGTTGTGGCTTCACTTGTTGAAGTGCGAGCTCGTCTCAGCTGTATCTATAACTGGGAGAGAACGTGTCGGCGAGGACGCCCATCATCTACGCCGGGCGTAGCTGCGCCTGGTCGTAGTTTTTGATGGTGAAACTGGTGTAAATATTGAGCGGAAAGCTGGACGTAGCTAAGTCCAACGTAGGACTTACACCCAGCTTTTTTACTTACAGCTGGTGCAACCAGCCCCAGCTGATCTCACAGCAATAAATATTTTAATAAGCAGCTAATTCATACAATCTCACTTTTGCTAAACCGCACTGTATGTATTTTACAAGTTGCCAATTCGTATGAGCTTGTACGAATAATCTACACCTAACCCCGGCCTAACCCTGAGGTTTCGACATATTGTAAGTAAAGTTGTATAAATTAGCCACCTTGTAAAATACGTACGAATCGATCATGAGACTGTCTTGGAATAATCACACTTTTGTACTGCTTAGAGCTTGAATAAAGCAATATATGTTAATAAATGTAAAATGGGACATTTAGTTGCCCACATGGAAGTCTATGTTAACGTGTGTGTGTGTGTGTGAGAGAGAGTGTACTGGGCGGAGCGAAGGCAACCTAAATGCTCTCGCTTCATTAACAAGCCTTATTATAGGAGGTAACGTGGTGTGAAGTGTGAGTGGCACATCTTTGTTCCTGAGGGATTGTGTGATCAGGAGACAAGAGGCGAATCCTGCGTAATCTGGGTAATCTCTGCTCTAAGAGTGGATAAACCCTTCTGAGGCGAGGGCCACACACATGAGTACAGTCTGCATTAACTGTTCCTATTTGTTCAGAGTACAGCCAATAGTTCCCACTGTGTTATAAACAAGCATGATGCAATGCAAGAAAATATATATAGACCAATTTGAAGAAGTCGTCATAGTCACTTGCAGCTACACGCACACTGCGGTAGCAGAAAAACACAGGTAACAAGTGGAGCGAGATGGCTTAAATCCATGGAATAAGAGAAAAAAAAATTCTGTGCATTTGAATGTCAAAATTAGAATGCAAATAGTTTATCTCATGATGAAAATGTACCCGTGAGAAGTTCTTCACAAAATGTTATATATGTGCAAATATATGAATTCCATGATCATGCGGATCTCGTCATTAAAGCAGGTTCTGTGATTAGTAGTAAATCTCCATTACCTGCCTTCAAACGGAGCAGCATTTACTACACAGAGCCGTTTATGTGGCCAAAAAAGTTTGTAGAGTTCCATACTCTTAAAAATAAAGGTTCTTTATTGGCATATATGGTTCCACAAAGAACCTTTAACATCCATGCAACCTTTCAAATGCACAAAATATTCTTTATATTATAAAAAGATTCTTTAGGTCATTAAAATGTTCCTCACAATAAGAAACGGTTCTTGTAAGTAGTACACTGAAAGGTTCTTTGGAGAACCGAAAAAAGTTGTTTTTTTGTTTCTGTACTTCTCTGAGGAAAAAAAAAAAATGAAATGACAGCAGCAAATTCAGGAATCTCCATAGACCTATAAAGACAACTCAAGAACCTTACCCTGCTTGGGGGTAAAATAATAATACGGAGAAAGCAAGAACCCAATAAGGCTTCTTTGGTAAAACAGAATCCAAATAAACTGGAAGAGATAGTCTTTCAAACTCAATAAGGAAAAGCATTATTAGCTGAACCTGCGAAATTAAAAGGGTCATATGATGTTGCAAAAATAAGATTATTTTGTGTATGAAATGCATGCATTTACACAAAGATCATCTTTCTGAGAAGCAAGGTGTGCTCTGATTGGCCAGCCCTCTAGTGCATGGGGATTGGCGGAATACCTCAAGCATATGACAGAAATGTTACGCCCCTTACCATATTGTGATGCTGTCACAGAGAAATGATACAAAACCAATAAAACCCCTCATAAATGTGGCATTTGTTGCATCCTGGGGGACAAAATTAGTGGTAATAAAGACTTGTATTGTTTTTTTATGCTTTGTGTTGCATTGCGCCTCGTAAACATCACCATGTCGTGTCCTCTTTTGGAGGCATTTTCACAATGAAACAAAGCTTCTCCAGAAGATGGCACCGGCAACAACACATTTGGCCGGTGTTATGAAGATAAACCAGAGAAGTGGGGGCGTGTTTAAACGAGCCATTGTAGGGGGGGGGGGGCGTGGACAAGTCATAACTTTTTTAAAGAATACTTCTTTGGTTTTAAGACTTCATAATAATGTGGCTCAGATGTTATTATGACTCATAGAACATGGATATTAAGCTCATGGATTCATTCCGAAACTAGCATAACATAAGCAGGACCCACTGTATATGGTCTCTATGCTTGGCCAGGTAAAGCGTGTCCTGAAGTGCACTTCGGATCTCAATGAATCACATGGGAAAACATGGCTAGAGCTCTGAGCGATGCCTTAAGCATGTAAAGAAAGAGTACACACATCTTCAGTGCTATCAACATGCCCTTGAAAAAAAAAAATGTTTACTCAAAAAAGAAAATACTGTAACCACTAACTCACTCTCATGTGACTTACTTGCTATTGTGAAGCATAAAGGAAGATATTTGAGAAATGTCAATACAATGGAAGCCAATGAACTAATGCTGCTTTGCTACCAACGTTCTTGAAAATATTGTCTTTGTGTTCCACAGAAGAAAAAAATGCATACAGTTTTAGACCAACATGAGGGTGAGTACATGATGACACAATTTCATTTGTGGGGAATACCTTCATATAGGTATAGTGAACGTTATAAGAGAAAGCAAAAGAAAGCTAATGATATTTACTTAAGTGTTTATACACCAGGGCAATTACTGATTGATTGCATATCATTTTTTAGATTTATTATATATAGATATAGATATAAACGCTAAATATTTCAGAATTTGAATTCTGACTGGATCAGCCACTTTCAGAAATGTACACACTAGTAACAATAAGCTAGTTCTGCAGGTGAAGTGGTCTTAATGCCTAAAACCCTCCTTGCCTGTGGGGAAAAAAAAAATAAAAATCACTGTAATGGGCAGCCTTTCATGGTTAATCACTTTAGTGACCACCTGAGCAGAACAAATTGACATCCTGGACTCTAAATAATCTCTCTACAAATTGAATGATGCATTACTCCTCTTCATTTCTGATGCTATTCAACCAAGATTAAAAGTCAAGGTTACAGTAACCCACGTAGTCAATTTTGGCCTGTAAATATCCTCATTAATTAAGAATCCTTCCTGAGTCAATATTAGCTAGGTTTGAGACACATGGGAGCCAGAGCTGAGATGTGGAGCAGTGAGAGTCAACACAAGACTGTATATCGATAAAATGAGAAGGAAAAAAGAAAAAAGAGTGCTTCTAATTGGAGGCTGAGGCACGGAGAGATATGGACAAAATTGCTCCGGTCTTCTCCAGGGATATTTGAACATCAAACCCATGTTCAGACAGCAAACAGGGTGGGAAATGTACAGAGACAAGTGTGCCATGTAATCCAGCCTGCTTATTAGAAAAAAAGCACCAAGTATGCCAGTGCTATCGATTGCAGCAAGAAAAACACAGCCATTAAGAATCACTTAACGAAAAGCTTGTTGGTTTTAACCGTCATTTCAAGGAACGCTGGTTTATTTTCGTCTAAAGCACTCGTGTTTCCAGGGCTGTTATATGAACATCTCCATCATGGGAGGATATCAGCCCTAGACAGCAGATTTATTGCTCTTCTGTGAAGCCAATAAACAGCAGAAATGTGAGCCAATTCCCCACAGGTTGAAGCCCGAGCTCTTCTACGGTCAGATTCATTATGCATCCAGTACATCATACGTCAAAACTAAATTTCCCTCCCCTTGAGCGCTCTAGAAAGCGCAATAACATTATCGCACCTGAGCGATATCGCAGTCAAACGGCACGCTATCATGCATCTGCCCACCCGAGATAGACTCTCTGCATTTCCACCAGATGTTTTTCAATGAAATGAGCCAATGATCTGTAATTACTGTGACCTACAAGAGGGAGATATGTAGGTTAAGTTTGCCTGCCGCTCAGCTTTTTTGCATGCATGTCCCAGGGATGTTTTCAAAGTATAAATCCCAGCAGCTCCTTTAATCTCCTTACGCGCTTACATCCGCTTTAAAAATTCACTAACACAGTGACAAATGCACGTTGACTCAGGACGTTGCTCTGGCCAATAGAAGAGTCCAAACTGCACATTTAGACTCTCTGTCAATAGATACAGGTTTGCAAACAGAGCATTGATGTGAATGCATTGTACTGATAGTAATGATAGCACATGAACCTCTAGACTACATTCACAAGCCATCTTTTTAAATCAGATGATGTCAGATGAATGTACTAAAAACGATTTTTAATCCAAAATGTATTCATTATACTAAAGTTTTTGCTTTATTACAGGAATGAAAATTTATTTTATTTTTATTACATTTTTTTCTTGCACTACACTGACAATTTTTAATCAGAAAATTCACTAGTTACTAAACTAGACAAACTACATACTTGAACTCTTTAAATGGTAAAATTGTTAAACATTCATGTATTTGAATTAATGCATATAAATTTGAGAATTTGGAGATGAGGTGTGTTACTGTTATGAAATAATAAATAATATTACGGTATTAATTTTAGGCTTCATTTTCTTATAATCAAATTTAATATTTTAAATTTATAACAATGTATACAGTATACTATAGAATTTTTATTTTTAATACTATAGCAGGTGCATTGAAGAGGTGACTGTGAAACATGGCCAAATTTGCAATCAAAAGTCAAATAACTTCCATTACTTTGTACCTCAGAGCTCTTTCCATTATAATGTCAGATTTCATTATACTAAAGATACGGCTGTTATCTAGCACAAGAAATTGAACAATCAGGCTGGGAAAATGGAGACAACCTACTGTGCTTAAACGGGGACACATTTCTCAACCACACAGACCTGAAGAATCAGAAATTAGGATGATGAGAAAAATTCAAACACTCTACGCAGAGCCGTTTTGAAGTGAGACCGAAGACCTTTAGCTGTCCTTTTTCTTACCCCAGATAATAAAACATTTGCATTGCAACTTTGTACAAAGAGCCAGTCTGGAACCTTCACATCCCACTCACATCCATCAAGGTACTTATGGAAATAGCCATATACCTGTCTCCCAGAAGTACAGCGACTTCCCGTCTCCTGTCGTTTGGGCGCAAGCGGTCCAGATTCCTCCGAGCAGTAAAAATAACCTCCACAAACACAGGAACGCTGTCCTTGCACCCCTAACCCCAAGTCCCATGGCTCCCCTGAGTCGCGTAAAATCCACTCGGTCGGGAGGAAAAGAAACCCCAACGAGAGCAGAGAAAGAAGTTCAGTCGTACAGACTGAAAGAGTTTGCGTGCCTCTTGAGTTAAGGTCCCCCGAAGGAACGGAGCATGTATAGCGGACCTCCTGGGCTTCTGCTCCTCTGGTTGGCTGGAGAGGAAAGGAGAACGTTCTGGCTGAACAATAGAGAACGGCAGCCACTGCTGCTACTGCTGCCGCTGTCCTCTGCCTACTGCAGCTGACTGACGCCGCATCTCCCCTCCCTCTGCCTCTCTCTCTCTCTATCTCTCTCTCGCTCAAGCTCGAGCTTAGGGCACAAGGACGCTCCTTCGCCATGCTCCTGTGACGCTAAAGAAGACAAGATAAGAGGGGAGTGCTGTCGCTAAGGGAGGGAGGGAGAAAGAGGGAGATTTATGAACTGCATATTCCACATTTTCTGTCTGCGTGCTGAGACTGGAGTTGCATGAAGCTAGACGATTAAATGAAGGAAATTAGAAATACGGTATTAATGAAAGATTTTTTTTGAGATGACACAAGTGCTAAGTCCCACTGTCTAAAAGCACAAAATCAAAATCCATGCATACTTTTCTATTGCATGCTCCCTTAGTTATGTGCACAACATGCATGCTACTTCAAAGAAATAAAAAGTTTGTTTTTTAATACATACACAACGCAATTACTGTTCTGATTCATGTATTATAAAAACAAATAGATATGGTTTAAGTTATGATATTGTTAATCATTACTGTATTTGTTGTAGTGAATTGTTGTACCTAGACCACAAAACCAGTCAATTTTTCAAAGTATTTCAAAATTAAATAAGCTTTCCATTGATGTATGGTGTGTTGTGACAGGACAATATTCGGCCCGAGATACAACCATTTGAAAATCTGGAATCTGAGGATGCAAAAAAATCTAAATACAGAGAAAATCACTTTGCAATGCATATTACAAATCAAAAATTAAGTTTTAATATATTTAGAGTAGGACATTTACAAATTGTCTTAATGGAACATGATCTTTACTTAATGTTTCAAACGGAAACATTTTCATTGTTAAAATTCAGTAATCAATATTCACCTCACAAAGTTCATTTTCAAAATATTTTGTTTATTTAATAATTCCAGCAATAATATTCATCAGCCAACTTTCGGTTATTTATATTTCACTTCACAAATTCGCTTCCAAAAATTCAGTGGTTAAAATTTGACCGAAATTTGACTCTCACGTGTAAGTCGGTAAAAATCGTGCAACCTGTGCGCCTAAATGGTCAAATGCACGCATAATTGGTGATTATTCAGTACATCCTCAGTAGTTATGTAATTAATTAACAATAATAAAAGACTGAAAATACATGTGTAACAGTAAATCGGATCCGTGCGGCTCATAAAGTGAGTGCTTTCTACTGGGTGCTTAATAAATTCCTTCCTGCTCTGGAGCAGCGGATTGCACAGACCTCAGGAAGGGCAGGGGCAAAGTGATGTCACAAGGGCAGCAGGTGATGCAAATGTTCACAACTTAAATAATAAAGAAAGTTCTTCATTTAGTTTAAGTTTCTTCATTTGGTTGTGCTGTACGCATGTTTTGTCAAATTGATGTTTGTTTGTTTGTTTGTTTTCTATTTACAGTACGTGTTTTCTGAAGTTCCAGATTGTTGAGCACTCTCGGCCACTGTACAAAACTTTAAATGAATGATTTATTTAGAGGTAGTGATATTAAACATGAATATTTAATAATAAAATCACATGAACAATCACTAATTATGCGTGCATATGACCGTTTAGGCGCACAGGTTAAACGATTTTAAAGATTTACATGTGAGAGTTGGCTTTTACAGAGGAGTGAAACACAGATAGAAATGGGGCATAAAGTATTTCGATTAACAGCACAGACTCTAATAAAATAATATCCTACAACAAACACTTGGTGTGTTTGCCGCTGGTGGTCTAACAGTAGATAGCTTCTTGGATCTGTAATCTACTGCTTTTCCTGCAGTTCCCGGATGTGCACTCTGTCGTATTTGAACCACTGAATTTACAGAAGCGAATTTTTAAAGTGAAATTAAAAATAACCGAAAGTTGCCTGACGAATATTATTGCTGGAATTATTATTATTTTATATTAAATATAATTAAATGTTATTATTTATATCATTTATATTATTTTGAAAATGAACTTTGTGAGGTTTTGAAAATGAATGTTTGTGAAATGTTTCCATTTGAAATATTCACTATGTAAATGTACAACCATGTTAAAATGCAGCGCATAAAAATGCAAGCCATGAAAACAAAATGCATTAAAAAGCAAGCACTGTTAATTGCAATGCTGTTTTTTCTCGATTTGTGGAATTCAACAAGTTTTTTATTTTTAAATACTTTAGGCAGGATTTTGGTTCCATAATTGTCTAAAAGCAAGAAATTAAAATGGACCCCGTTTACTTAAGTTCCTGGGTTTTGAACAATGAGAAGTTTACGCCAAAGAAAGAAAACGTTTTTTATCTTCATAATGCAACACTTGATCTGTCTCTAAAAAGATGTTTCTTTTTGGATAGCATTACCAAGAAGGTCTAAAAATAATTTAATTCGATTGCGGCATGAATTGTGCCCTCTTTGTTCAAGCACATTTTCAAATGTTCAAGTATATTTTTTGTATGCGCTTTACATTATTTTAAACATGACCAAACAGCACGAGCAAATGATTTTAAACCACATAATCATTCTTTACCCAATCTACTCAATCCATTCTCAGTATATCGACAGACTACGGATTGTGATGTCACTGCGCAGGCAGAGATCACTAAATCTTAATGACCGTTTTGTTAATCCACTTTCCTAAGCTCAATAGCTCAGGTCGTGATCTTGAGTGGCAGATACTGGCACTGGCATGATAGCAGACTAAACATGAGTGTGTGAGGCTCAAGAGTCAAGACACTTTCACACTACAGCTTTGGTGTGGATTTGAGTCCAACTGACAGAAGAGTTTAGTTTATTTGGCTGTATAAATGGCTGATCTAAACTCTGAGGTGAAACAAGCAAACTGTATGAAAACATGAATGCATCAAGGTCTGCATATACAGCAAAAAACATCTGAAGTCCATCCAAAAATCTAAGCAGCATATAACAAAATGTATGCAAACATCTCTGATACATCAAGAAGTCAATCTCATTCATTAAAAATGATTCTGGGAGTTTGTAGCAGTGGTTGGTAGTTTTATGAATGACAGTTGAACCCTGCAGCAGATCTTCTCTTCCACTTCAGTGGTCAGACAGGCCATGAGTGAAGCCACTCAAGCAGAACCTGCCCCGGTCAGGGCTAATGTTCCCTCAACACCGCTGTGAAGCTCCCTGAGCAGAGGCACAGCCCGTGCCAACATGGAGAGGGACTACAACACTAATCGCTTTGTTAGGGACTTGAGCTGTCAGTTGTATTTAAAGGAGATTGTGATCTGCTGCATTTCCATCCATTTATTTTTTGGAATATTGCATAAAAGACACTGGATGGAAATGGCAAATCAAGCATAAAATATTAAAATCAACACACACACACAAAAATCTATTACACTCAACTGAGGCAGTGCAACCAAGAAATAAAAATAAAATGATTTTGCTTCGACAGGTTACTAGACTGGATAAGGTGACTAACTGACCAATCGCATTTCACACATGCTAAAAGTCTTTATGAAACGCCTGAGACAAAGTCATCTAAATTATCTGGTAAAACATCCACCCAGAGCTTTCTTAAACAATTGCATTCCCAAACAGACTATACATTCGTCTCAAAAAAAAAACCCAAGATAACATTGTTATAGCATTTTATCAGCTCACAAGCTTTACCAATTCCAGCAGCATTTTATTACTTAAACTATGCGCCAGTATCTAAGGAAGTGCAGACTTTGTTTTTTGGCATTCCAAATTTTGGCATAGACTTAATTCATAAATTTGGATAAAAACATAGTGACAGCACATATTATAGTTTGCACACAACTGATAATAAGAAGTTTTTTTTAAGTGATCTTACAAAAAGAACACATGTAAAGTCAAAAATCTAATGTATTAAATAGCAATATCCCACCTATGTCTCTGAATGGTTTACAGCATTTGAATCAGACTAATCCCTCTTTTATGACTCTATTCTTTCAATGAATCTCTATGATTCAGGTTCTAATCCAGGCCTCATCAGCATTCCCAATGGGTTCTGCATTCTTGTTTGTAGCATTCAAATGGGAACATGAATCAAAGCCATCAATTTAATCTTATCTATCCTGATGCATCACATCTGAGCTAAAGTCAAAGGTCAGGTATGAAGAGATGATTGCACGAAAATCATGCCTTGTTTTCTGTCCTACGTCCACAATTAATTCACTATATTTTGTGGCTTTATCGTTTTGGCGGGGGGAAAAAACAAACTAAAGCGATAAATGGCTGTTCCCTGGATTTTTTTACTAAGTCTAAATCCGCATGGGCTGAGAAGTACAGAACACTGCCAGAAGAGGATGACAGTTTGTCTGGCCGCAGTGACAGGCCTGCGATAGATTAGACTGCTGTCCGTGAGTCACAAGGCAAATGCGATGACAGCAGTGGCAAAGTCTTGCAGCAGGACTGACAGTCCCGAGTCGCCATAGTGATGCCTAAAGCCAGTGACTCATGTACACAAAGGAAAGAGAGTCCAAAATAGACAGCTGATGCTAAGGGTTCAAATGACTGAACAATTACAACACTGATCCTGCCGCCTGGCATTCACATCCTGATTAACATAATAATGTACCATGGTATTTAAATAAATGCATTGGAAACACAAGCACATATTTTATCACACCAGTAAATCAATGGCTCTTGGTGTTGGTGGTGCCAACTCGTGGTAATATCATGTTGTGTAACTGTCAGAAAATGTATTTCCTTTTTGCTCTGCATCAGTTAAAAGGGGCATTGAACTTCGTTGGTGATGAATGCAGACAGTTGTCCTGTTTAATGTATTGTCGTGGAGTCGTGGTGAAAGCAGATCCAGGGGGGGTTACGTTCACAAAGTGAAAACCTCTTCTAACGATTCAATGCATCAGTGAACCATGTACATTCGAACCGATTTGGTACATTTTCCCCAAATCCGGTACATTTTCCATGAACGAAAAGGACTGAGTCAATCCATTCACGAATCGAGCGTCACGATTCTATGAGGTAACGATACGGAGTAAAAAACATAGTATTTACAAGCACTTTCACTTCAAGTGTGCCAAATCCCAGTCTCAAGCCACTGAGAAGTACCAGTAGCCTACTTACATAAAAACCTATACAACGTAGGCAGAAAGAAATGCTAATTAAAAAAAAAAAAACAACAGCAACAAAAAAAACACTTTAGACGTACTTAGAGGCTTTTGCATCTGATATATACAGTATACCTGCCGGTGTCATATAGTGTAAATATATATATATAAACACTAGTAGGTATAAATATGTATTTTATGTAGTCAAACTAACAGTAACTGGTAAATTTAAAAAAATCTACTCAAACCAATGATATATTTGAATAAATGAATACATTTGTTCTTTATAGAACCATCGATGGTATATTTCCATAAATACACGCATTTATGTAAATATTTACGTGTTTATATGTATATATGAATATATTTAACATAAACAACATATTTTAATACATTTAATATATACATGCATGTGCTTGCATACACATAATAAATATACACATATATTGTGTAAACGAAAACTTTTATTTGGGATGCAGTAAATCATTTAATAGCATTATTAAACATTATGATTTTCTTACCCCCTATTTTTCAGACTAGCATTCAAGCATCACATCTGATTTATTTTGCATGGAGTTGTGTGTATGCATGAGGTGAGAGTGTGTTTTGTGGGTAGGGTCTGTGCTGGATTATGAGCTTAAATCATCCGGTTACCTCTCTCTGTTCACCTGCTCTGAGCTAAAACAGGGGGAAAACCAATTAGTCTGATGAGATTCTTCAAATGCGTTTGATTCTTATCCACACAAATGCATCATTTTTATTCTCTTATCTGATGACCAGAAATGATACAAAATATAGACCGTTTCAGCAAACTCCTACGTTCATCTGTGCATCTTCATTCAAACAACTTTCTGAAACCATCTTAAGCGTTCCCATACACGTGCTTAACTTGATCTTCACACAAATCCACCAATGCTGTAATTCCAGTGAAAGCTCAACAGAGCACAATGGCAATGTGCCCTTGTTCAGACAACTGTTGAGCGAACACATACACAAACAGTGCTTTGCTCGCAGCTTTGGATGGATCACAATGTGCAATGCATCCTTCCAATTCAACAACACAACAAAAGTTACTCATATCAGAAGTCAATCAACCCTTTTAAAATATAACCTAAAAACAATGTTTATAAGCATCAGTTTAAAAAATATCTGCTCATATTATTAACAATTTAATAGGAGCTGTACTGTTCTGCCACAAAACAATTACATTTTAAAGAAGAAACCTCAATTAGAGTGAAAGCCTATGTAACAGATTCTATTTAAATGGTGAGATACATTACCACAAAAAATAAAAAGAACAAAACACAATAGTAATCAATTTACAGTTGGGTATGTAACATAATCTGGAGTAGACTAGGGTTGCGCGATATGGTCAGTTTTCATATCGTCATATCGCCAGCCTGTGAGATCGCCGATACACGATATTATCGTGTATGAGTGGGTGGGGGCACGAGAGAGGATCTCTGTACTTATCACAGGCTATTTGATGATTTTAATTATAGGACCGCGCATCCTACAAGTTTGCTGCATTCTCGCAGAAGTTATCAGATTAAAAATCAGACACAAAAGTAGATTTATTTTAAAGACCAACAGTTTTACTTTGGACTTAAACGAACACGTTAAAGAGGAAAGTATTTTCAGATAGCCGAAGATTATATTTTTGAAGTAAAGTTAAATTAAACGGATAGCTACAGAAGTCACAGCGTCCCACGACGAGCCCTGTTTTAGACTGATAACTTATTAACTGAATTTTTTTAAATTATTATAACGATGATGAAGAACAAGCAATAATGTTTTTAGTTAATGTGCTGTAAAATATAGCTGTTAAGGATGTTTAATTTTAGCACTAATTTGCGTGTATGTGCAGCGCTGAGTGAAAATGGATAAAATCTAGTGGCGCAAATCGATAATGGTAGCCCAATAATAATAATCATTTTATACATTAATAGGAGAATGAGCCCAATATCGTCTTGACTATCGACGAAGACATCTGGTATTGTTGATAGCTCTGACTATCGTCGATACACGATACTATCATCACAACCCTGGACTAGTCCATAGGTTATGTAGTCTGACTACTTTTTGACTACTCTTGATCTACAGTAACTCCTACATCACATATGATTGGGATTGGTGTGTGACATTAGAAACGAAGAAAGAAAACATACTGTTTGTTATGAACATGATGATGAAATGCATTAAACATAATGAGAGCAGGGTTTCCTTGTATAAAAGGGGTAGGTTCATTTAGAAAATAACATTAAAAAAAAAATTAAAAAAAATGGGGGTTAAACTATAAATGATGAAGTATTTACTGTCATTGAGTGCAAATGTATTTCATTATTATATTTCATTATATCTGTATATGTCTAGAGCACTGACCAAGGAGCTGCTTTTCATCTCATTGTATGTGTAAAAATATATGATGACAATAAAGGCATTCTATTCTATTCTATTCTATTCTATTCAAAATAAAAGTAATGTACTCCCAAAATAAGTAGCTGATTATAAACATTTTAAAATTCTATATATACACAAGTACTTCATGTTTGGAATCTGATCTGAGTTACGATATGAAATGAATAGCTTTAGTTTAGTATTAAGATCTTGTTTTTGGAAAAGCTGAAAATGTTTAATATTACGAAGCCACAAATATTCCTCAAAACTGATCAACATAGTACTTCCATCGAAAATGAAGCTCTGAGTAACACAGAGCTTCCCATGAAGGGATTGTTTGTGTCTG
The DNA here is from genome assembly GCA_032359435.1 of Enteromius unitaeniatus. Lineage (NCBI taxonomy): Eukaryota > Metazoa > Chordata > Actinopteri > Cypriniformes > Cyprinidae > Enteromius > Enteromius unitaeniatus. The sequence continues at coordinate 18,582,005 of JAUMHI010000058.1, read as the reverse complement.
TGAATTTTACACATTTGCCATTAGGAGAAAAGATTATCTACCAATTGACTGCTCTCTGAAGTTGAAAATCCAAATGTCAAATTTGCATATGAAACACGATGAAAAAATCATTTTCTGAAACTCTATTTTTCAGTTTTGTTTTCCAGTATAAATATATGCTTAGAGCATGATAAACCTAGTAAAATTGTCCATACAAAATAAGACTTGTTATTCTGAAGGGTATGTTTTCTTGTTATTTAAAACTAATCTACAGTATGCAAATGTGAATATGCGCATGGAAATGTAAATCTGAACAGATATAATGCGTCCATAAAGAAAAACCAAATCTTATTTCTAGCCATTTCAGATCAAATATGAATATTGTGAGATGTTATGAATGTTGACAGGCTGAAAAATACCACGTCTTCAGACTTACACATCTAGATGTTCCATTAAATATAATGTTGATAACTAGCTATTATAAGAAAAGTGTGGCATGATTTGGGCTGGTTTTCAGGTATAAATCTGTATGTAAATAATATGCAAATGGAGTGAATAATATCTTGCCAGTTTGAGTTCACGGAGAGTATCAAAGTAAATGTGGGTCGACAGTATTAAAGTGAACCGACAGCAGAGCTGAGAAAGAAACAGGTCAAATTGAACCGCAGTCCTTGAGATTACTCTGTCAAATTAATAGTAAAAGATCCAGCTGCCGATTCTTGTTTTAACTGCATTTAACAGAGCGTTTCAAAGACAGTCAGTTCTGGTTTGTTGAACAACAGAAGTGACTGTCGAGATACAAGATCGTGATCAGAAGAGCCTGCATTTCGTCTATTTGCATGTCTATTTAAATGACAAAGAAAGGAAGCAATATGAATACTCAAATGACTCATGTTGTCCTTGATGTTCATTTGTTCTTTAAAAGACGAATTTACTCTGTCTGTCTCGGGACGTGATGCAATTACCGAAAACACTCTTTGCCTCTGACCTCTACTGTAACTGCCTCATTAGGAGATCTCACGAGCCGCGGGACACGCCATTCGTTATCATCACCATGGTAACAAACACTCATGATACGTGTCATTCATCAAAAACTCGCTGTCACTCGTGGCACTTCAATCAAGGGCACTATATCAAATGCTTCTTGTCAGTAGAAGTCACCATCCATGAATATACTGTACATTATTACCTAGACATTGGAGACACAAAGTATTTAATTTTATTGCATAACCATGACAAAACTGTAAGCCTACATAATCATGCCCCAAACTTTGGTGCAAAAATGGTAAACATTAATAGTAAATAAACCTCCATTTATTAATGTTATAATAAAGAATGACTCTGACTGTGAAAGATTTTGCACTTTTTTACTACCTTTTTTTTTTTTTTTATTAGAACACGGTTTAAAAAAAAATGTAAATAAAGATAATTGAACTATATTTCACAAGAAAATATGATTTCAATATTTTGTAACTTACTTTATTATTTGTTCGTGTGATTTACTAACTATTTGTACTATAACAAACTATACTTTCACCTAGTCACATGAACTTACTGAATTACTAAAGACATATTAGTTTTATAAAATGCTATGTATTCTTTTTGGTAAAAAATAAAACATACACACCACCCAGGGTTGAAGAATCTCATGAAGAAATGAACAGAAATTAAATGACTCGCACAATATTCATTCTGATCACCTGAGTCTGATGATCCTCATATCATAAATGTTCAATTATTATTATTAAACATTATTATTTTTAACAATCTAGCAAAACAATAACCACCACCTGCAGGTCACACCATGGTCACACGTAAACTTATTTACTCATTTTAATTACTGAAAGACAAGTAATATATATTTTTTAATTTTACTTTAAATATACATTTAGATTTTGTCATTTGCAAATAATTTAATCTTTAAATTTAGAAAATAAATAAATAAAATAGAAATCACAAAAAGCAGGGTTTGAAACATATTCACAAAAAAATTGCAAAATTAATAGAAAATGCATGACTCATATAATGTTTCATTTCACCTCCTGACTTTGACGTTGTATGAGTGTCAAATGAAACAATTCATCCTTTAACTGACCATTTGTTAAGTATTAAAAAAAACTGATTTCATTTTCATTCTAATTTATACTCTATTCATGCAACGTGTCAGAAACAACACTCTACAATCAAAAAAGAACAATTACCACCTAGTCAAATGTTCCCCTTAAAATTTCAATGCCCCTTTACATTTTCGAATAACTAAAAGACTAAAAAGACTGTGAGAAGCACAATATCCCAAAAGTATCAGAAATAGGTCTAGATGTAAATCCGAAATTTCCACACTCGTAATGAGTACTCCAGGCGGCACTTTATTCACCGATGATTTAATCTCAAATGCCATTTATAAAAGCAGTTTGGTGCTAAAGTGTGAGCTCATACTGGACACTGGAGCATCAACACAGGGATGCTGGAGCTCGTAGAGCAACAATCTGACCAACAGCAAGCTCCGCTTTACAAGCCTGCCAACCCAATGTCCCTCACCACCATCAAACCACACAGCAATCTGATGAATTAAAGGGTTCTTTTGGAGATCAGAGAGGATGGACCATAATTAAATCCCATTTCCTGTTATGCTTTGGCCAACATCATGGGAAAACATGTCATGCTTTATAAGTGACTAAACTGCGGTTGAGGCAGAAGTAAACATAGTAATGGCAAGCCTGCACAATCGCTCTAGAAATTCAACAGTGCTCTTCTGCCATTCATTTCCATGTACAACACACAAAAGCACATTTACATAATCATTTAATCTTTTAAGAAGATGAATATAAAGATAGCCAAATAAAACGACTAAATAAAAGTTTAAAATCAAGTTCAATATCAACAAGCCTCAAGTTGATTTAGTGTCACATCTGTTATAAATAATTCATTTTAACAAGACAAGAAGGTTTAAAAATAATTTGACAGCAATTATTTTAACAGGTTGCATCTCTTTAAAGAAAGAGACAGACTAACATTAATTAAAAAAGGAACTGCTAAATTAATACTCTACCACTATATAATAATAATTACTACTCCAGTAGCTCATGCTATTAAATTAAATCCATAACGTTAATTCTAAATTAAAACAGTCCTCATATAAAAAAAACAAAAACAATTTTCACTTCATTACAACACTGCCATCTGTTGGTTTCACCACACTGGGCTCAACAAATGCACGAGTTTTAGTTGTTATTTGTATCTTTCAGATCTGTTCGTATTGTAAATTGATTTAATAACTCATTCCTGTACGTGACATACGTTTTAAAGTGACAGAAACCAACTAACCAGAAAACAGCCCAGAGGTCAAAGTCATTGCAAGTCATTGAGTCATTAGCACTGGTGTTTTCCCTCCAAACAAATCGATGTCACTTCCTGTGATGACGTTAAAGAAACTGGCTTGTTTTTGTTTTTTACAAAAGACTTACAGGACGGAAAGAGATATTGAGAAATTAAATGATGACTAGTTAAAAAAAATATTTCTAAGAAAGCATTTTCAGTTTGAAACATTTAATTGAATAATTAATTAACGACCGTTTTTTAAAATAAATGTTTATTTATTTATTTAAAAATAGAACATTGTGATACAGGAAAAAATATTTGCATTTTTGCGATTTAATCATTTTATTAAAAATATATTATATACAACTAGAAGGAATAATACATCTGTTCAGCATATCCAATTAACCTTGGAATGTGTTATTATATGTCTAAACAAATAGCTAGTAAAAATGAGTCAGTCATGATTTCCCACTAGTCCTAATAACATCAGTATGTTTTTTTGAGAAAACTAGTCTCTTCTTGTTCAACACTTAAAATAGTCTCTGTCTTGTTCTGACTTGACCGGCATGACTCTTCTTTTAGGTGTGTGTAAAAATTAGTTCAACTAAAACCTATTGTGATCTGTATAATCTCAGATCTCTTTCATAAAAATTATGAAAATGAGGAAACGTATTTAATCTAGATATTGAGTCACTTCCCTTTAAGTTGTTTTTTGTGTGTGTGGAATATATACATATATAAATATATGTATATATATTGTAACTATGTATTTCTCTATATATATAATTCAAGTCCAGTACATTTTACAAAACATATTACAGAATTCTACAAATACTGCATTCAAGGCCAGAATACAGTGGTTGAAGTTAAGAAAAAAGGAACACTAAAAAAAGAGAAAAATAAATAAATAAAAACAATAATAATTTAAATAATAATACTAAAAATAATAATAAAAAGTCAAGATTATAAATCAAAAATTTGTAAAAAAGATTATAAAAGACCAAAAATCCCTCCAGACCACACAGGGCAACCTGACCTCACAGAATTCTGCATAATGATCACAGACTTTTAACTCATAATTCTGTGTTAGTGACACTGAATTGTCGAAAAATTCCGTGATGGGCTCACAGAAAAAATTACAATGTAAGTCAGTGACAGTCATCAGCCGTGAGAGGAAAAACTGGATTCAAATATTGGGCAATTGCCATTATTGTACATGTATTGAGGTGTGATTTTTCACTGTAAACAGTCACAAAAGTTTTTTTTCTATTACTTTATTTATACATTTATGAGTACATGACAACACCTGCCCCTAAACCTACCATCCGTTAATAAAACACAAGATAAATCAGCAGATACCACTACCAACATTATCTATTAAAAAGGATTAATATTCCAGTTTTTTACTTTTTTTTTTACTTTTTGTCTCCATGAGGAAAACAGCTTATAAATCAGTTGAGTTGTAGGGTAAGTGTTTAGATAATACAGTTTGTACAGTTTAAAAACCATTATACCTCTGGAATAATGTACCCATAAATCATGTGATATTGCTAAACTATATTGTTTTATGGGGACAACTACACCTCTACATTTTTCTTAAAAAGCCTCAGGTTTTTACTGTATAACCAGCAACTCTCTCTCTCTCTCTCTCTCTCTCTTTCTCTGTCTGTCTTATCTGGTTGGTTATATCATCTTCAGGTGTCCTTCCAGTGTTGCAATATGAGGGTGTGGTTAAAAGGAGGGTAATTAGATTAGAAATCACTGTTCCTGTTTTATTTGAGCACATACGGTGCCATCAGCCACATAACCTGCTGATACAGGTAAGAAAATACAATGATCATTGAACCAAACTCTTATTTTGATGTGCGTTATTATGAAGGTCAGTGATTAGAGCTAGATATTTCATACCAGTGATAGTGACGACATGGTTTCTGTTTTTTTTTTCTGGTTCATGGTTATCAAGGAACCCCTCTTTTGTCTGTGTAATTGCTGTGGGGTATTTGTGATTCTTGGATAACCACAACACTGTGTATATGGGTGGAAACAAACTAAAACTATTTTGTTTTCAGGGGGTGGAGGGATGTGGGTAGAAGGGCAATTTAAGCTAACAAATATTCAGCCAGTAACTTAAAGTAAAGATCTTTCTTTGTGTGAAAGGGTTATGACTTCTTTTGCAATCCAGATCCAGTTTTACAGCATTTCTCAGCAGCATGTACAGGCCTAAGACAGCAGGTTTTTGCCTACAGGCGTTTCAGCAAAAATCCCCATGTTAATGGATGTGTGCTAATGAATCTTTAGCCTTAAAATACTACATATCTTAAGGTAACCTGAATACGTAGAATGTCACTCCTATGAGTTTATGAATTTACTACTATGTAGACATTTGGAAACTATCCATGTGATATATAAACTGACTAGTGGTGGGGATTTCCTGTAAACATACCAGATGACCTATTTTGCATTCTGTTGGTGATGACTATTTCAAGACTGTCCTGTTTTGACATACAATAGCATGAAACCAAAAGCTGACATGAAGATACTGGCATTGATATTTCTGACAGATTTCTGGCAAAGATAGATAGATTGATAGATATATAGATTTAAAAGTTCATGATTACTATGAATAGGAAAACGTTATTTATAGTGTCCGTATAATGGATTATGAAAGGTTCATATTTTGGTTTGGGAGTCCCAAACAACATGACATTCATGCAAGGTTAAAAAACTCTTACATTTCCTTATAACAGGGGTAGACAATGTGTGCAGGAGTGCTGATGTCCTGCAGAGTTTCACTCCAACCCTAAATAAAACACACCTGAACAAGCTCATCAAGGTCTTCAGAATTATAGAATACAGGCAGGTGAGCTTTTTTTTCAGGGTTGGAGCTAAGCTCTGCAGGACATAGGCACTCCAGGAGCGACATTGTTTCCCCCTGCCTTATAATACGCATTTATTTTTTACCTTATTTGTTCAACGACTCTCAGTTGATGCATTCAACTATTAATTTTTTAAAACCCCTCTGGTGATTGGTCGATTTCATTTAATGCTTTGCGAGCTTTTAATGTTTAATGTAAAAATTAATTAGCATTTTAATTCAAACCAATGCGAAAAAGACCAACAAGTTGGTGGGCAATATGCTAATGTTTCATTTTGACATCAGTATTGGCTTGGCTTGGGACTCGTTTTACAAATGACTCGTTCCAAGGATTCAGAGTCAACTCTTTCTTTAAGAGACAATAACTTTTATACACAATGCACTTTTAAATAAAAAATAGCTATTTTTATTCACTTCGAGCTGTGCTACACACTGTATGACAGGTTATTTTTAAAAATCCATAATAGGGGCACTTTAAAGCTGCAGTCCGTAACTTTTGGTGCTCTAGCGGTTAATAAACAGAACTACATGGGTTTTGCAGAAGAACATTGTAGCTGGAGCTACCCCAGATAGCACACGAACGTCTGCAAGATGTCTTTTAAAGATCTCTTGATCTGGAATGCATCTGCTGTCTAAAAACATCTGGCTTACAGACATCTTACAGACATTCTAAATCATAAACATCTTAAAGACATCTTATAGACGTCTATTTGACATCTAAAAGGAGTCGACCAATAGACGCATTGCAGTTGAGCAAACAGCCTAAATAATACAGGTCTTACCTATGTAAATACAGACATCAAAATCTCCTAGATGTAAGTGTGCTATCAAGGACTTCTCTCTGCTTTTGTCTATGTCTACTCCACAGCGGTACCTACCTACACCAGTCTAAATATTTATATATACATTTTGCAATTCTTTTTACACAAAAAGGACAGCTTTATAGATATATCTATTTAAATGGTTAGTACTTTTTGAAAAGGTAGGCCTACCACCCCGGTGACAGCTTTTGTATGTTTTTTCTCTGATTGTAAATAGATTGACAGGTGCTCATAATGATGTGTACTGTACTAACATCACTAGATGGCGTATTCCACACAAACACTGGCTGCAGGCTGCTTTGGGAAAGTATACAAAGAGAAGTATGGAGAGGCATGGGCTGCTATGAAGAGAGTTCCTATAGGAATCATTACCAGGCAGCAGCTGGAAAGAGAATGCAAAGTATATCAGTATGTATATTTAATATTTCTTATATTTTACTTATTTTAACTGAGGTTAAATTATAACCATATAGCACACTTTTTTACCACCAGTAATGCTCGGCATACAAACGTGGTGAAGCTTCTTGGTGAACCTTGGATGAAAGACTCAAAGTGGAACATTCCTTTGGAGTTCATCTTTGGGGAAGATCTTGAGACGACCATCTTTAAAGTACAGCTTTCTAAAATACAGGTAAAGAAGTCTATCGCAGCTCAAAAAATAAAACTCTGCCATCCTATACTTTACTTTAACCCTTGTGTCAAACCTGTATGATTTATTTCTTTAGTGAAAAAGAGCAGAATGTCCTGATTTGGTGCATTTTTCACATATAATATGATACTAATATATTGCTTTATTACTGTATTTATATTTTAAAATAGCAGTTTAATGTAATATAAAATAATTAGCAATTTAGCAAAATGTAAATATATTGCAGGGGCTATACTTTATGCTATATAATACTATTATAATACACATAATTTTATGTATAACATTAAAGATAATAATAATAATTATTATTATGTGGGTTGGATGGGATGTCGTTTCTCCATCAATCTTAATTATAACATAATAACATGTTGTTAGCTAGCTCAGCTGCATTTTGTTCAATTTAATAAATAATACGTATTTATGCTATTAAAGTGCCCCTATTGATGGTTATGATTATGAAAGGTCCATATTTTTGGTTTTGGAAGTCCCAAATAACAGGTTGACATGCATGCAAGGTCAAAAAATACTCCCAAACAATTCATTCAAGGATTAATTATTCCAAATCCCAGGTCATTTTCAGAAATTCTTTATGATTTAGATTTAAATCATAATTTAAACCTAGGTCTCACACTAAATGACACCCCGCGTGACATGAGAATGAGTAATTAATGACTAAATGTTTTCACAACACCTTTAAAAAATGATGCTGTAGATTATATTAGTGGAACTACATGCTGCAATGTCTTCTTGTCTTCTTCAGCTGACTCCGGCAGTGAAAGGCACAATCATCACTGGCATGTGTGACGGTTTACTCTTTCTGCACAGTAAAGACATCGTCCACCAAGACCTCAAACCTGATAACATCATGGTGAGACACATACGAATGTTCCACAATTGGTCAAGAATCGGAAATGTTTTTATTTTACTGTTCAGATGTATCAGCTTTGTCTTGGATAATGATCTTAACATTGAATATTTGTGTGTGTGGTTTTTGTTTTTTAAGTAGAAGAAATTAAATGTGTGATCTTGAGCAATGAAACTTATTTTTCCCGTTTTATTTCAGGTGGAGCACCAGACCCATCGTGCTGTGATCATTGATCTAGGACTGGCTAAATTCTTAAAAAATGGACTCACCTCTGCAGTAAACTTGGGCAATGAAGCATATTCAGCTCCAGAGATCCTGCAGAATGAGGGCATTCGTGACAAACGCTCAGACGTTTGGGCCATGGGTAAAATCATAGCTGAACTCTGCGCCAGGATCAGGTTACCCACCCAATTTGTGTCTCCTGTCAAGATTCGTGAAACTCTAAAAGACAATGCATACTGTAATCCAGTGTCCAGGATGGTGGAACCCAATCCCAATTACAGAAGTTCTATGGCTGGAGTCATCGCAGACATCAGGAGAGCTGCTTCAGCTCAACCAACAGACATTAGACCAAGAGACATCCCAAGAGATGTCCCAGTGACACAAGGGAACGACATAAGGCCAAATCAAAGGTGGTATCCACCAGCAGCTCCTGTTGTAAAAATGGACGTAAATAAACCTCCTATGTTCCACCTCCAGAATCCACCTCAGCAGAGAGGGCTGGGAAGGGCAATGGTACCGGTTAGAGGGGACGCCTTAAACAAGCAGATGTCTCTGATGTCATTTCCTTGCCCTCTTCCAGAAACTGGAAAAGTGACTCAGGAATGCTACAATGAGGAAAAAGGAGCTCTAGAATATAAAGAGATCATCACAAAGGGAGGGAAAATCATTAAATATGAGAAAGTGCAAATAACCAAAAATTCTTAAAAAGTAGACTTTGTATTTTTTTTTTCTTGTTTTTTTATGCCAAACTGGATTTTTATTATTGTGGACATTCTGCTTTTATGCATTTAATTGTTGTCTCATTTGATGTAAAGTATGAGCCATTAAAATGTCAAAACACCAATGTATTTTTCTACTTTTACTGTCATTAATAATTTGTAGTATTATATCACACACACTGACTTGTTGTTTGCATAGTATATATGTTTGTATTATTATTATTATTATGTAAGGGATAGTGTATAGCCAACAGGTTGTTATTGCAGAATAAAGCTCAACAGGCTTATCGGCAGTCTGACGTGAAGCAATAATTGTAATATTTTTTATTATTGTATTATATAAATAATATCATACAATAATAAAAAAAATAATTTTAACTGAGGAGTCAGTCGAGTCATATTTTATCCACTGCTGAAATGTTAAAATTAATGATGAAGTCCTCCATTTGTTGTCTGGGAATGTGGCGACCTTTTTTTAAAAAATATTAATGATATAAATGCAAATTCTTTTCAAAATATTATATTATGTATGTGTATTAACAAAAAAATCTAGAATGTTTGTTTGGTTTACTATACCATAATGTGTTCTTAGTAGGTTTTTTAAACTGTGTCTGCAATGCCTCCTTGAATTAAACATTGAAAGGGATTATAAATTACATTTTAATTAACACACTATCACAACCAATTCATACGTATTTGTACAAGGTGGAAAATGTGTGCTAATTCGTACAAATTAGGGACGGGGTTAGGTGTAGGTCATTCGTACAAATTCATACGAATTGGCAACTCTTAAAATACATGAATTTGTAGTGAGGTCGTACAAATTAGCCACCTCGTAAAACATGTACGTATTGCCGTGAGATCGGGTTGGTACTTCAAAAGGCTCGTTGACACTTGTCATAGCACTTACCAATTATTGCTCTTTTGTTGATTTCGATTTTTTTTTCTTATTTGTAAGTTGCTTTGGATAAAAGCATCTGCTAAATGACAAAAAGTAAATATAATAAAATTAATATAATTAATTAATATTGTTAAGAAGAAATAATATTACTTAATTCATCAAATAATATTTTCTAATGTGATATATTATAAAACATATCATATTTATTTAGCTAACAGTGCTAATATATTTCCCAAAGAATAAATATAATACTTTATTTGTTGTAGAACATACTGTAATATTAAAGAACCTATATCACAACAAACCCTCAAATCCCTGCATATGTAAGTAAAAATACATAAAAATACATCAGCCACTGTCTAAAGGTTTGTCTCTAGAACAAAAGATGACTAAACTTACAGAGCTTCATTAACACATAACCTAGTTCTCATTTCCTTTGATACTCATACTTGTAAATAAAATGTATCCAGCAATGTCAAATCAGACAAGCAATAGATTTATACTGATACAAAACAGAAGATATATTCTTGGTAGACAAGTAAAAAGAGTCTTATTTGAGAGAGCAAACTTTTAGTTTCAGTCTTGGCCAATTTAAAAGCTGTGTGTTTAAAAAATATCAGATCATTTCCCCTGCAGTTTCAGTTCAAAGACGCAAAATGCTTGTTTGCTATAAAATGCTTGCGCTAATCAACATGTTAGTGACAGTTCATGAACGGCATTTCAAATCTGCTGAGGTTTCTGTAGAACGCAGATTTTAAAACTGATAATAGATGAAAGTGTGTTCCCTTTCAGTCGGTCACTCTGAGTCACGTCGGTGACCGACGAATTGGAATCTAGCTTCGAGATGGCAAATCTACTCTGCGTGTATATAAACACGCCAATGAAATTGGCATATCCTGATTAATATCCAGCTGCACCTAATCGCAGCATGAGTATAAGTAGGTCAGCGGATTAAGCATTCATTAGCTTTTCATTAGCTTGCCCCGGCCGCCAGGGGGGTCGGGATTGAGTGGAATTCTCCATCTCATTCTAAACCCTCCCGGTTGGACGATTGGTTCCTCGGTGAGACCCGTGCTGGTGCACAGGGACCCACCTCTGTGCCTTTCTTCCCGAAAGTGCATGATGAGCACTCGGTCGTGGAAGGCACCTTTCACTGCTAGAAAGCAACCCAGTGGCTTGTCCTCCTTCACCACCCTTGACGGTGACGCAGCTAGGGGCTACACAGGGGTCCCCCTGGTGGAGAGGTCTGTTGCGATGCAACTGTGTCCTCAGGCTTCTACCTCCTGGCAGGGTAACCCGTTGCTTCCCTCCCGGGCCTGTAGATTTTCATCGGCTCTCGTCGATGATGCCTACAAAGCTTGAGGAGAAGCTGCCTCCTCCGTGCACGCCACGGCGTTGCTGCAGGTCCATCACGCCAAGGCACTGAAGGCCCTGCACGAGGGTGGCCACGGCCTAAAAGTTCTAAGTTCGTCGCTACGTGCGACGAAGGTTACGGCACGGGCTCTGGGTTGTGCGATGTCTACATCTGTAGTCCAAGAGCGCTATCTGTGGCTGCGTCTGGCCGACAAGTGCGGCCGCTGAATGCCCCTGTGTCCCAGACCGGCCTCTTCGGCGACGCCGTGAAGACTTTTGCCCAGCAGTTCTCCGCCGCCAGGAAGCAGACTGAGGCTATCCATCACATCCTGCCACGGCGGCCAGCTGCTGCCTTCACCCGGGCCCCGTTGGCACAGACTTGTCGCAGAGGGCAGTCCCCCGCTGCAACCCCCACTCCTCCGCCGCCAGTGCAGCAGCTTTTACATCGGCCACGTCACAGAGTCAGCAGCCAGGCTCCCGTCCAGCCCATCCAGGCCCCTGCAGGGAAGGGTAGGAGGCCCCAGGACGGGCGACCTTGTGGACAGACCTGTAAAAAAAACTTGTTACACACTCACTCTCCTCTCATTACAGGCAGCAGTTCGAGAGCTGGGAGGACGGCCCCACGGACTTCCAGCCTCACTTCTGCCCGAACGCAGGTAAGAGTGGCATGCACTCGGACCCTGCCTCGGACGGCTTAGAGACGCCCAGGCCGGGTCCCTGCGTTCCTCCTGGCTGCCCCACCACCGGCACCCTGGTCGTCCCGTTGATGCTGCTGGCACGATTCCTAGATGCCTGGATAGGCCTCAGACCGTCTCAGTGGCTCATCCGGACCATCCGGCTCGGCTATGCGATTCAGTTCGCCTGGCGCCCGCCCAGGTTCAGCGGCATTCGCTTTACGTCAGTGAATGCTGCAAATGCCCCTGTCCTGCGTGCAGAGATTGCTACTCTCCTGGCGAAGAGAGCAATAGAGCCGGTTCCTCCAGCTGATATGAGGACAGGGTTTTACAGCCCGTACTTCATAGTGCCCAAAAAAGGATGCGGGTTACGACCGATAACCCTTTACAGGCTTCCGTTCAAGATGTTGATGCCGAACACATCTTTCCGCAGTAGCGGAGGCTGCCCTGACTTCGCTCAAGGAGAAAGGGGTTCGCATTTTCAGTTACCTCGATGATTGGCTGATGCCAGCACAATCCAGAGCTCAGTTGTGCAAACACAGGGACCTGGTGTTACAACACCTCAGCCTGTTGGGCCTTCGGGTCAACTGGGAGAAGAGCAAACTCTGTCCG
>JAUMHI010000058.1:18545829-18559227 GCA_032359435.1 Enteromius unitaeniatus | reverse complement strand
TTATTGTGGGCAGTATAAGGTACACCTGTGCACTACTCATGATGTCAGATCATCTTGATGTGGCACACCTGTGAGGTGGGATGGATTATCTCAGCAAAGCAGAAGTGCTCACTATCACACATTTACACTGATTTATGAACAATGTTTGAGAGAAATGGTAATATTGTGTATCTGGAATGAATTTTAGATCTTTAAGTCCATCTCAAAGGTGTTGCGTTTATTTTTTTTTGTTGAGTATATTATGTAAATAAAAACTTTTATTTTGGATGTGATTAATCATGATTAATCATTTGACAGCACTAATAAAAAATCAACCATGGGTACTGTATCAAAGCGGTAACAATTTACAATAACGTTGCAATATTAGATAACTTAGTTAATTTTCAGAATTTCATCATCTTTAATCTTTATCTTCACTTTTACTCATGCACTATTAAAAGTTGTGTTTGTTAACATTAGTTAACATGACTAAATAATGAACAACTGTATTTTTTATTAACTAACATTAACAAAGATGAATAAATAGAGTAAGAAATGCACTGTTGATTGTTTGTGCTCGTTAATACATAATGTTAACAAATGGCACCTTATTGTAAAATGTTACCATCAAATCATTACAAAATTTACTAGATTTTGGGTCATAAATGGCCTCTAACAAAGAGCTTCCAACATTAGCAAAACAAAGAGTAAAAAGCAACACACACTTACACACACAAAACATGTTTCATATATTTTGAAATTTTATTTTCTAAGATAAAAAAACTTATCTGCTAATCTTCAACATGTTTACCATTAAATATTTTGACTTATTACCATATTTGAAAATTACAAGAAAATAAATGTAGTTTTATAAGAAAAATCATAGAAATCACAAACTTACAACTTACTGTACTGATGCAGAGTCACATCTAAATCTAATCAGTGATTGTTTTATAATCTGGTTTATTTTTGGAGCCTTATAAAACTGTAATAGCCAAGTTCATTTCAAAGCCAGATTCAGCTAGATAAGTTATTTTAATAAAAAAGTAAATCTAGCACTACTAAAGCTCATAACAAAAAAATAATGCATTAGTCTTGAGATGATGATGTATGAGAAGATGTATGGCACGTCTGACAGCCCACATGCCACATTTGTACTTTTCCAGTAATTAGGCTTTAAACTCCCTTGCAGACACTGCTTTTGTTTTGGTTTTTTTTTCAGACAAATAACTCATGACTATGTGTAAGAAAACAAATGCTATTTATACAGATACACAGGTTTCTTAAATAAAGTTTTAATTAATAAATTAAATTAAAACATGAATATTTATCTTGCTGTGTTATCTTCAAACGGGCCTCCATGAGTGTCTAATTAGGTAATTGGGAGAAATATTCATATTCACAGCATAAAAGTTTTTTTTTTTGTGGAAAGTAATACATTACATTACTTTTGCATTACTTTCATTAATTTTTTTTTTTTTTTTTTTAAAGGGCAGAGCTTGAGTGTTTGTTTTAAATATAAGAAGTTCAATTTATAGCAAATGTCAAAGCCCTTTCAACCCCAAAAAAGTGTAATTAATGAACCTTAGACTGAAGGAAAAGTAAATTCATGTTTGTGCAGTAGAATACAGGAGAAGAAGGTTCAGTACTCTTCAGAAAAGTGAAGTGAAGTGACTTGTAGCTAAGTACAGGTGTGGTGAACCATACTTGGAATTTGTGCTCTGCATTTAACCCATCCAAAGTGCACGCATGCCGCAGTGAACACACACACACACCATGAACACACACTCAGTGCACTCTCTGTCCATTAGGCCACGACTGCCTTTTAGTTTATGAAGTAATTTTTGCTTATAACTTGAACTGGATCATCAAAGGTCAGCAGCAAAGGCATTGTTTAATAAAATGAGATTAGATACTTTTGTGTAATTTAGCATTTAATTATTTTAGGTTTGCATCATGTTTTGAGGTTTTTTTTATTCATTTTGATGAATACAACATTTTGTGTGATGAATTACACATTGACATTTACATTTAGTCTAGAACTACACTGTATTCACACAATCCCTCTGTACTTCTGATTTGTCCCAACATGGGGTCAAGAGACTTGTCAGTCAATAATGAAGAAAACAAAGTAACTGGCATTACTTTTTTGAAAAAACTCAGATATTTTCTTTTCAAATAAAAAGTAATGCATTACTTTTAGGGATGTAACGTTATCAAAATTATCAAAAATACATCGGTATGAATTGCACGGTACGGTATTTATTGAATCATTTACATAAAAAACAAAACTAATTAAGGGGTTCAAAAAAAGTGCCAGAAGTGTTTATTAAACAGTTTACATGAACACTGAACACACATTAGCCATCTATCTGTAAACTTTGAAACAGGAACTTCAATTTTAATAACAAAAAATTATTAAACCTTCCAAAAACCTAGTTACTTTACTAGTTATTTGAAAAAATCTTATTACGTAACTCGCGTTACTTGTAATGCGTTACTTTTAACACTGCTGTTAATGATAAGCACACTTTCAGAAGAAAAAAACACTTTACTGGGTAGAGATATGTGTTACTTATAAAATTTTACTATTAAAATTTAGCACTAAATGTATTAATCACTAAAACAAAGAAAAACGTACATCACTAAATTACTGAACATTACTGTAACATATTAGTTATAATATTGTAACATTCATACGTAAGCATTTTTTTTTGTATAAATAAGCATTACTAAAATAAACAGTTAAAGCTGAAAATAAACCTGTCATTATTGATTAAAGATATTATTTCTGCTTTGCTTTAAAAATCATCAGTTATTTACACTTAAGCTTAAGTATAAAGTCACAACCCATTTATTGATTCGTTTATCTTTTTACCTATCCATTTCTCTTTTAAATTCGTTTTAAAATCTGTTTAAATCAGATGCTTTACTTTTAATATTAAAATTAGTTTTAATATTTAATATTGAGTTTTATAAACTTACAAACCCATCTAAGTTAAATAGAATAATGGGCTTTGTTAAGAGAACTGTAGTCACTTTTTTTTTTTTTATTATCTTCTGTGAATTCCTGTAAAAAGTCAATATTTAAACCAGTGTGCTGATTCTTCTGAATGACATAAAGTTTGATCACAGGTGAAACTACATCTGAACATTCAAGTGTTCTCATGTCTCATATCACAAGCCATCTTTAGATGCAAAACCTGCAAACAATTAATGAGTTGTTCCCTGTAACACCTACTGTATACTTTTTTATATTACATTACAAATACATGCATATCATTTGGTGTACTACATTGCATATGTATGTCTTAAAGATGTAGTCTTGCCCATCACTCTTGTGTCTATCAGCAGACAAACATTCCTAACATTTTAAAATGTCATGTTTTATGATGTTTAGCTTTCAACCCCTCTGGTTATCAGCATCTTATCGTCATCATTCAACTTCAAACAGTAGTTACAGGAAAGATTAGATTTCTTGAATTCTCGTCAGCATGCTGTACATACTAGCTGATTTGATTTTTGCTTTCATTATCTCCCTCTACGTCAAAAGGGAAGGAAAATGTATGCGTTCAGTATGCGGTGTCATTTCTGAACGTTCAAAACATTTCATTTAAATCAGAGATATGGGATGTTTCATAAGATTCTACCAAATTATAAGATTGTACTAAATCACGTATGGAAAGATATAAATGTATTTCACTTATTAGATATGCTATTTTTTTCTTTGCATACTGGTTGCCTGAAAATATGGTGATCATCTCTTTATGACTGACTCTTGCACCAATTATTTTAACACATATCATTATTAAATTACAACAACTGATAAGAGGGGTAGCCCTCATCTCCCCTCAAGGATATTAATACTAATAAGCTTATAAATTATGCAGAATGAAGATCTTGAAAATCTAAGAATGCAGAAAGTTTTAACTACCATTTTGTGCTTATGGAATGTCCCTATAAAACATGGAAACCCTATGTGGCTAAAAGGATCCTCTGTTGGTGAATCCGAGTGTTAATGAGAGTGGAACTGGAATATATGTCAATTGCGGAAAAGCAGTTAAATAAAGCCATAATGAACAATATACATTAAATCTAAAACAGCTGCCTTATAATATATGGAAAGGAACTGATCTCAAGACTGATCAGACATCCTTAAAACTATACAAAAAGATACACATTACAAGGAATTACAAAGGTGTGTGAAGATTGAGGGGAACAAATAGGATGACAGGGCCCTCTGCTGGTTGATCTGAGAGTGCATCTTTGAAATACTAACTATAACTAAATATAAAGAACTGAATTGCCACAGACATGGAATAGTTGTAAATAAATAAATAAATTGTGATTTACAGCCTTGGGAAAGTTAATGAAATCAAATTCACATATCTAAATTTAGACGTTTGGTAGACTGCCACCCACCGATTTTAGTTGAAATATTTTTTAGCTTTATACTGTAATCACTAACAACTGGAAATTATGGAATCAATGCTGTTTTCAGTTAAAGTAGTCTATATAGTGACATAAATGTTATTATAATCATGTAGAATAGAGTTAAATCTAGGAATAGACACACTGGGCTTCTGGTAAATTCATTGTATCATGGAGAGAAGAACCAGCAGGGCTTGCAAATACCTTGAGAAAATCAATCATAATAATTTTTAATTAAAGTTTGAATAGATGAATAGATCTTAGTAGGGTTAGACGCCAATTTACAGAGGATTAAAAAATAGGCAGACTTGCCCCTCTGCATTATTGACGTTTCGCTCATAAAAGCACTCTTTTCCCTTTCTGTTTCACTTCTAGGGACATTTACCACAGACTGATAATGTTGCTGATCCGCTGGTGATCCAGTGTGGGGTTTGATGTTTGACTGGTCATTTCAAAGCCTGGAGATCTGCAGTGGTAAGGACAATACATTACAATTCACATACACCACACACTGAGTCGGATTATTATTAGACATTTAACATTTAATAGCTTGGGACATCAGTTGTACTTTTAATAACGCATTACATTTACATAAATAAATGTATTTATATAGCTTGATGCATAAATTGTATGTAGAATAATTTCGCTCATCAATTTTTGAGGTTCTGTTATGGGTTTAATTTCTATAAATTAAAATTCTGTGGAGGAAACACTTTTATTTTTACATTTTATTTCTGGTTTATGTCTCTCATGGTAGTTTAGTGTCTTAGATATGACAACATTTACAACTACTAATGCTTTATTACAAAAGTAACTATCACTGATTGACGTCTGTCAAAGTGGATAATGAAAGCGAAAATCACATCATCACAGTGAGCATGTGAGTTTTAAGCAGTGCCGGCCTTAATGGTTGTGGGGTCCTAGGCAACATCAATGTAAAATGCAAATTGATTTTATATTATTATACACAATCCCTTTAATTTGTTTTTACCATGGTTTACCTATAGTAAACGTGTTTTGTGATTGTATAATGTAGTTAATTTTTGTAACAGCACAGTCTCACTTCCACTGTCAGGAGTGTGTGGTGCAGCAAAGCACGAAGGCAGACTTGAATGAAATGAACTGGATAAACCTTTAAATTATTCCAACGGGCAAACGAACAGGCAGGGTGGATCACATACATCATGAAACATAGTAACATTGAGGACTGACAATACAAGACAAAACAGAACAGGCTTTTAAACACTGGAAAACACTCGGGGAGAGCTGAAAACAGTTAAGGGGCACAGGTGGATACTACAGACTAATCAAACTAAAACAGACCAAATACAGGAAAAACAGGAAAATACAAAAGAAACCAAAACTAGACAGAACACCAACTCATCACATTTTTACCCTTTGTCAAGACCCTTTTGCGTCACTTTTTGACGTGAAGGGTCCTCCATTGTTTTCAGTTGCTTGTCTTAACGTAGTGGTTTGTATGTATCATATTATTTGTTTACTTTTATTGGAGCAACCCTAAACCTACCCACCTCTGAACAATATAAAACACACACAGGCAAATGCAGTCACAGATATTTATTGCACAACCTAATCATAAACAAGCCGTTTAAATACATTACAAACAAGTTCCAAGTCTTCTGAAGCCATACAAAGTCGTTGGCGTAAGGACCGCTTCTATTCTCCTCACAAATCAAAATCAAACCTCAAAAAACTTGTAATATTAATATTCTTCAAATAAATGATGACGGTAGTTGTATCTGCCTGCTATATCTTACGTGCTCATAAATGTGTAAATAATATAATTTAAATAAAACTGTTTTGACTGTTTACATGAAAAAAACCACACCCCTGCATATATGCAATAATGCCATTGTTTTTAAACAACAACAAAATGATTGCGTCAGCATATTGACGCTAAGGGTTTCCTATTTAAAACAACGGAGGACCCTTCACGTTGAAAAGGGAGTAAAAAGGGGTACCTTGAGCTTCAAAAAGCTTGACCACTATGCCTGTATTGCCTGTTGGACAGGTTTTCAGACTCCTACTATGCTGTCAGAAAGAGGAGTAACACTTTCAAGGCTCGTGGAAATACGTTCATCTTCATACATTTCTGAAGTGAAGTGACTGGTGGCCAGGTTTGGTGACCCATGCTTGGAAAACTGAAAAATACATATGAATCACAGCAGTTTCCAGTTGAAATGAACACTAGATGCAGTAAAACACTGCACTTAGGCGGTGAAAAGCACCGGTTCAAATCCTGTGTAAAACGGTTCAAAATAAACAGCTCAAATCAGTGTAAGAATGTTAATATACTGCAGCATGGCTGCATCGTCGAATAGGCTTTTACATTACTTTTGTATTTGTTAACACTATCGGGTCATTTAGATGTCAAAATGCTGTAATTAGTCAACTTAACGGATCTATAAAGAACAAAGTTTCTAAAGTGAGATAAGGAAATAAGCATATACCGTACATAATTTAGTTGGAACACTGAAGAGAATAAATAAATCAATGTGAAATTAATTAAAATCAAATAATTCAACAATTAGTTTTTGATTGTTTTTTCAGATGGCTTATTCAGCTGCTACTTACGCTAAAGGAAACTTTGGAAAGGTGTATAAAGTAACCTATGGAAAAACCCATGCAGCGCTTAAGAAAGTGCCTTCCACTTCTGTATCTAAACAAGAAATTCAGAAAGAGAAAAATATATATTGGTAAGTATTTGCATATATGCTTAAAACATAATAACAATCTATATATATATATATATATATATATATATATATATATTTCTGCTTTCTACTGATTTAAAGTATAATTTTAAACAGAAAAAAGGTGATATTTGTTCATATTTGCCACATGTGATCTTATTTCAGTTCACTGAATCATTCCAATGTGGTGAAGCTCCTGGCTGAGCCCTGGCTGGACTCTCAGGGCATGTGGAATATCCCACTGGAGTTAATCTCTGGGAAAACTCTGGAAAAGCTCATGTTCAGACCACAATCATACATGGAGGTACTGCTAAAAAAAATACATTTAAGCTGTACTTTATTTAAATTTTTTAGTAAAAATGTAAACTGCTAACAGATTTATCCCCAATGTAGTCAAATGTTAGCTGAAATTCATTAATGTTTTAATTAAACAAAGAAAAATAAAAAATATTTGTGTAAAAATGTGCTCTTTGAACTTATGAAACAGTCTTTAAGAACAGCTAAAAATCACAATCTGTCTAGTAGGTAAAAATATTTATTATGTCTAACATCTAATTATTCAAACGAAACTTTTATCTCTGTGCAGTTATATAGTTTGATTTTGATCAGTACAAGTAGTGCTGATAGCTCTTTTTCTCTCTCAGCTGACGAAGCCTGTGATGATCACTATTATCCGTGGTATGTGTGAAGGTCTCACTTATATGCACACCAAGAACATCGTCCACCAGGACCTCAAGCCTGACAACATCATGGTGAGCAAATGAAGGTTTTTCTGGACGTGAGACAATACTTCTCAATATATCCCAAACTTATGACCAGGGGTGTATATATTAGGAGAAAAAGAATTTGTTAAATCTGCATTTAAAATAGTTTTTCAATACAAACCGGTTGCATTAGTATATGCTTACCATCACATTATGACTGATTACTTAAAATAAAAATATGAACCCTAGAATAAAAATACAGCAGAATTATCTCTTTGCAGGTGGAGTACAACACTTATCGGGCTGTCATAATTGACTTGGGCCTCGCCAGATTCCAGAAGAACGGGCTTTGCTTTGGTGCAGAAGGAGGTAATTTGTGTTACTCTGCCCCGGAGATCTTCCATGGTAAACACAGAGACCAGTTCTCTGATGTGTGGGCGATGGGTAAAATCATAGCAGAGCTGCTGATCGTGCCCAGAGTGAGACTCCCTCCGACCATCAACACTGTCTATGTGTTCGGAGCCATGGGTTTTAATCCTTACAGCTTCCCCGTCTCGAAAATGGTAGGCGAGTTTGTTGTATTCAGACCTACAATGCAGCAGATTTTAGGAGATATTCTTCAAGCAGGGAAGAGGTGGATTATGTTTAGTAGCTGTTTAGGGAATATGGGATTATTTATTTAAACAGCTGTCAAGAACCTTGATTTTGGGAATGAGTTTACCACTAATAAACTTTTTGGAGATGTTAATTCTACGGCCAACAATCAAAAGTGATCAAATATGTTTTCTGACAAGAATGTAATTTACTTTTACTGTATTTCGTTTCTGTATAAAAAGTATACTGATTTTTTCCCACTACATTTATATTGGTTGTTTAGTGGTATAAGTTAAATAAATTAGTGTTGTTGTTCATTGTAATACATCTATTTGTTACCTGCCAATCTGAAGAGCTGTTAAACTGTATTTCATTGTCCCTAAATCACAATAAATTTGTTTTTATGATTGATAGGTTGGTTTTCACTGAATTTAATTGAAATGTACCATGTTTGATTATCAGCTTTGTTTGAGATGTTTCTCTTAGAACAAAGTGGAAATGTCAAAAATGCTATACAGTATGGCAATTATTTGCCATATGTATTCTTAAAGGGGTGTTCAGTCACAAAAAAAGTTTCACTCTCACTCTGAGAACATTTTCCAGAAGTCAAAAGAGCCTAAAACATGTTTCTAGTACACTGGAAGGAGTTACTGCTTACTTTTCATGAAATGAGAATCTAATGGAAAAAAGGGTACATTATAAGAAATGTAAAAATCTTTATTTTTAATAAATGAACCCAGCACTTTTCTTTACCTGATTCCACAACAAATCACCTTCAGTGAAAGCAAGAAAAATGGACATTTGCATGTATATTAACACTCATGACTGTATATTTGCACTTTATATCAGCTCATTAGTTCTATAGCATGCATACAGAGTGAATTTATTATCGACAGAAACAAACCCAGTTTACTTCACTGTCACTAGTATTATGTACACTGTATAATATGCCTTAATGAATTAATTAGCAGTATGGTGGTTTATTGAATTCTATGGGTGCTACAATAAATTAGGACAGCGCTAACGTTGCAGTAAATTCCATACTGTACTGTACCACTTGATTATAGTAGTTCGTTTTCCAACCAGCAGAGGGTGTGTGAAAGCTTTGTAAAGTTCAGAGAAACTACTTTGCTTAAAGTGCATTCCTGTGAACGATGTGCTGATTATTATTATTGTAGATATAGATGTGATTATCATTGCATTTGTGTGTGAACAGTAGATGATCGTTTCACTTCTGTATCAAAACGGTGATCACGTTTAGCAAAAGAAATCTAAGTGTCTTCTATGGAAAAAACAAAACAACGCAAGCTCAGTCGTCAGCAGCAGGTGTTGAACCTGTGTGAAGTCACTACTTTCAAGTCTAAAAAAATAGGCACTTTTACATCTTAAAAACATAATAATGCAAATAATACTCCATAACATCTAGATATATACAGAAATCTAGATATTCTGTAAGCATTTCAACTGATTGGAGGTTTTCTAGTAAGTTTAATTGAAAATTTATTTATTTATTTAACTGATTGATTGATTGATTTATGGATTCCAAAAAGAAACCTAATAGGTCAAACCTGATTTCCTCTTTTTTTTTTTTTTTTAAGAGACACTGTGCAGTGGTTTTGTTGGCCATGATCCATCTGTACAGTGAGATCACCTGAGGGGTGTGAGGGTCATGTGACAGTAAGAATCTGAATCATCACTGGGGCGTGTCATCGGTGAAGCACCTCTAATGATTGGCTCACAGAGCAGAAAGAGAGCTGGAGAGATACATTACCTCATAGCACAGGAAAAAGAGATGAGGTCATACTCACCTGACTCATATTCCCAGCTCAGAGAAGCATTTACACTCAATGTAAACCCCAAGTGTTTATGTGAGAGAGAGAGAGAGAGATGGGGAGGAGGGGGGAGGGTCAGTACAGTCATAGAGCTCAATTGCAGGAAGACCTGAGTGATGCCATTGATAATAATATCTCTTCAAACATAAATGATAAAGCAAGTTAATATAAGAATTTTTATTTAAGTATTATTTTTATTAATGTTTTTATTTAGAAATAAATAGCAATCAGTCCATATTAAGTGTGATTAATATAAAATATATTTATAATTATATATATTTTGGATTAACTTTTAATTAAGACACACTTACACTTAATATGGATTCCCAGAAAATCCATAAAAACATAGCAATGCATATTGCATGAAAAAAAGAAAGGGAAAAAATTTTATTTTGTTTATTTGTTTTTGCCATGCTTTTATTATTAATTGTATTATTGTTATCTACAAAAATGTACAACTCATGAAATCCATATATAATACAATTCATATATAATATAATAATTATATTAATAATAATAATAATATTCAGTAGTTAATCATACATAATATGGATTATGAAAATAAAGTCATCCTTATTAAATGTGATTAACTATTTAAATTACACAAATCATAATTTGTTCATGTGACATTTAAATAACATATGTAAAATAAATATTTGATTGTATTATAATCCTTTTGTGTATTAATTAAGCTTAAGATATTAATGGCGACTGACTGGTGTCATTGCTATGTGACACCACATTACAGCATGTGTGTGTGCTGACAAATGCTCCGCTGGATGATGTCATATTAGGTCATTATTTACAGAATGTGGGTGTAATGAGTACGATATGAGTATATTCAAACATATTGGCTCTGCCAGGAAAGAGAATGTTCAGCACCGACTTTAAGAGGTGCTTCCAATGACTAGAAACAAGCAAAGTGAACGAGCGGAAAGACAAAAGGGAGAATTGATAAACAAAGGACCCAGGCCCACAGACAGACGGAGCAGGCAGGGAAACATGATCTGTTATCCATAGCTGATATTGATTTGGGCCTTGGGCTCCCAGTGGAGACCATTAATGGAGGCAAATGACCTTTTGGACATACTGACTGTCACTAAGGCGCTGGCACTGATCCAGAATATGTGAGAAAGACCCGTCATGTACATCTCATCTGAGCGACTCATGCTGATGCAACTTTAAGTGGCCAGCTGTCTGACCGACCAATCAAAACACAGGAAAAACTGCAGCTGCAAATGAGAAAAGACTTGAGTGTAAACAATCGCCTCTATATTTGCCATAAGAAGAATTTCATAAGCATTTCCTGAAAAAAAGTATGGCAAGTATGCTTGCATTTGATGGTAAAGAATGATGACATTCCGTGTAGTAAATATAAAACCAGTTACTACACCACAACCACAATTTTAGTTTGCAAAGCTGATGCATGCATGTACCTGCATTTCATCCAAATCATATATTTATGGATATTATTTGTAGTTGTAATATTTAATTAAACACACACACACACACACATTGTATTATTTATTATTAATGTTTAAACTTTTCTTTTTAACCCTGACTAAACTATAAATAATAGGCTCCATTGTGACTTACCCCATGCATATAGTGTGACAACATGCCCCACTTTAAGATTTTTTTTTTTTACCAAAGCAATTTTAAGATTTTCGTTAGTGTTTATAATCCTGTGTAAATCCTAGCTAGCCAACAAAATGCTATTAAATAGGTTCCATTGTGACAAATTACCCCACACAGTGTGACAACATGCCCCAGGTCAACATAATTTGGATTAATTGTGTACATTTAAAAAAAATAAAATTAATTAAGTAGACACACACACATTTATAGTTTATGCTTTAACTGAGATTCAATACATTTTTAAAATACAACCTTAAAAAATGTAGTTGGTATAAAAGTGTATGTACTGCCTTTGCTTAATATAAATAATAATTTGTAAATAACATTTAATGTTTTGATACCATTTAAAATTTCAACATCTGGTATCAGTTCTATATATCCAAACTACAATATATCTGATTATTGGTGGTATTGGTATTATTGCTGCTGCTGCTGTTTTGACTGTTGTTGTTGTTCCAGATTTCATCTTTGCCGCCAGGCGTGGCATCATGAGGACAGTGTCGTCTGAGGTGGAAACACGAATGCTCTTTGTTCAAGGTTTTCCTGCGATGTTGCTAGACACGTGCTCGCTCTCCTCTCCCTCTCTCTCTCTCTCTACCACAAATGTGCAGTGCAGATCCTGCAACGTCTGTCTGATAACTCCCCGCGTCTTTTCTTCTCAGCGCCTCTCAGTGTAAGAGCACTCCATGCGCAACGGTAGTCCAAACAACAACTCAGTGACCCGCTGCAACCAACGGCAAACAGGGTGGGCGGACCCCCAAATTATGTCAGTTTAACTCTTTCAGTTTGGGGAAATATTGGGGCCAGATGTTTCAGTTCCTCGACACTCGGCGCTTATTTTCGGTCATGGTATCACACTCCGCTGATCAAACATCACAACAGAAGTGCTGTTGTTGAGATGCAGAGCGGCAGCTGGATGGGGTTGTTTGCAGGCGCACATGTGTGATCATCCCCGGCACGCCTCTCCTCACAACACAACACAATCAACTATGATGCTGTGCCCTAATATTAACGGCATTAAAATTATGTTTTGGATTATTCATCAGAAGTGAGTTGTTGGTTTCTACAAAGGAGTCTGAATGCAACGGGATGGATGGAAGGGTGGATGGATAGATAGATGGATGCACGGTGACTCTGTCTCAGCGAGGCAGCACATGGCAAGCTGTTTGAACATTTATTATTTTACACTAGTAGCTTATCCATTTTAGAAATAAATAAACTGATTATCTAACAACTGTGACACTACAAAATAGCGATTAGTTTAAGTTATTACCAAAAGAGACCAGTATATTTCTCAGGCTTAAAGAATAAAAAGATATATAGGCTAATGTAACAATAACAAAAATTTTCTTAATACAAACTTAATTTTTTTGTGTAAAGCTGCTTTATTAGCACTATTAGCTTAACATTATTTTTTTTCATAGTTACCTTATAATTACAGTAATTTTATAAAAAAAACAAACAAAAAAACGTATTACATTTATATATAAATTATATAATAATATA
>JAUMHI010000058.1:18520564-18545729 GCA_032359435.1 Enteromius unitaeniatus | reverse complement strand
TTATAATTACAGTAATTTTATAAAAAAAACAAACAAAAAAACGTATTACATTTATATATAAATTATATAATAATATATTATAAATTACTAATAATATATTAACATAACAATATTAAAATATGCTTAGTGCATATTGTTAGTGCGATTGTTTTATTTAATATTTAAAGTAATAAATACATAAAAACATTGTGTTTACTGTTCCTTAAAACACAAACGAATGGGTTTCTATTTAGTTTTTTTGCATACAAAATATGAAATACATTTAAAAATAAATTTTAGATTTTAAAAACATTTTAAAAATGAAATGTTATAGTAAAAAAAAATAAGATACGAAGTTGAAAATGTAATAATAATGATAACAAATATAAAAATGCATTAATTTGTTTAAAATTGTGCTTGTTGTTATTGCAAACAAAAGTATCTATAGTAAGAAAACAAACATGTGGCACAGTAGCAGTGACAAAAATAGATAGATTCTCGGGAATAAATGTTGGGACGGCTTGCCATAGGCGGGGACTGAGCGAACCAGACGGGGTGGAGCATCACTTCGCCTAGCCCCTCTCGGCGCAGACATCCTTGTGTCCCGTTCGCCTTGTGCGTTTCGGAAACGGAGAGGGGGCTGGTCTGTGGGAGGGACTAGCGCAAAGGGGGGACTAGGACCAGGAGGGGGCGGGGTGGCGGCGAGGGTGCTGTTTCTCCAGTCTCTTACCAGTGTCTTTGTCTCACACTCTTTTGTTAGCCATGCCTAGCTTGCTGGTTCTAGCAGGGATCATGGAGAAAAATGGGGGCTACGGCGGGGATTTGGCCGGCTCCGGCTTCGGCAGCGAAGGTCTCCTGGTGCCACCCGAGGAGGAGGAGGACGATTCCCGTGCCCTTAGAGTTGCGCTGGGCCAACTGTCGCTGCTGGGTCTTGGAGAAGGCGAGGACGGTGCTCCTGCGGGTGGAGGAGGTGGTGGTGGTGGAGGAGTTCAAGACAGGAGTAACAGTAACCACCACAATCACATCCAAACCGATTCGGGGATGTTACAAGGGAAGAACAAGTTATGCGCCCTGTACGAGAGCTCGCCCACCGAAACCAAAGGACGGGGCTGCAACATAACGGAGTGCGTCCCCGTGCCAAGCTCCGAACATGTGGCCGAAATAGTGGGGAGGCAAGGTAAATACAACAATGCGCACTTTCACATGCTTTCCAACTCGTTGTTCTCCAGGGTGCGCTGCTCAAACTAAGTGTGGAGCTGTCTTGACAAAGAAAAAGGGAGTGGTGACGCTTTTAACGCGTCTTGTTTTAGCCACAATTCAGCGCGTAGATGGCATGTACATGGGCATTTCCTCTTAGCTTTAAGCAAACTTATGAGCGCTTACGAGAACAAAGGCGTTATCCCACATCCACGCCTTCAATGTCAGCACGCTGCTTTCCCTTTGTCGTCTGAGCGCGCGTAATTCTGTTTTTGAAACAGAAAATGGAACGCGTGTGCGCTCGCTGGATACAATGTAACAGTCAACGGTCTTTGTTGACTGGATACATTGTGTCAGTCGCTCCTTCCCGCGCCTCTGTAGTTCCTAGGGGCTTTCATATATGCAGCACCACGTTGTTTTCGTCAGGCTTACCTCAGACAAAGAGCACTTGTCGGGTAACTTTAGCCCACCGCTGATGCCCCGCGAGCGTCTAAAAGTGCTGAAATTCTGACAGCGTGGTCAGACAAAGAAGTAAAAGTCCTCGTGTGCGTTGAGGGCAGAGCTATAGAAACGTGACTTGGCGGAAAAGTTGCATTTTGTGAGTGTGTGTGATGATATTTAAAGTAAGTTGAGGAGGCAACTGCGTGCACTTTGGTGACCCTGTTGTCTCAAGAAGTCACTTTGTAATACATTTCCAGCATCCTGGAAAGCCGTGTTGCATTTGGTCCTGGAGAGACAGACTATAAAGACTGTATTGGAGTCACGCCCCGTCTGCCAGTACAACAGCCCTGCACTCAAAGCAGGGGGTCAGGAAGCCTCTGCTGTCCGTTCATTAAGAGCATAATATCTCACCCTGATGAAATATGCTCTAATAAACGTCCCGGCAAGCGGGTTCCCCGCATATGACGACTTTGTTGAGTTGTAAAGTGGCCTGCGTGCTTTCAGAATCTAAATGGGGCTAACTTGGGATGCAGTGAGCGCGTGGCTTGGAAATTGCTGATTAAGAGGATTCGAAACGGGGGCTTTACCTCATTAGTCACTGATAGTACGGCCACATCCTGTGACATTCGTTTAGCATTTATTAGGTTAATTTAATTGCATTTTTCTAGAAATAGATAGATGCATTTGGCCTCATAATAACAAGCCAGAGTGATGGCGAAAAAAGCAGCACACTTAGGTATCCTTGTTATCGGCATTAGTTGAAATTTTGAGCTGTAAGGTTCCAGTGCTTTGTTCACCTGCAGTGGCTGCCATGCCTGTTAGGAGATGTGCTCCTGCAGTGAAAGGGACGATTCAGCGGCGGGAGGGAATCTGTGCTCCCTGCTGTCAGTGCTAGACAGTCCATCCAGGTTATTTTTTTTAGCTTCTGCCGTACACAATGAGGCATGAAACCAGTGTGCAGAGATCTATCCACTGAACAGGCCCCTGGGCGGAGAAAGCCACCCCACTCTTAATAAGACACCACTGAGGTGCTAATAAATACTCTGGTGCTGAACACGAGGCAGATGCTGTGGAGCACCACACCTTGTCATGAATTCATATCTTAACAATAACTTTATGGGGAATTCTGCGTGCCTGCTTTGTCCTCGAGTCAACTCCTTCTGCAGAATAGCTGGGAAATTACATCGGAAGCATTTTAATTTGGGTTTCCGTGTTGAATATCGTAGTACCTGTAACTGACAGTTAGCACATGGCACTGTTGCAGGGGAGGCGTCATTCACACAACAGCGATTTTTAAGTGCTATAGTATTTGCAGGTTTTATTTTTTTGCATCCTAATAGGATTCATCAACACAGTGGAAAATTTGAATAGGATTTATTATGCTAAATAGTACAATAATTAAAAGGAGCCATTTATATATATATATATATATATATAATGAATGAAACAGCAAAACAATAGTGTAATGCAGACAGTGTAATGTAGAAAAAACGCGTTGCTTTAATGGATTTGTACATTTACCACAACAGACAGAAGTGAGCAGTTATTTCCAAATTCACTTTGGGCCTCATTCATTAAACACGAGCAGAAGAAATTTCAGTGTGCTTTGTTCAATCAATCGTTTTATCAACGAGAATGGCAAAGGAAGAAAGATTAACACATATTTATTCTGTTTATGAATAAGGTTCAGTGGGTGTTTTCAAATACAACAAATTACAAAAAAAATCTTATTTTTATATATATTTTGCACAAAATTGCAACACTATGTTCATTTTATAATAAAAAGTTGTTATAATATATTTTGTCCAAAAAACTGTCAGACACTAAAAAAAAAAGTACAATTTAACAGCTTTTGTACAAAAATTACAAAATAATGCCATTTTTATAACTAAAAAAATGATATTTCGTATTTTTTGTGGAAGAATGTGCAATACAATGCTCATTTTTAATAATCAAAAATGTTATTTTGGTATATTTTGTGTATAGGTTGTAATAGAAAAAGGCATGGGCGGGCCCAGACTGAATGTGCTGACTTGTGCAATGAATCTGCAGAATTTTGTGTATTTAAGCATGGTAAACTGATGAAACATGGTCAGTTTGATTCAAAATGTTTAAATTACACTCAACACAGGAAGAACTTTGTGAATGAGTTCTTCTGCTGCAGATTCTGTGCATAGGTGACCTTTTGACCTGGAAACAAACAAGCAAAATAAGTATTATTTGACAACATTTAGTACTCCTACTACTATAATACTCCTTCTCCACTCAACAGGTTGCAAAATCAAAGCTTTGCGTGCAAAGACAAACACCTACATCAAGACCCCCGTCCGAGGCGAAGAACCAGTCTTCCTCATCACCGGCCGCAAAGAGGACGTGGCCCTGGCCAGACGTGAAATCATCTCAGCTGCGGAGCACTTCTCCATGCTGCGGGCCTCCAGGAACAAGCTGGGCGTCTCTTTCAGCGGCTCACCTCCTGCACCGCTACCTGGCCAGACCACCATACAGGTACGGGTGCCTTACCGCGTCGTGGGTTTGGTGGTCGGACCGAAAGGCTCGACTATAAAGCGCATCCAGCAGCAAACGTGCACTTACATCGTGACTCCGAGCCGCGACCGTGACCCCGTCTTTGAGATCACCGGCTCCCCCGGGAACGCAGAACGGGCGAGGGAAGAAATCGAGGCGCACATTGCCTTCCGCACGGGTGGCCTGCATGACCACAACAATGAGAACGACTGCTTGGGACCTGACAACGGCAACGGGGGTTTGGAGAGCCGCCTGCAGCAGGTGTGGGGGCTACAGGGGGCCCCGCGCAAGCCGCTTGCCAGCAGCTACCGCCAGAATTTCTCAGACGCCATAGTCGGAAGTGGCAGTGGAGGAGGAGGTGGTGGTGGGATTTACAGTAAAGGTGACTTTACAAACCATAGCAGTGGGGACAAGCCATGCTCCTACTTCGGATCCGAGGGCAGTCAAAGCTGGGGTGATCCCGACTATCCCAAACAGGTGGCTTACTACGCCCAGCAGCGCTCCAAAAGCTTTGGAGGCCTGCCTCTTCCTCTGACCAGACTGTCACCGGGACTGCCCGAACCATGCGGCACCGGAAACTCCAACGCCGTGGGGTCTCCTCACGCCCAGGCACGCCGTGCCCACAGCGAGCCCACCACCGTCACCACTGCGTTCACCGGACGGCTCCCCGTGCCGGATTCTCCGCCTGCCGTGGCTCGGGACTGCATGACCTGTTTTGAGAGCAAAGTGACCGCTGCACTGGTCCCATGTGGTCATAACCTCTTCTGCATGGAGTGCGCCATCCGAATTTGTGAGCTTAACCATCCGGAGTGTCCTGTCTGCCACACCCTGGTCACACAGGCCATCCGGATATTCTCTTAAAAAGTCGACTTATCTTTACTTTTTTTGTTGTTGTTTTTTTTTTAGTGATTCGTTTTTACTCTGTAGAATCAGTTCAGTTTTAATCTTTTTTTTTGTTTTTTTTTTTGGTCAGTATTCACTTTTTTATTTTTCAGAAAACACAAAACCAAAACAAGCAGATATTTTAGAACACACTGCTTGGTTTACTAAAAAAAGAGGAAGAAGTATTTTCAGATTTTTCTTTTATATGTACACATATATACATATATATTTTATAAAGGTTTTTTTAAAAATGGAAAGAACGTAGTTCTTAGCATGTTGGTTTGTTTTGCTTTATTTTATTTAATTTTTTACTGGTGCTGTTTTTTTCCACATGCTGTGTGTGGACAGTAACAGAAGAAATAATGTGAACATTTTACACTTTTCCTTCGCTGGGGAGGTATATTATTATATGAAAAAATATCATTACGAGTTTATTTCCTAAGATTGGAGTATAGTTTTACATCCCAGCATCTTTTGCAAATAAGCGAGTATTCTTTTTTTAAGGCAAACTAGAATCTTAAATCTTTGCACCTTAAAACTGATGTAAAGTGATTGTCAAAAAAACATTACATTTCTAGATGTCTATGCGAAATAGATGGTATAGAAATAGGGGCTGATATATACGACCTGATGGCTTTAAATTCGGATCATCACAATTACTGATGTAGTATCTGCTTTGCAAATCAATATTCGAACGGGTAATTGACGAGTAAAAACAGGGAGTTTCTTTTTTGTTTTGTTTTGTTTCTGCACCAGTGAGCCTATTATGTGATGTATCTAAAACGGTCTTATTAGGTACAATGCGAAAAAAAAAGGAAGAATGAAAAAACTATCTGAGCAAACTGATTGGTCAGCTCAAAAAACCTTGGAACTCATCCAGCGTTCTGTTTTCAAGAGGACTTCCCAGGTTCTTTCAGTAACGTTTTTATTCTCTTTCCTGCACTCAGTCAGTACGTTTATGATTTTTCTTTTCTTTTCCATATTATTTAGTAAAACGCTGAACATAAGGCATAAGATATAAGTAGGGGGAAAAAAGCAAAGGGGGCGATTGAGAGGAGGGGGTCTAATCTGATCCTGAATAGACCAAATAGACAAAAGCAAGCAAGACTCCAAGCTACAGTACAATGTAAAGCACCCGTTCCCCAGGAGCAGCATTTGAGTTGCAAAGCATCCTCCGACTGTCCGTCTGCACTGAGGCAGGTGTTGCATATCGTGCTTTAGATTAAGTTTTTTATTTTCTGAGGGTCGGGTTTGTCCGGGGGGGCTGTGCTCTAATTCTACGAAACGCTCATTCGCTGTAATGACTACAGAGCTCCTCCCTGTGAGTATATTGTTTTGTCGCAGTGGTGGTACAATCCCCGGAGCACCCCGACATGGCCTGCCCTAGGAGGAGCTGATAATTAGCCATACATCAGAGTCCAGGTGCAAAGCAACTGCTGTAGGAAGGAGGGGCGGCGTACAGTGGCGTGAATGAGGACGGAGACGGCGCGCAGGGGGCTAAACTAGGTGCAGCTGGGGCCCCTCCTGTTGATCGCTTGCTCGCTCCCGTTCTGGTATTCCCATTGGGGAGAAACGGGGCCTCTTTTGTCCTGCCGTGGGGTGAATTCAAAAAAAAAAAAAAAAAAATCCAAGAGCTGATTTTATTTCAAAGAGAAAAGCTGGCCGTTCTGAGTAGAGAGTGTGACTAGATAGACCCAAAGCATTTTTCTTTAGAGATTTCTTGTTTAATGTGCACAAGAGGCAGGCCTTCGAAGTTTCCATGGAGTCTTCCTTCATGAGCGGGACATCCTGCCGTGACCCCCTCGAGACAGGCCTGCCAGTGCACGGTCACTAGCAGCCAATCGGAGAACAACCTTGAACTCCACAATGAAATCAGACAATTGTAATTGACAAGAAAGCAGGGGGGGAAACGCCCAATTTGGTGGCCGCTCATGCTGAATCAAATTACACACCCACTGCCTATCTCATTGCAGGCTGGGGGACTTCGGGATAGGGGATTAGAGTGTTCGTAGGTTGGGAAACTGTCTTTTTTTCCCCCCCTTTCGCTAGAAGGCCACTACAAAAGAATGGAGCCACTGAAAATGTACTCGGTTTGAAATGGGTCAGTTTTTTCCCCCATCGAGCCTCTCTGCGCCATTGCCACATGTGCGCGGTGTTAGAAGATATGCTAGGGTAAGCTTGTGATTGTATTTAATTTACTATAACGATTTACCTTTGAGCCATTAGCTTCTTACATATTAGTTCTGAAAAAACTTTTGACTGTTACAGCAGATTAGACTTAGTCTTTCGCCTCATCTGAATTCACGTATTACGGCCGCATTAGCGCCTTGTTTTGTTAGCATTAGTGTAATAAGGTACTTTTTTGAAATCGAAATATTTTTCACATCCCTTTAAGTAACTCAGATTTGAGATAAAGAACTGAAAAGGCTTAACAAATTAAAGCTCTTAAAAGCACCTTATTTTGAAGTAAACAAAACAGCATTTGCAATCGAAAAGCGTGTGCATTTCTCGACAGCAAACTCCAATGGCAAATGTTATGGTTATTATTGCACTTAGGTTATATTTTGGGTTAGTGGGTTGTATTTGTACGGATAGCGTATTTTGAACAAGTCACTTGGCGGTATTTCTAAATGTCACAGTTATTTAGAACAGCATCTTAATTTACTTTAAAACGAAGGGTCAATAATACGATGGTATTTTCTTACCTTTGTTTCTAGTTCTTCAAATCTCCAGCACTGATCAGGGACAGACGTTCGTCCATTGCAGGAATGAACGCTTGTGCATTTCGGTCATATATATATGTATAAACCAAAACCATTTTAAAAATAGAATCAATTATGCAAACTTCAATAGCTCGAATTTAGAATCCGATTGAGAACAACAGTTGTCTGTCTATATACCGCATTTTGTTCTCCTGCCTCTTTTAAGGTCACTAGGTCAGCGTATGCAGGAAACAGCAATAACCGTCTTAATAAAGCAAGTTAATCTTTATCCAAAAATGCACTGTTAGATAAATGCTTCTAAATGGTTGATAACCCTAAGAATTGTTTAAAGCCATGCACATTGTATTTACCCAATTAAAGCCCTTTTTATGAACAAAAAACAAAAGCAGTAACGACTTTCCCAATTAGAAAATGCAGCACTTCAGAAGTTTTGTTTCTTAACCAAACATCGCAACTTCTAATAGAGTGATGATGATATACTTCAAAGAATGTAGCCTGGATCAATGGAGGAGGTGCTGTGTAAGTATTCAGAGCGAGATATTATTCAGTACAGGCTTTGAAAGGGAGACATTTTAACTGTTAAAGACTTTATACAGCCAATCACAGCAAAAACCTTTTTTGAGTATTATTTATTTGATAGGAATAAGACTATATTTATTGACATTTAGGGAGATATATAATAAAGACTGACTACCATAGGCATATCATTAAATATATTTCACTATATAAGCAATTCTGAAAATATTGTAATAGTCTCTAATAGCCTACTTGCTAGTTTGTAATATTGCGTTAGGCGTCATCCCAATAGACATGAAATAAAGATTGATGTTACTGATGCCCCAAAATCTGAAAGCTCTTCAGAAAGTACATAACCAAAAATTAGGGTTATCACAATCAATAGGGGAAAGAATTCATATAGTTTAGTTTGTACAGCATTTGCTTTGCCTATACTGATGCATACGGTTATGACGATAAAAAACAAATACCTGCACACCCTACTGACAGGATTTACTGCATGTAAGAGCAGCTCAGAATAAATAGAAGTATATTTAAAAATGCATATCAGAACGGTCTAATCATCATTCAAATCATTTCAACTGGCAAGTTCCTTTAGAATTTCAGAATGATGAGGGCACTATTATTATGCCTAATCCAAAATAATAACTGCCCGTGCAAAAAGCCATTCTGATCGAGAAGGGGGAGTGGTCACAACCTACGACTACAGATTCACAATGAAAAGTGGTCCGGTTTGGAGTCTGACAGGTCTAACAAGAATGTGTTGTTTAATGTGAAGCTTAATATTAAGAACCACTGTGAATCGTTTCCCTTTCAGCTTCTTCTTTTTTTTTTTTTTTAAACGGTAATTATGTGGTGTTGTTAAATAGTTGCAGTTCAACAGCTTCTCTTGCTTCTTTCTGGTTGTGCATGCTGGGAAATTATTTTACAGAGCATTATTAACCTTTGAACAGCCTGTGTAGATAAAATATAACAGAGCCACTTGTACTACAGAGATTTTTAGTGAGGACAGCTGGTGTTTAATGTAATGCTGTACAATGACACTAGTTTATTTTTCCAAACATATTTCTCTTACCCAACATAAAGTATCTAATGCACAAATACCAGATAAATGCTCATATGTTTACACACCCCAAGCATAGTCTGTTAAGAAGGTGCTAAGCATTTTTTGGTTTTTTTTCGAAGTGTTTTTATTTTTAGTACTGCCCTGAAGATGCCATATATACGAAGTTATTTATTCCGTTCAGAAGTTCGCATACCGTAACGCTGCGTTTTCTCCTCAAGCGTCAATGATTGTTTGCAGCCTTTTGTGAAAGCTGCATGAGTCCCTCGATTGTCCCGAGTGTCAGAGCTGGAGATCAACATCGTATAGCCGCTGTGGGAAGAACTCAAATGTGTAGAGCATGCTGGGAAACCAAAGAACTTGGAGGATTTTTGGACAGTGGGCTGCTTCAGCTCGGAGGACAAGCCAGAGACTCAAAACTATCACATAAGACACAAACAGTCATTGATGAGAAAACGCATGAATTTAAACAAGGCTTCGTGAACAATTTTGTCTTGTGGAATATTAAGGCGAGACACTCCAGGTGAATGGAGTAAAAAACTACTAGA
Organism: Enteromius unitaeniatus; assembly: GCA_032359435.1. Classification (NCBI taxonomy): domain Eukaryota; kingdom Metazoa; phylum Chordata; class Actinopteri; order Cypriniformes; family Cyprinidae; genus Enteromius; species Enteromius unitaeniatus. The sequence goes on along the minus strand of JAUMHI010000058.1, from coordinate 18,535,857 downwards.
TGAATATATTTCTCAGTCGATTAGATTTTTGAAATGTTTTTGAAATATGTAAATGAGCTAATCCTATTAAATATACACAAATTTGCATACTTTTTACGAAACATAAATCAAAACACTGGATAGAGCCAGATTAAAAAATTACTGTTTTATATGAGAGTTACAATATTTTACAGAACTATTGATTTTTACCATGTTTTTAGGAAAAAAACTATTATCTGTAAACAACTCAGAATATTGATAGGAATAAAATTGTAACATACAGAAGAAAAAAAAACTAATTTTGAGAAAATATATTATAATTGAAATCTACAGATACAAATAGATTAAGTGCAATACAATAAATATGTTTCTTTCCATTAGTCACATTACGCAAGGCCAAAAATTTGTCAAGGTCATGAAAAACAAACAAACAAACAAACAAACAGTGTTTTCATCTGAAGTGTCTCGCCTCATTTAAAAAAAAAGGGATGTACTAAAAATAAAATAAAATGCAATTTAAAATTCTAGGGGTTTGCAAACTTTTGAGCTGAACTGTACCTTGCATACCCATAACAAATATATTTGCAGTTTTAGTCTTGATATTTTTGAGGGTTTTTTTAGGCGAACAATATATACCCTTCTATGTTCTGACATAACAGATAGCGAAGCTGCACGTATTTATCTATAACCACTGCAGCATCCATTCCATAGAATCACCAGAGAACATATACGTGATGCACTTAAGCAATTATAATGCCTTTCAGTATAGTACAAAGGGCAAATAATGTATTTGAATGTAAAAATGGCCACCCAACCAATGTCTAATTTTGCCTTTTGTTTCTTTATCGAAAGTGAGCTTTAAGTTGAATTTCATGGCTAGAGAAATACCACCATATCTGTTTAGGTTCTTCCTCACAGCATTTATACAAAGCAACTTAAAATGTCTTATAGCTCTTTCGTAAGATTCTATTTTGCTAACATGCATTATTATTTCATAGAGGAAGAGGTCAGTATCTGGATGTTATTTATGAATATCTTTAATGAAGCAAACATATTTATAAGTAACTTCAAGACGTTTTGTTTTTTAATTAATAAATTAAAAAGTTAATATATTTCTAAAACGCATGAAGTTGATTTCTACTAAAATGATTAAAACTATAGAATTTTTATTTATGAAAGTTAGAAAAATCCACACTTCTGACAGCAGAAAAAAAAAAAAAAACGAGTGGGGTGGGGTTTCAAAGGCTTATATTTTAAAACGTCAGATACGCAACGTGTGCATTAACAATGGGATAACGGCAGAAATATTTTATAGCATTCGGGGGTATTTTAGTCACTTCAACTTTGTGCCTCAATACCGTGTTTTTGCATACTAGAAGCGCTCAGAAGTGTTGTGTACTTGTCCTTTAACACCTCATTGCTGAGTGAATAAAGGGTCCCTTCCTTTTTTTATATATTAAATTGCTTTGGTTTTAAATGCAATTGTTACGATAGGGATAACAGGCTGAAGTATAACAGGGTGAAAAAGAAAAATGATTGTGCATAGTACACGCATACAGTAGTAATAATTCAAGCAAAAATCAACTACATGTAACGTCGTTCCAATTTAAAAATATGCATGACAAAACTTAAAAAAAAACAAAAAACAAACACACACTTTTTTTTTTCCTCCGCAAATCAGATGTTCCGTTATCATTTGTTTGCAGATAAGTGAACAGAATGCAGATTTCGAGCACATTCACAGTAATACCGTTATTTGCATGTAACTTCTATCAACCTGTTTTGGCTTATGTACAAACTACACTCGTTATTACCGAGAGTGTCTCAAACATGTCAAAGCGGTGAATATTGTTTACAAGATTACACGCAGAAGCATAGTCTCCGTACTTTATGGTGAACACGCATCTCGACTTTGTTTTGGCTCTGTGGTGGCAATGATAGTTGTGTAGTGGTTTCAATTTCAGTCAGACAGGAACATGGGGTGGGGGGGGTTTAGGACGGTCACTGATGTGACCTCGCTTGGGATGAGTTACTCCGGTCCGACAGTCTGTATTTGGTAGCTTCCAGCACAGTAGAAGTGTTTCATACAGCTCTCATAGTGGTCTTAGTGCATTAGTTTGGTCAAGCATCTCCTGGTACTAGTGTTCAATTTATTGTTGATAAACGAGGGGTTTGCCATATCATAGACGAGGCTAGCCAATACTCCACGAGTCATTTTGATTTCATAATTCAGTATGGTGTCTACACGGGGCACGCAAACTGCAGGTTTTTTCCTTAGAACATGTTCTTTGTGACTTTCATTTTTGATATTTGATCAATGTATCTATGCCATACTAGTTTTGATTTTTTGGTTATTTTCCAGAAATTGTATTGTAAATGTTTCTAATAAAACAAACTGAATAATCTGTCACCGCTACCCTGAATTCTGTTGCTCTCACACCGGATGATTTAAAACAACACTCTTTTTATTTATGTGTGTTAAATTAAAATACACAGCAACTTCCACAAGTTAAAAAAGTAAAAAAAAAAATAAAAAAAAAATCACCAAAAAGTTTAAAAACAGAAGCGTTCATGGGTTCCCACGGTCACAGAATTTTAAAATCGCCTGGAAAGTCATGGAAATTAATAACATTTCAAAAAGCTCATAAATATTTCATCAACTAGAAATTGCTCTTTGTGGGTGCAATCTCTATACGATGAATTCAGGAATGACTGGAAAGGTCACGCGGAAGTCACCAGTCAAAAGATGTTGGAACCCAAGTTTCCAAGTGTCTATTTAAAATCCATTCACCCAAGCTTTAAAAAAAAAAAAAACACCCAACAGTTGATAAACATTCATAAATCACTGAAAACATATAAACCTATTTGCAGCATTCAGAGTCTTTGTTCAGGAGTCCCACTGGGAAAAGAGCAGGCACGATGACAGAATCTTCCCAAAGCAGTAATTATCAACGACTCCAGCTAAACGGCTGATATTCAGCATAACAGATTGATGGCATTAGCATAAATCTAACAGGCAAGGCATTTATTGAAGCACCTCGTGTCTTTAAACAAATGACAAGACATAAAGCTGAAAACACGACCCCAGCTGTCCCATCCCGAAGGCAAGGAGGAGGATCTGAACACATATGCAAAGATAAAAAAAAATTGCAAACAAAATCCGCAGAAGACAGAAAAGCCAGGACAGAGAGTGAGATCTCGAGAGACCTGCTGCTCTTCGGGTTACATGTAGCAGATAACAAGGGTGGCCAGCGAGGAATTCGCTTCCAGGAAGAAAACCTCAGCAGTACATCACAAGCCATCAGTTCCCCTGCCTTGCAATATAATATGGTCAATGTACCCAATCATAGAAGTTCCTCTTAGTGAACTGCATCCCACCTGCTGCTCATTTTCAAAGCAGAAAAAAAAAGCTTTTAGTCAAAGACAACACCCAGAAACCAGCGATAGCTACTAATCGTGCGTATTTCCATCATGACAAAGTCATAAAGCAGTGGGAAAAAAAAACCATCTGATCTGTCTATGTACTCCAAATAAGGATGGGAATCATAACGATTTAAAGAAATAGTTAACACAAAATAAAAAATTGTGTTCTAATTTCAATAAATTATATAACAATATGATTCGATAAACTAAGTGACAAGTAAACCACAAATGTGACCGTGGACCACCAAACCAGTAATAAGCATACATTTTTCAGAATTGAGATTTAGACATAATTAAACAGCTTTCCATTAATGTATGGTTTGTTAGGATATGGAACTATATTTGGCTGAGATACAAGAAAATTACTTATGGTCACAAATGGTGTGTTTGCATACTTTTAAATGTTTGAAAATAAAAAATAATGCCTAAAAGTTCAATGCTGATATTAATGCACAGCAGGGAATAAATACGCATGCATCATCACAACAAAAACTTAAAGTGGTTCTATAGTGCATATTTTATTACGCATAAAATAGCAGAGATTTAGAAAGCACTAGTTCAAGAACCGTTAACTGAATCAAGTGTCATAGAAATAATGAGTTCATAAGAACTAGTCAACGATTCCCACCCCTATATCTGAATATAGCATACCCTTATTAACACTACAGCACATACAGCCATTAACTTAACCTATTAACATGACTCAGTCCACAGAAAACACTCCCAGCGCTTGTACAAATGAGTGCCATGACTGGAAGGAGAAACCCTTGAGAAATTTCGATCAATAATCTAGTGATGGATAAAAGCATGACAAAAAAAGAAAGAAAGAAAAGAAAAAAAACACCACAGAATAACAAGATCATATTTGCATTCAATAAATACAAGAGATGCCGTTACAACGCAAGAATTGAGCAAACAGGCTATGATGACCACAGATGGAATTTCTCAGGTATTAAGATGCATGGAAAAGATGTCAGACTACTTCTGCGTCTGCACACTAACAATATATGATTTCACAAGTGAATCCCCGCTGTGATCAGAAACCATTCAAGAGATAGTTAAAAGAAGCATTATGCACTCTAAGCACTTTTTCTTGTTCTTCAGCCCATTGTTTGTAAGCAGACTGTCTGTGGCAAAAAGTGCAGAAATAAAACAAAAAGAGCAGCCACGTCTGAGCGTCCCAGCTAACTGCTCATTTCTAATTAGTCTGAAACAAGAAGCGTGGCCTCTCAGTTCTGAGAAAATCCTTGATCCATTCAATTTCAACATTTCTTGTTCTCCAATTTTGAAGATTATTACTCATTTATTCTGGGAATAACTAAGCAAGTCTGTTACATACGTTAAGCACAGCGTGCACAGGGAATACAACGGTGGTCAACCTTGCAGCCCAGCCCAACAAAGTTGCCGATTTTCCCCCGGATCCCATGGTGGCGCTGCGGCAGCTCAGTTATTCTGACAGCAGGCGCCCTGCTTGCCCGAATTCTGTGTGGGCTGCACGGTAATGGGAACCACTTTTGAGCTGGGGGAGAAGCCGTCATCACCACGCCCTGACATCTGCCTCTGGGACACGATACGGTGGATTTCTGTGTGAGAGAGGGGCAGGATTCAAAGATCGGCATGATGGAGGGTTGCCTGATAATTGTGATCTTTTAGGTGTGTTAAGGACAGAGCAACTACAGCTCCGGTTCATTATGACGAGTAGAAATGAACAGTGTAACTGTATAACACGGTGTGGCTGAAGAGAGGGATTTCCCAGGCCAAAATAAATCAACTAATAAATAAATAAATGCAAAAGCGCAAACCACTATTTCTGCGTAGCAAACTTTCAAAGTTTGACCTCAAAACACAGTTTCATTCATTCACAGGAACAGCAGAGGATGTCTGTCACGTGGAGTTTGACGCCATCTAGAGGTTATACTCGATAGCATTCAAAAAACTGGCAAGAAATGGCTTTTAGAAGAGAAGAGAGGAGTTTTTAGGTCATTTTTGATTAAGCAGATTCTTCAAACTTTCATTACTGTAATCTGACAAAATAATTATATTATTTAAAAGTAGCTATATTTTTATGCCTTATTTTTTAACAATAAGGTTCATTAGTTAACATGAACCGAAAATGAATACTTATACAGCAAGCTAAAGCTAATTTCAGCTTTTACTAATGCATTATTAAAATCACAAGTTGTGCTTGTTCGCATCAGTTAAATGTGCTGTGAACGAACAAAAACTAACAATAAATTACTGTACTTTTATGAGCTAATGTTAACAAAGATGAATAAATATTGTAATAAATCATTGTTAGTTCAAGTTAGTTAATACATTTACTAATGCTAACAAATGACACCTTACTGTAAAGTGTTATCAAAACAACTTTATCGTTACAAGATTGTTCTGTAATAAATTATAAATTAACAAAATATAACAAAAACGATAATAATTCTAATTTGGTTTACCTTTTGGAAAGCATAAAGCTTCAATCACTTATACCACAAATGCTGCATTTTCCCCTTGTAACAGTGGGAAACAAATCACGTGCCTGAGCATGCTTTTGATAATCACTTATTGTGCATTTTGTGTATATTTCATTATGCTTAAAACAGCATAGATTTAGAATGCATTCATTTGAATGTCAGAAACGTCCCGGTAATAAAAAAGCAACTAGATCACATATATTTCTAAGCATTTTATATACTAAATTATGCATAAATACTTTGCTATTTAAATACCATTCTTATCATTACAATAATGAGAGTGAGAATGTTCTTAATACAAAAATGGCTGGTACATGTTCCTCACAGTTTTCATGAGATTCAAGCACCCTCCTAGTCGATTTGCTCAGGACTGACCTGTAAGAATGGTCTGAAAGGCAAGTTCAACGTTAGAAGAGTCCAGCGCTGAAGTCTCCAGGAAAGAAAGTCCATGCTTCTCTGTAAAACACACACAAAAATATAAAAGACTTTTTAAATAAATACTGTATAGCTTCCCAAATACATTATCATAAACAAAAACACAGAGCAGCTAACAAATAACATTTCTGAGATAAACAAGTAGAATCATTGCTGCATTCAATACTCAATATAACTAAGAAAGATTTTAACATCAGGCTTCAAATCACAGGGCACAGCACCAGAAATGCCAATTAATTTGACAATTACCACCCTAACACAACAATGGAGATAGCAAAATATGAGGACAGCTTTGTGACTTTATTGTTAAATGGAATGCATTACACATAAATGAGTAATGCTAAATCAACATTGTCTAAAAATAGTTTCCCTGATGCCCTATCATTTTATTAACAGTACTGCTTTAAAAGGTTACAATGTAGCATTCAGTTTCATGGAGCCCAGAGAAATGAACATAAAAACATTCATTCCTGATCATATTCATATCTGAGACATTCGAACTGACCAATCAGCAACAAGATCTGTAACACAAACACCTCAGTCAAAGGGCCTTGAACACTACCAACACCTCTGTGACCTTTAAAGGTATTCCAAATTACCTTTGGCGGTTTAACAATTATTTACTTAACTCTCAACTTCACAAGCTGTCTTCAAAAGCGGCATATTAGGTGAAATATTTTGTATTCTGACTCCTTTAAATAAATCTGGGTAACTTATGTGAACCAGACTAGTCTTTTAGGTGTCATTCTATACCGATTTGACAGAAAAACATCACTTATACTCTATAGAAGCAATTACAGTTCACACTAGCTAATAAAGTTCTCACAACACTAACCTGCAAAGGCTTTGGCTTCATCCATAGGAACGGCCCTCAGATGGCGCAGGTCACTTTTGTTCCCTACTAACATGATGACAATATTGCTGTCAGCATGATCCTGCAGCTCTTTCAGCCAGCGCTCGGCATTCTCATAGGTCAGATGCTTGGCAATGTCATACACCAGCAGGGCTCCTACGGCACCTCTGTAATACCTGTGAACACACACACACAGAAGTTTAAAAGATGCATCCATTATTCAGAAACTAAAAGATCCACAAATAACACATTTATTCCACAATTTAAGATGCCCAATTATAGTGTGGTTAGAGTATTTGGCTGGTCATGTGAAATAAAACTACTATTAAAGTCGTTATCTTGTTTGAGTGTACATCATTAGTGGCCAAGCAGTGTGTTTCTTTTTATTATTTGTATTATTCAAACACCCTCTCATTGTACTATACAGTAAAAAGGCAAGCTCAAATAATTAGAAATCTGGCACAATTCCCTCCTTAAATTTTTAACATAAGAGCATTGACATTTTTAACCTGAATGTGTGAGGTTTCCAGTGTCAATCGTTCCCAGTAAAAAATTTATATATGTAATGTCTTTTATTTATTTATTTTATTATTTAATATAAAGTCATAAAAGCAAATGTTTTTTTAAAATGTACTGCACTTTGTTATTCTTACTTTACATGCATGCAGGTAAATACATGTACATTTATGTATTGTTATTAATTCTTTTATATTATCAATTCATTTAATAAAACACAATAGTTAAAACTTCTACACATGTCTAGTCAGTGACAAGCAAGCAAGTGCAACTAACATAATTCTGTATTTTTACCCTAGAGGAATTCATATTTCTATTCTGGTTAATGAACAGTACTTCTTAAGTGATTGTCATATATCTTAAAAGAAATGAAATTGAAAATTACTATTTTAACTCTATTTGTCTTTGTTTAAAGTATTGTTAGAATATTGTATTGTAAGATCAACACTGTCTATCAAGTCATAACAAAAGTGTATTTTGTCATGCCTAATAGATCTGTTTTTAACCGACATGCAAAAAAAACACAACACAATAAGAATATTAATTAGCTGTATAATTATGCACACACTGTAGTTTTTATATTTGTTATATTCTATTTATTTTATTAATTACATTTTTATTTTATAATTCGATTTATTAATTACACTTTTCAAAAATTGGTGCACAGAACAATGGTGTCTTGAATTAGCTGATGTCTAGTGATGAGACGCTTACGCTGATGTGATGGCCCTGTATCTCTCCTGTCCAGCCGTATCCCAGATCTGGGCCTTGACGGTCTTTCCCTCCACATGGATGCTGCGAGTGGCAAACTCCACCCCGATGGTGCTCTTGCTCTCCAGGTTGAACTCATTGCGGGTGAAGCGAGAGAGCAGGTTACTCTTGCCCACACCCGAGTCTCCGATCAGAACCACTGCGGATGAAGAGGACAATGGTGCGTGAGATCAACTGGCTCTACTTTACGGTGCTTTTAAATGCTATTGTGTTTGTTTAGTCCCTGGAGACACGCATGACACTGTGCTTTCAAGCTGAATCCATTTGTGCGCTTTGCAGGAACCGGCCTCCCTTCACCGCACAACAGCAATTAAATTTGAATATTTCACACACAAAGGGTGTGTATCCACAAAGCTTTCGACAATGATAGAAAAGGGCACGACTGAAGAGCAACTCCCTTTTTCACCCACACAGGTAGACTTATGAAAGACTGGGAACGTCTGTGTCTCCCGTTGACAGAGGCAAAAATGGAACAGGTATTGCATTTACAGTTACACTACCGTTCAGATAGTTTAGGCTCAGTAACATTTTTATTGCATGAAATTGACTAAAAGTGACAAAATGTTTATATTTTTCGAATAAATTGTGTTTTTGTACTTTATGGTCATAAAACCATCCTGTAAAAAATATATCACATAAATATTAAGCAGCAAAACCTTTCGATATTGCCAATAACAATAAATGTTTCTTGAGCAGCAAATCAGTATATTATAATAATTTGTAAAGGATAGTGCCATAATAAAGACTGGAGTCATTTTTCTTTGCATTATAGAAATAAATTACATTTTAAAATATGCCAATAGAAACAAGTTATTTTATAAAATTTTTATATTTTACAATATTACTAAATACATGCACTCTTGGTGAGCAGACGAGACTTAAATATAATAAAAAATCTTGATTGGTTTTTAATATCTAATTAAATCAGTATAGGCTAGGTGGGCATACTCTAAGAGATAAGAGGAACACTTTCATGGAAAATAACAAAAGATGATTCAAGAACATCAAATCTCATTTATTTTGATTTTTTAAATGCGAATAAGTAAATTTCAAAGCTTTTGTGAAGAAAAACATCATTAGTTAATGACTTAAATTCCAATCAATTCATCACAAAAAGATGTTGTGTGACTTCAGAAGAACACTTGGAACATGACACGAAGGTGATTAAACAATTGCAATTAAAATTTTTATTCAATCTAAACCTGATATAAATTGGGTTAATGTTGCCAACTCGTCAACATGAAAGAATGAAATCTGTATCAAATGCCTCCGCTAACAAGATCAGAGTAAAGCACACAGGAATGCACTTTTACAAAGACGTCTACATGTTTAAAAAGCAGAGCGGTGATTGAACAGCTCTGATTGATTCATGGTCAAACAGAGAAATGTCCACGGACAGTTTAAACACATGGTCGCCAATAGCAGAAGTTTGACCAATGGAAATGTTGAATTCATGGACATAACCACTCAGATTAGTAAAAAAATATATCATTAGTATCAATTACTAAATAAAAACTTTAACATTTGATCTCCTTCGATTTCAAATAATTGGTTATTTATCAAAAATAGAACAAATGAATGATCTGAGTGATCTTCTGAATCAAATCAGATTTGGCTCATTAGATCAAAGGAGAGTTTTTAAGACCTGAATGCAAACCCATCCTGAGAAAGACCTGATTTATACAGGTCTTACCGGTTCAACTGTGCTTATATTCCTGACACTACAGTAAACTCTAAATCAATTTCCACCAAAAATACCTTTTTTCCCCATTTTCTGTGTGTCAAGTTCATTAAATGTCCAAATTGTTTCCACATCATAAGTTAATGTATTGTATTACTAATATATACACACACACACACAAGAACTATAAAATAAAACAAGACACAATAGGAGAAACCAGCCATGTTGTGCATTATATAATCAATCTAAAACAGCACTCAGAATTATTTAAACCAACAATTTCTATATCTACCCTGCTTATGTTTGCTTATGCCATGTTGGAAAATCATTTTGTGTTTTGGAAAAGGACACTTGCTTGTGTCTGACCTAAGATGATAATTAGCTGGTTGACCTGCCACCATGACCCCAAAACCAGCTCATCCAGCCAAAAGCAGCTGGTTTTTTGCTGGTCCAAGGTGGTCTAGCAGCGACTGGCCAACTTGGAGCCTCTCGAAACAGCTGCAAATCACGGCATATGTGTTTCAGGATAGAAAAAGAAAACAAAAAGCAACACATGAAGACGACACGCAGGAGCTCATCGTAAAGTATGGAAGTGCGGTAAGTAACGTGGTGCTCACCTTTAAAGAGATAGTCATACTCGTCCTCTCTACCCGTCATGGCTTTAATCTTCTTACCGGCTTATTAACTAGTCCGTGTTTTCAGATTTAAAGACGATATGCTCTTCTGGAGAAGCACAAGGTGCTAATTATATTCACTGCGTCGTCAAAGAAACTTTGTTTACGAGGCGCATCAGTTGATCACGAGCGCTTCATTACTGCTTTATGCGTTAAAGAAGAATTAAAAAAATAAAAATATACAACGTGTTTCCTTCTCTCGACTGTTATACGTAAAGTAAATAGGTCCCGAATTAGCCAAAACTACAGCTAACCAACTTTGATACGATGTTGCTGGGCTACGTCAACCAAGTTTCGCCCTGCTGTCTCATCTTAAGGCAAACACCTACGTCATTGTGCTGAGATGTAGCCCCGCCTCTCCGATGATCTCATTGGCCCGCTTTCCTGTCTATCACACCGCGACCCAATGAAATGTTCGACGGGGCTTCCGTACAGGTGTGTAGTCGCAGGTGTGTCTTTTGTAGTTGTCAGGTAATGTGTAAACACAGAGTGTGATGATATATTCAATGTACATCGTAGAATAAAAATACAGGCTGTAATAAAACGAGGTAGCTAATCAATACTTTAGAAATACAGCGTAAAGGAAAGCGGTGTGTTTTAATTGAGCTCTTCCACATTCCACAGCGTGACTTCACTCATGCTTTACAGAGGATGAGGAGACATGAAAGTGCCACGTAGGAGGCCAAGAGGAGGAAGAGCCAATGGCTGTGCACCATTCAGTGACCGAACCGAAAATGCTGATTCAATTCCATTTTAATCACTGGATTTAAAGTTAAATTGCATAGGTGTATCATTATACTTTTCGTGGGTGTAAATTGCCCATATTAGATGTTTAGTTTATCAGTGTTTTAAAAATCTTTAAAAATAAAAAAGTGCGACTAGTACATATAGTAGTAGTCTTGTGCCCACCATGCATTTATTTGAATAAAATTACCATGAAAAAAATGTTAATATAAATAATAATATTATATTTCACAATATTACTATTTTTATGGTAATTTAATCAAATAAATGCAGCCTTGGTGAGCATGTGAGACTTCTTTTAAAGCTTGAATTAAGAATTTGTATATTTGTTGCACAATTACTATAAATAATCATAATTAATTAATTAATGTAAGAGGCAATTCTGATTCGAACTGGTCATATGTTAATGTTGCAAGTTATTAATTGACAGCATATCTTCTAAATTCATATTTATTACTGAGTTTATGTTGAATAATGATGATTTTAGCAAAATGCACTTGAGATTCACTGTGAGAAAAACGATCCAGGCATTTTTCATACATATCTCTGCTTTAATTCTTATTGGAAAATGACATGCTGTATATATTTTCTTTATGTCATGTTAAGAGCAGCACTTGATAATACCCACAGCATCGGCATACATTTATGAAGATACAAATCAAAACCTTGCTAATAAATGCTACAAATAAATAGATTTTAGTAGCAAAACAATTTTTAAATTAGTGCTGATTAGTCCTAAATGATACAATGAACACATGTGGGTTTTTGTAAGTTGTCTTCATCAGGTGTGTTAAATAAATCAAATTAAAAACTAAACAGTGGGGATGAGCATGCAAATCAAAAAGTATGTTTTATCCTCCATTTTATACTAATTAAAGTAATAAAGTGAATTCTCCAGCATCTGTTGATCTTAACAACGTGAATAAAATGAATAACTTGTTGTATTCTTCATTTGTAAGTCTCTTTGGATTAAAAAAAAAGTCTGTTAAATGAATTAAAGTTAAAACAAAACAAAAAAAAAGTTTGGCATAACATTTCATAAATAATTCAAAGAATAATCTCCTACTGAGAGGGAGCATGTAGGGAAAACACATTAAAATTAATTAAAATTGACATTAATCCTTGTCAGATCTAACAAACAGCAATGTCTTTGTTACAATATTTAACAATACAAATATGGCTATGTCAGTCAATGAAATGGATTTGCTTTAGTTTATATCATACTCGTTCTTTCATGATTGCTCTACTGTAAAAGCTGAATTCACAACTCCTTTGAAGTCCTAAAATGTTCTTTCACACGTTCTTACAGCAGGCCCTCTTTTCTTCCTGTGCGTCATCTGCTGCAGCTTTAGGCTGTGATAATGTCACTGCATTGATTGAGCCTCGGGTCACTTCTTTGCTGTTCACCTTTTTATGGATTTCTGGAGATCAAAAAATGGCAGCATGATTATGATATTGAAGTGCTAACGCTATTTCAAGCCTGACTGAAGAGGAGAGGGCAAGGAAAACATGTAAAGTACATGTAAATACGGTATGATGAGAATAAACAGTAGCTACCTGTAAGCACAGTGTTGAACGCTGCCTCGACGTTTACGGACTCCAAAGCAGAGGTTTCCATGAACAAAAGACCGTTCTTTTCTGTAAAAAATAATGATGATATGAATGTCAAGATTACCTTTGATTTTGCTAAATGATATATAATACACACAGGCTAAAAGAAGTATGTAAAAAATACTGCCCAGTGTACTATGAAGGAACATTCTTTACAGATTTGTCACAGTTTTTTTTTTTTAGTTTAGCCTATCATTTGAATTAGGCTTTACATTCTGTGGAGTTTGAGAGTTTAAGGAAATCTCTGTAAAATTTATTAATTTATATTTCTGCATGCAATGCACAGCAAAATTCAAAATGCAGGTAAAACACCTTTAAAATTGCCTCATATTAATAGTGCATTGTGCCGGATTACATTTTTGTTACAGTTTGATTACATTTTATAGTTTGTTCTTTGCATGACTGGATATTTATATGGGTTTAATGTGGCTTATTTTACTGTCAGGAGAAAAATATAATATAAAAAAATAATATTGCACAGAATATAAAAAAGATTGTAATGTCAAATCAAATTATATAAAAATGTAGTGATTCCTTCTTTATATTTTTATTTATTTGCATTTAAAATATGAATTATGCATTTTAATATTCCTTAAAAGTAACGAACATTCTACTGAGCAACAGTAATATTAAAAAATGATAATTTCTTCAAGCTATAAAGAACATGTATTGTGGCAGGTTGTAATGAAAACCTTTGAGTTTCTAGATGTTTTAATAAATTGTATTAATATTATTATTAATGTTGTGCTGTAGTATTTGTCATCATTTTATTCAGGTTAGGCCGAGCTGTTATTTTGTAGGGTTGTCGTGAAGCCTTTTCTCTGTGAATTTTGCACAAGTCTGTATAATATAATAAGCTGTGTTCAGTAATGACCTGCAAAGTCCTTTGCGTCCTCTGTTGGAACAGACCGTACTGCTGCCAGGTCCGATTTGTTGCCCACAAGCATCACTACGATATGAGGATCTGCGTGATCGTAGAGCTCCTTCAGCCAGCGCTCTGCACTTTCATATGTCAAGTGCTTTGAAATGTCATAGACTAGTAGAGCTCCAACTGCTCCTCGATAATATCTGAGATACAGGAAAACAGATGAGGCCATTTACTTGCTTTTTTAAACAAACAGAACACTGCCATAAAACATTCCGTCACAAGCAAGATTGCATAATGAAGATGGTTTAGAACAACAGGTGAGAAATGAATTGTGTAGCAACGGGTGGTGAAACGTGATGCGTTACATTTTTCTCAATTTGCAAAAGAATAAATGAATGACAATTTATATACAGTCAAAAATGTATTTGCATACAAACATATTCGGAGTGTGAGCGAACTACTTAAAAAGACAGTTCACTTAAAAATTCTGTGAAACAATTAAAATAAATCTCTTCACAAGACTACTCTGGCCCACATAAAGTAGAACTTCATTTTGTTTCTAGTTTTTAATACACTTATTTATTTGCAACTTGTGATTGTAAAGACTTTCCAATTGTTACGAAATGTGTCTAACTATATTTTATTCAGTAAGGAATCCTGGTTTCATCCGTAATAATAATAAGAAATGTTTACTGAGCAGCAAAACAACAGATATCAGAATGATTTCCAAAGGATCATGTGACACTGAAGACTGGAGTAATGACCCGGAGAATTCAGCTGCGCATCACAGGAATAAATTACCAGTTATTTTATTACTTATTACAATATTACTGTATTTTTAATTAAGTAATGCAGCCTTGGTGAGCAGAAGAGACTTTTTCCAAATAAATAAACAGTAATGATGTTTATAATGGAAATAAGAAATTTAAATAATTAACTATACGAAAAGAAATAAAATGTTTATTTATTTTAATTTGAGCTCACACCTATGGTGACCATGCTTTATGTTTTCATGTTAAACTCACGCAGAAGTGATGGCCCGGTACCGCTCCAGTCCAGCTGTGTCCCAGATCTGAGCTTTGATGGTGAGTCCATTTAACTGCACAGTTCTTGTGCTGAACTCCACTCCAATGGTCGTCCGGCTGTCATGGTTAAACTCATTTTTGGTGAACCGTGACAGCAAGTTGCTCTTGCCAACGCCAGATTCTCCAATAAGAACCACTGCAACAAAATGCATATGAGTGCAAATGAGTCAGAAAAATCCACCAAC
>JAUMHI010000058.1:18499055-18512772 GCA_032359435.1 Enteromius unitaeniatus | reverse complement strand
ACAATAGAATCTCCAATTACTAGAGCTCTTTCATCAGGTTTCCCAGTGGGTGCATCACTGAGTGGGGAGAACCTGTTGGATGTTCTGATCGGAATGGAAGAGCGGTTTTTTGACCCACAACTATGCCGTCTCACAGTCTAACAGTGTTAAAGGCAAACAGTGTCAAAGGCAACAGTGTGACAAATCTCAACAATGCTGTTGATAATCACATGCTTTAGAACTTGTTTGTGAAAGGAAACAAAATGCTAGGAATTTACATAATATCATTTGGGCCACTGAGATTTTCTGGTGTATGAGCCTTACTTGTTTCTCGTTTTCAGAAGGTTGAAGTCCATAATTTTCATCTGTAGCATGTCTCTGACAGTGTCTCAGTTTGATGGTCATCACCATCACGTCAAACCCAAGGAGCAAACTGGGTTCTCTCTGCTGTAGTGCTGTGTCTCTGAAAGCACATTCATGCAGCTCTTAGAGTAAAAATACCTTTTTGATATTTTCAGGCCATCTAATTTTAGAATGCTTTGGATAGATTGCACTTTTTAAAAAAAAAAAAATAAGATTTTTGTTATTAAAACACACTCTTTAAATTATTGGTGCTTCACAATGCCATAGAAGAAACGTTTTTATCTAATTGGTTCGATAAATAAAAATTAACCGACGAAGTGGCAAACATTTATGTTTTGAAATAAATAAAAAAAGGATCTTCAGATTCTAAAAATAAAATTTTATTCAGATTATAACAAAGAGATGGTTCTTTAAAGAACCTTTGACTGAATGATTATTTGTGGAACCAAACATTTTTTGAAAGGGGTGTGCAGAAACCTCACATGTAATTTATGTATTTGGATCCTCAAAATGATTAATACAATTAATTTGAGATATTTTTATATTACTGACAGCTTTTTTAAGTTTTATAGTCTGCAAACAACATCCCTGGTACCCTTTTGGCTTGGTGGTGTGGTAAGACTTGTTGGGTCTCATTTTGATTTTATTATATTTGACATGTGATTTAATATTTTCTAAACTTTTAAATGCACATATGTTTTTTTTTTGTTTCTTTCTTTCTTTTTGCCTTTTAGTACCTAGTAGTTGGAATATTGTGCGTTCTTCTGGGCTGCATTTCTGAAAAGCATTGTAAGCTTAAATTGTAAATAAATCGTAGCTCCATTGGTTTCGATGCTTTTGGGAAACGCAGCCCTGGTAAGTGTCTATGAAAGCCATGTCTTAAATTATATCAGGTTCTGTTTTAAATATTGTGTTTTACAGCTGGTCATCACAGTGAATCTGAATGCAGCCAATTCTGACTGGTTATCACATCTGCAGTGCTGTATCCACTGGACCTGATGATGGAAAATAGTATTGCAACTCTAAACTGCAACTCCTACAGTTATTATTCACAGACTGGTTAAAGAAACAAAACACCAAAATCTGTTTACGTAGTGTAAAACAAGCCACAGCCAATATTTTCTACCTCAGCTGAATACTATTGACTATATCACCAACATGATTAAAAATTTCATTCCATGCATTTTCTTTGCATCATTAATTTGCACTGTGTAAATCCTTTAGTAAATCCAGACAGTAGTTATTAATGCCAAAATAGAAATATAGTATAAGCTGTTAGTAATTTTTTACATGTATAAAAAGTGTTAACCAAGTTTAAATATGTCCAGAGTTTTTAATAAAAATTAAATGGTGTTTACAAACAAAATTTGTGAGGAGTACGCACAGGTAATTAACACAGCCAGCTCCTCATTTCCCAATCCTTCCATTATCCTATCAGGGCGAAAGAAACATCCTATAAATTGGATATGTGTGGGGTAAAATTGTGCAATATTGAGGTACGGTAGACTCATTTTTAAATATAAAGTCCAAATATTTTTATTCAACAAACTAGTTAGAATAGATTTGATGGAAAAACAAAGGATTTGACATTCAGAAAAAAGTCATTATTGTAATTAAGCCATTCCTCCTCAGGGTGTTTTACCCCACCTGATTTCTTACCCACTGACTATGTTTGAGAAAAAAATATGTCATCTTGGAAATTTTATACAATTTTTATGCTCTGCATCTACAAAGCATAGTCACAATAAAAATGTATCCTGACTCTTGTGGTTATTTTGGGAAAGTTGGGGGGTATTCTCTTTCTATAGGATAGATTCAGATTATTTGGTGGGTGTTACATTTTATTGTCTGTTCAATTTTGTAAAATTTTGCAAAAAAGCAAAAAAGATTAAAAGCCTCGGAGCATTGGAAAACAGTACCTATATAATGTACCTAAAGGGTAGAACCTTTTCTAGTGGAGAGGTGGGAAAATATATAGCTTTTTCACTAACGAAACATTTGCATTCCCGAGATAAACTTTGTGTGACGGACACCATAAAAAGATCGGAGGGAAAACTTTTTAGGAGTAAAAACATTTCAGTCTTTTTAAAATAGTACACTGTTGCCTACACTCTTCACAGTTTAGCCAACCATAGACAAACCAACCACAGCCAACGTAACAGGAAAGTTTAGACGCGAAGTGAAACAAATGTACAGAAAGTGAAGTTTGCGTCATGTGATTTATCTTTATTTTTTTCTACAGTGCGAAGCTTCATTAAATAATTCGCAATGCGTCTGTTTCATAGCCTTCTTTGATTTGTTAACCGTGTCAGCAGTACAAAATACTGACAATAGCAGTGAAACAAGTCAAACAAGGAAATATGAAACATAATCACTGACGGAAAACAGCTCCACCTTCATCAGGAAGGAGTCGCCTTGCAGTCTGGACAGTCAAAAACACAGTTACTCGTAAGGTGAGTAAATCTAAAATGTAGCCTATTAACAATTTTAAAAGTAAAAAAATGCAACTAGGATCGTTTTAGGCTAAAGCAAAACGTGTGTATGTATGTTCACTTCCTCTTAGAAGCGTTAATGCAGTTTACGTTCTCGTTATCTCGTTTCAGTAGCCTAATTATGCATATTTTAGAATTTGGCAAAGATAAACAAAATGTTCATTTGGGTCATTGTGATTAGCTGATGTATGAGCCTTACTTGTTTGTTTGTCTTGTGGCTAGGTTGAAGTCCATCTTCAGCATGTCTCTGACCGTGTCTCAGGGAGAGGAGACGATGGTCATCACCATCACCTCAAACCCAAAGAGCAAATGGCCTGCACTGTGTCAGATTCTGGGTTCTCTGTGCAATGGCCCGGTGTGTTTTGCATCTGAGGATATGAAGGAGAAGCTGACAGACTCACAGAGAATTGCTGGAGTGAGTGAGAGACTTGCACTGATTGAAGATTTTGTTGCATGTACTCTTAAATTTGTATGTCAAGTATAAAAGCTAGAGGTCTGTCAATGATCAGCAAATGCTGTTCTCCTAATTCATAGGTTGTACAGACAGTAGTTGCGGTCATGAATCTTGTTATGGGTTGTATTGGCCTCATATTCTTTATTGCTACCACTTCGGTCACCAGCATGGTAAGACATTCCTCATTCTGTTCATATTTATGATTGTAAATGAGAGCATGCAGTGAAATGAACACGTAAGACTGCAACAAAATCATATGCTGTATGATTTGCTAATTTTATTAAATTAACATGGGTGTGTTGATATAAAAATTCTCCTTTCCTTAACTGCAATTCAAAAAATCATCCACTGATCTTTTGTTTTTCTAGGTGTTGTCAGTTCTTCAGTTCTGTGTGGTTATCAGTTTCTGTATTTTGACTATAAATTCTTTGAGAAAGAAGAGTGGGAGTGCAAAGGTACAGTATTGTGCTTATAATTGACAGAACGTTATCATCTGTTGGTGTGAACACTGTATAGTTATCTTCAGCGTTGGGGAAGCTACTCTGAAACTGTAGCTTGACCAGCTACTCGTAAATTAAGCTGCATTCAAACTACCCTTCTGAAAAAGTATATAGTTACACAAGTTGCTATCAAAAAGTAGCTAGTTTAGCTTAGCTGGCTTATTATATATACCATTCAAAAATTTAATTTAATGGTTTTTAAAGATGTTTCTTCTGCTCATCAACGCTGCATTTATTAGATTAAAAATCCAGAAAAAAACTGTAATATTATGAAATATTATTTCAATTTAAAATAACGGTTTTCTGTGTGAATATATTTTAAAATGTAATTTATTCCTACAAAGCGTCATTACTCCAGTCTTCAGTGTCACTTTCAGACCTTTCAGTAATCATTCTAATATGCTGATGTTTTATTATCAGTGTTGGTGTCACGCTCAGTCACCAGGCAGACATGGAAAGATAAGTTTCAAAGGTAAGTATATTTATTTTGCAACAAGCAGATAAATCATTCACTGGAGCGGAGCAGGTAATCAACTCAGGTAAGTATTTCAGGTAATGCAACTCAAAGGCTCCGGTTCATTAAGCAAACTGAAGGATGACAACAAAAGTAAGTAGCTCGTTGCAGGTGAGTAACACAGGTAAGTTGTAATGAACAACACATAGTCTTTTTAGCGAACTCTTTCAAGCAAAGGCTCAAGGGATATACTCAGTCTTTTTGAAGCTGCAGTCAAGATTGGCGAACAGGGTAACTCAGGCAGGCAGAGAGCTTTGGCAGAACAGAGAGCGCTTTCAGCGAGGAACATCAGGTAAGGACCTTAAGCTCAGCCAACGCATGTTGGTCTGAGCTGAGCTTTTAAGGTGAGTGAGTGATTGGGGACAGGTGTTTAGGATTCCAGTGATTGTGATCGGGTAAGTAGGTCAAGTACAGGAGTGGCTGGTTGCGGTGTGCTGGTAACTGATTCAGGATCGGGTGCTTGTAAGGATGTGACAGTACCCCCTCCTCCACGAGCGTCTCCAGATGCTTGCAAACGACGGCGAGGGCAGCCACGGCCTCTAGGAGCGGGGCAGTTAGGATGGGACTGGTGGAACTCCTGGGTAGGTGAAGGGTCCAGTATGTTATCACGATCCACCCAGCATCTCTCCTCCAGACCGTAACCATCCCACTCTTCAAGTGCCAATTTGATCGCCAGTAGTTCTCGATTTCCCACGTCGTAATTCTGTTCTGTGGGAGACTATTTTTTGAGAAAAAGGCACATGGGTGAAGAGTATTAGTTTTACCGTGCTTCTGAGACAGGGCGGCTCCTACACCAGTGGTGGCAGCATCTATCTCCACAACGAACTGGATTTCAGGATTCGGATGATGGAGAACGGGTGCTGTGCAGAATGCCTTCTTGAGTTTGTCGAATGCTTACTGTGCTAGGGGACTCCAGAGGATCTTGTTTTTTGCCCCTTTCAAGAGAGAGGCGAGTACAGAAGAGATCTGGCTATAACCAGAAATAAAACGCCGGTAAAAGTTGGCAAAGCCAAGGAACCATTGAAGTTCCTTGACCGTGGTGGGATTTGGCCATTCTGCAACAGCTGACACCTTTTTTGGGTCCATCTCAATGCCCGTTGGTAAAATGATGTATCCTAGGAAATGGACCCGGGGCAGATGGAATTCACAGTTTTCCCCTTTTAGGAAGAGCTGGTGTTCTCGTAATCGTTGGAGGACCTGGTGAACATGGGAGACGTGAGAGATAAAATCAGGTGAGTAGATTAAAATGTCGTCAATATAGATAATCACAAATCGATGAAGCATGTCCCGGAAGATCTCATTCATAAAATCTTGAAATACTGCGGGTGAGTTGGCTAGACCATATGGCATAATGTAGTTTTCATAGTGACCGCTAGGAGTCACAAAAGCGGTTTTCCATTCATCGCCCCTTCTCACTCAGATTAAATTGTAGGCGCGTGTAGATCTAATTTACTGTACACTGTGGCCTGACTGAGTTCCTCAAATGTTGAAGGAATAAGAGGAAGAGGATAAGTAAATTTTACCATGTGTTCAGGGTATGGTAACCTATGCAAGGAGAAGTGAAGTGAAGTCGAGGGGCGGATAAAACCTTGTTTCATAGTCTCCACAATATACTCATTCATGGCCTATTGTTCTGGAATGGAAAGTGGATATACATGGCCTTTGGGTAGTACAGCGTTGGGAACAAGGTTGATAGCGCAATCCCATGGGCGATGAGGTGGCAGTTTGGTGGCGGCCTGCTTACTGAAGACATCCTTATAATCCTCGTACTCAGGTGGGATAGGAAATTTCATCTTTACTTCAGGGCTCTCAATGGAGGTTGACAGACAGGGGATTTTTCTCTGTGGGCAGGATGATAAACAATGATCAAAACAAAAATCACTCCATTTCAGCACCTCACCAGAGCTCCAGCGGATTTTTGGATCATGAGTCTCCAGGGTCTTCCAAGCAACAGATCAACAGTGGCCTCCCGTAGAATTAAGAAGGTGATGGTTTCTTCATGTAGGCAGCCAATACGCAACGTCAGGTTCTCCACAGTACAGCTAATAGCATAAATTTACATTTTAGAAAATGTTATATTTGGTAAAAAATCATGTTGTTTTTTTACTTGTTATTCATCAAAGAATCCTGAGAAAAAAAGAAAGAAAAAAAATCACAGGTTCCAAAAAATATATTTGGCTGCACAACTGTTTCCAACATTGTCAATTTGAGTAATAAATCAGCATATTAGAAGGATTTCTGAAAGCATCATGTGACACTGAAGACTGGAGTAATGATGCTTTGTATCACAGGAATAAATTACATTTTAAAATATATTCACACAGAAAACAGTTAAATAATATTTCACAATATTACAGTTTTTCTGGATTTTTAATCTAATAAATGCAGCCTTGATGAGCAGAAGAAACATCTTTAAAAACCATTAAATATCTTACTGACCCAAACCTTTGAACGGTAGTGTATATAAATATATATATACATTTATTATTACAAATAACTAAATAATTCTAAATGAAGAATTCTTATAAAGATATAAGTACAATATAATAAAGTTATAAGTAAGATATTTGGAGTTTAAAACAGCATATTGTAATGCAATCATGGTTGAATTCGTATTGAATGGGACACTTTTGCCAAGTCGTTTCAATGACAAAAAGTGTATTTTGTAAACCATTCAATACACACATAAAATGATATGATTACATCATCTCAAACTGACTGTTAATGTGCAAAACTGTTACAAATGTAACATCAATGCAAATACAAAATGAACATTTTTTATAGAGCAGAAAAAATATATATAAAGCAGAAAAATGTATCAGTTTTAAAAGAATATTATTCACGTCCTGTATGTGCTTTAGGTTTCGACGTAGACTTTTTAATATTTACATTAGTTGATTCATGTGAAATACCCTGCTGAGAAAAACAGCATATGCTGGGTAGGTATGTTTTGGTGCTGGGATGCTGGTTTATGCTGGTCCTTTGCCAGCACGTGACCAGCATAAACCAGCTTAAACCAGCATCCCTGCATATGTTGTTTTTTTCAGCAGGGTATGCACTCCTGTAACTTTACATCCTTTGCAAAACATTAAGAAGATGAGTGGACAGACTGTAAAGACACGAGATACAAGTAACAACAGGTGGCGGTAATAAACCGTTTTAGATAGTTTGTGATTTAGTCTGAAGAAGAGGCTCGTGATTCGGCAGAGAGCAAAAGGAATGAAGCGTTTGGCTGCATTAAACAGTTAGAGGGGAAAAAGGTAGGCTTTTTAGTTATTGGAAAAGCTACACTGCTTTAAAAGTAGCGGAGCTACTGAAAAATGTCTTTAGGTTAGTAGCGACGCAACTTGTATTTACAGTAGCTACTCCCCAACACTGTTTAACTTTATAGCTATTCTGTTTTCAGTGTTTCTTTCTCTGTGTGTTCATGTTTGTCTGTGGTTTTGCAGTTAGTGGATAAAACAACTTCAGTATCTGGAAGTGGAATAAGACAATATTTACTCATGTTTAGTTCATGGTTTAGTCGCAGCTGCAGCAGCATGACTCTTGCATCGCCTGAGGTAAGGGACTAACCTTAACTGTTATCACTCAAAAACAGCTCACATAAAAAATTAATTGGCTAACAATTTACTCACCTTCTGGCCATCCGATATGTAGATGAGTAAGAAATTAAGTGTCACTTGCCCTTAGAATGAGGCTAAATTTCTAATAAAAACAATAATCCACACAACTCCAGACATCCAAACATCTTGTGAAGCAAAAAGTTTTGCGTTTGTAAGATACAAATTCGTCATTGTGACATTTTTGGGTGAACTGTTCCATAAAACCTAAAGAGCAAACGTCCGTGTACAATATGTTTTGTTATTTTTAGGATATGAAAGATAAGCTGACAGAAGTTCACACAGCACTTGGGGTGAATCAGATCTTTTTGATATTAACAGCTTTAAGAAATGTTTTTATCTGAAAACTGGTACTAATATTGTTCTCTTGTTTCATAGACTGTGCAGATAATGATTGGTGTTATGAATATCGCCATGGGTTGTTTTGGCTTCATCTTTTCTTTTTGGATCGGTGCTGTGGTAAGACTTTTTATTCATTCTCATCAGTAAGATTCTAAATGAGTTCATGCAGTACAATGATTGCGTTCATTAAAAAAGTAACTAATTTGGATCTTATTTTGAGAATTTTGACTTTTCATATTACTTTCATCAGAATGATGTGGAATAATGTAAAATCTGGTGATTTGCATTTACTTAAACAAGCATTTTTGGATGGACTAATATATTTATTGTTTTTTAGTTCATTCTTGTTGGAATTATGTGTGTTGTTGCAGTGGAGATTTCCCATCCTAAGCTGGTAGGTGTTAATCAAGAGTTATTTTATTTGTGACCACAAATTTTAAGTTTTTTAAATTGAAATGTATGACTATGCATCGTCTGAAAGCTGAATAAATAAGCTTTCCATTGATGTATGGATTGAGAAGTATATGCTTATAAAGTTATGCAAATTAAGTCCTTAGCAATACATATTACTAATCAAAAAGTAAGTTTACGATAATTATGACAGAAAATATGTTCATGAAACATGATCTTTACTTACTTTACATAAAAGACGTAATACATTTAGACCCATACAGTGTATTTTTGGCTATCACTACCGATATACTCATACTACTTAAGACTTGTTTGTGCTTCAGGGTCACATTTTATTTATGTATTTATTAAGCTACATAAGTTTATATTGTTTGTGTTTTACAGCTTGTCGTCGCAGTGATTCTGAATGTAGTCAGTTCTGCGCTGGCCATCACAGCTGCTGTGCGGTATTCAATGGACCTGGCAATGGGAAGCAATTTAAGCTGTTACAAAGAACAGTATTATAATTCACCTAATAATGACTGGCTGACCCATAAAAAGAGTAGCTTTCAGTCCTGTTTTTCCTACAAGAATCTTAATCAGGTAATGATTTGATTTATTTATCTTTCTCAGTGATGTAAAAAACACATTTGCGTGTATTTTCTTATCATTTAAGAGTACGCTGATGTTTTTCCACCTCTAGGTGATCCTCGGAGGACTAGATATCATGATGACAGCATTGTCGGTCCTTCAGCTCTGCGTGAGCATCAGTTTCTGTGTTTTGGCTGGGAAAGCTTTGTGCAAGAAGGATGAAGATGGAAAGGTATTGTATCAGCGGCACTATGTCAAATCCACTGTGATCCTCAGAGTTTTAGAGAACAGCTCTGTGTTCATGTTTGTTTGTGGTTTTGCAGTCTGTGGAGGATCCAGAACTTCACAAGCCGCTGCTTGAAGATGCCACTGCTGGTGCTGCATGACACAGATGAAGATGAAGACACACAAATTTACAAAGTTATTCTTTTTGTAATGGAATGGCATTTTGTATCTCACTTAAATGTCACAGCTGTTTAATAATCATATCACAGCTACATCTATATATATATTTTTGCCTTTTTCTTGAAAACAAATGGTTTCTGTATAAGGACTTTTGGACTCGTTTTTATCATGGATTGTTTTGTTATTTCATACTATCCTGGTGGCGTGTATCACATTAAAGTCAGCTGCTGTTGAATGTGTGAAGGCAATAAAAGAACACCAGGTATACAAGTGTCTATTTGGCAATTAATAATTTTAAAAGACTATTGCTGTTATGGATATAACACTTCCATATATCACTTCAAAATTAAGGCTTGGGGTACATAGTTTATCATTTATTTATTATTGTTTTTTTTAGCACAGAATGGCCCTATACAGCTCACAGCTAGGGTTGATGCAGTGTCTGTTTGATGTTTGCAAGCTTTTCCCAGTGAACTATAAAATGTCTTTCTCTTTAGTTGTATCAGAACTAGAAACAACAGCTTTGTGATAGACTCACTGTTTTTCTACTTTCCTATTGATTGCTTTTATGTGGAACCCCATAAGTTTGAACATTAAAGTAACAGATTCATGTGTTAGAATTATTTTCAGTATTATATTGACACTAGACTTTAAACCCACCGTAATTCAAGAGAAAATAGCCTTGTGGAACTGTTCCTGCGGGAGAAAAACACTTAAGAGTGGGAAAAGAGCCAGTTGTGAGAGCCAACTTATTATCAAAATGATTCAAAATGGTTGAAAAATACATAAGACAGAGTGATCACTAGACAAGAATGACAATGTTTTTTAAATTCACAGAAAGAATAGAATTAAGGAATCAGAAAAATCTTTTTCACATGTAGCAACTAGTGCTGTCAATCGATTACAAAAAAATAACTAATTGCATATTTTTCTGTTAATTAATTAATTCCAACTAACAGTTTTAAATATACTTTTATATTGCAATAATTCCGCATTCAAACATTAAATTAATGTACAAACAACATTAAGACAGTAAATTTGTTTTATATTTGTACAATTGCATCTTTTTTTGTAACTGAAGGCCAGCATTACTTTGATGTCTCTGGAATAGTTTTTTTGTCCTAGTAGCCATTGAATCATTGAACAGCCATTCAACATTACAAAGCTATCTCATAAAACCATTATACCAAACAATCTTCGCATAAAACCATTATAATACCATATAGTATAATGTAATCGAAAGTCTGGACTTAAATCTTCACATAACCCATTCAAATAAATGTCTTATTTTCTTTTTGCACTTCAGCAGAAATATACAGAAATTGAAGTTATAAGACACATTCTAAATTAAATATAGATGAATCTATAAAGCTATCCTCTTTTTTTCTTTGTCCTTTGTTTAATAGACATCACAGCAGCTGGTTATTATACTTCTTTAAGAGCTGCCGCTGCTGAATGTGAAGCAGTTCTGACATAAATCTTATTTACTCTCAACTCTTTTTACCTTTTCTGACCCACTTCAGGTCAGGCGTATTAGAAGAGTCGTGACATACATACACATCAGTGTTAACTCAGTGGTAGAATTACACTCAGCGGACACTGCACTGATTCGCAATCACAAAAGTACATTATTCGCATAAAAGTCTTGCTGATATTTATCACATGTGATTGTGGTAATACTGAATACAAAAACACACCGCTTTAAACACAGTTGCTTGTGTCTAAACTGAAAGTAAACAATCAAGAGAAAAACAGCTCTTAAAGGGACAGAACTAAACATGCCACCGCTTTACTCATATTGTTTATTTGTAATGTGCATCTATTCGGTTTTATCTTTGCTCATTTTGGCCTAAATATCTGCCCTTCTTTATTTTATACTTTGTTACCTTGAAAGGCTTTGTTTTTATCAAACAGGCAAATTAGTTTGTCTGCACTGCTCAGACAACTTGCAAAATAGTAAAATCAATGAAAAAGAATCACGATATAATCATAATATGATATTTTTGCCATATCGCCCACCCCTACCTCTGTAATTTGCAAAATAGTCTTAAAAAACCAACAAAGAATCGGATTCGTCATTTGCCCAGAAAAAAATTGTGATATGATATTTTTCCCATATCGCCCACCCCTGAATGCATCTACTTAAATCTAGTTAAAAAATCGTTTCACACACACAAAAAGGGCACAAAAGTTGAAGGCAATCGGGTTGCCCGGCCCTGCCAGCGATGTGTCCCTTAATTATTTTTCAGCGAGTTGGCAACCCAACCATTTCTTAAATATGGCTCATATTAAATATATTACATGCTTGCACAGTTTTAAGGCAGCTTTAATCGTCCTTTTGGAAGCTTCATGACTTAACTGACCACGTAACACATAACTGACTGCTGCTCTGGTATCTTTGTGCATGTATTTGAAAAGCGCACGCTGCAAGCACAGTAGGCCTACCTTTTGCCTGGCGCTGAAGTGATGTGGAACGTGCATCTGAAATGTCTCCCATTTGATGTCGTAGTAAAGATGTTCTGCGACTGAATAAATACACTTCTTGTCAAGAGATAAAGTAACAGAAGCAGCAGTTGAGTGGGGTGACCAATCCAAAAATTTTTAAAGCATTAATCTGAAAAAATTTATTGCATGCATTAACACGCCAGTTTTGACACCACTAGCTAAATCATTATTGGGTTTTTTTTAATCTCCACATAATACAGCCATATACAGTAAAGTCATCAGCAGCACGGCAGTGATTTGAAATTGCATGAGTTTTCCTACAGGATAACTGGCATATTTGAAATGTGTGTGTGTGGTACAAGCACACACGCATGAAGCCTAATACAGAAGGCGGCACACATCTAGCTGAACCGAGCATCTAGTAAAACCATCTCTGCGGTTATGAAAGTCACTATTACGCAACACTGAAGCTGTAGGTAAGTAGCCTTTGGCTAACCTCATTAGGCAGTTTCAAAGTTGTGACCTTAAAAGACAGTTCCTTAACTCAAACCGGTATGCATTTCTACTGCACAAAACATTACAGACTGTTTGTTTATTTATTCATCTTGGTTTTTTTCACCCCAGCCATTCACACTCATTAGAAATGTAACACTTTCATTCCAGTTCATTCGAGTACACGAGGGACACTCGTCCAGTAAAGGAGATTTCTCATCATTCAGGGCATAAACAGGAAGTGTATGTTGGTAAACCACAAAAGCATCCCGCAGTGCAGTTATTTTCTTCAGAAGCCCTTCTCACCTTGACCAACATCTTTTAGCATGAAACCAGTACATCAGAAATGGCTCTCTAATGTTTCCATAAAGGCCTACATTTATGAAGAGCACCTCAGTTAACAAACAAACAAAATACATTTAGTGGTAACTCCGCAAATCAAAATTGTTCAGTGTATTTCTATTAACTGTGAGATGCATAATTCATAATTTTTTATTTATTATTGCTGTTTATTGTGTACATGCATGTTTGTACAAATTGTGTGAGCGTGTAAACATGGTGTGAGGAGGTGAGAATTATCAGTAAAATCAATGTTTAACACTACCTTAAAAACGTGTCAACGCTGGTTAACATTCTCAGAATCTCAGAATCGTCTGATCGTTTGGTCTTATGTACAAATGGAGTACGTTACACAAAGATCAGAGGACACAGGAATGCACTCTTAAATAAAGGCTGTATTACACGTGTGTGTTTTCTTTGCTGAGGACACATCTGACAAAGAGAAGTAATAAAATAAATATTAAACAGGGCTTGTGAAAGAGTTCGTACTAGACATTTTGCTTTAAAACATATGGAAAGAGATTCCATGCTTAAATAGATTAGGGTATTAAATTGGATACAATACAAATGATATTCAGTGTTATTTTAAAGATAAAGATAAAGATATATTATTTATAGATAAAATATAATTTCTTGCAGATAATTCTTCTTGCATTTGTTTTCATGATGATTGTTTTTGTTATTTCATTCTATCCTGGTGGCGTGTATCACATTAAACACCAGATATATGTGTTTATTTGGCAATTAATAATTTTAAAAGAAAATAATTTTACAATTTTAATAATTTCGGG